>JBBMOE010000009.1:9193212-9236828 GCA_037975065.1 Chaetodon trifasciatus | reverse complement strand
GAGAGAGAGAGAGAGAGAGAGAGAGAGAGAGAGAGAGAGAGAGAGAGAGAGAGATTGGGGAGTCCGAGGAGAAGCTGAAACTTCGCTGCAGACGCTCCAGCACAGGTTGGTTTCATCTATTCTACTATTTTCATGATATCCTGCATGGGGGCTCAGCAGAGCGTCTGCGGTACTCAGCTTTGACCTCATTCTGGACCCTCCGTAGTATTCCTTCCCTTTGTGGTTTTGACTAATGTAACTTGTAGTTTTTCGGCATCTTCTCTGGCTTCCTCCATTCATCTTTTCCACATGAAAACCCGCAGACCTCAATACGGATGTTTTAGCGCGTCTTCCAGTACTACAGGCAGCCGACATCGATACCAGCAGTCAAACCAGATGGATCGATTCTTCACGAGGCGCTAATGGCAGCTCAATTAGAGACACTTGCATCGCAAAGGCTTGCTCTTCCCCTGGAAGCATACAGTCAGTAATCATCCTCCTGCCCAGTCCTGTAGGCTAGAGTCTTCCCCATGTGCACCAAGGTGGAAAGGGCTGATTGCAGCACAGATGAACACAAAAGGGAGGTTTTGCGCACCCATGTCATGGGCCAGTTTCCAGTAATGATCCACTCACTACAAGTTTAACGATTATTTTCATAAGTGTGCACACTTTTCACTGTTATATGTCCGCAGCTGAAATGAGACATGTGATCAGCCTGTTACTGTGCGCTCATTGTGATGTCAAAACGCGTTGGCTGAATAAATCCTAATGACAGCAGCAGAAATATCATTATGTTTGAAGCAACGAAGGAAAGCTTTTCCTCACTGCTCACCGACAGACAGCCACATAGTTTACTCATCTAAAAACTGGACAATTATCACAAGCTGTGAGGTATTAACTATTGAGATACGAGTTTGGTGCCAGGTCACCAAACCTGAAAGGCGACACCCGCTCACCTCAGGAAATAGCTTCACGGGCCCTTCAAGGGCTATTTTTATCCCCGGCGGTGCGTCAGGCGGCACACTCGCTGCTGTTCATTGTAATGCTGCACATGCCAACAACATTATGAAGATAGAGAGGGAACAAGGGGGGTGTGCTTCAGTGTTACAGGGAAAAGAGAAGTGCACAAAGATGATTTGTGTGTGTGTGTGTGTGTGTGTGTGTGTGTGTGTGTGTGTGTGTGTGTGTGTAGCTTTGAGCAGAGGCAGAGAAGGAAGAAGAATGAGAAAGAGAGTCTTTGTTTTGTTTCATTTATTTTTTTCCCCATTCAAATTGATTTCGCTTTGCAAGTGGCGCTGTTGCTAAATCAGCTCGACGGACAGGAGGATACACGCGCGTGTGATAAAGAAAAAAAGAATACATTAAAAAAAACATACAAAAGCGAAACGAAACGAAAATAAATGACATCATTCAAATGAAATTTCTTATTGGTTCTTATTTGATCCACTTTATTGTTTCCCTATCATTACATATATGTATGTCTTATATTTTTAGATGTCCATGGGTCATCACGATCTTTTATTCTTCATCATTTTTCTTTTCATTACAGTGTAGTGATGCAGTATAGTGGATGTTGAAGTGAAGTGTAGTGAACCATTTTCTTCTAATTATTGTAAATTATTGTAACCCTCATAGGCTCCAACCTTCTGCACTTTGAAGTGTCCTAATTAGCCTACAATCGTGGGCATAGCAGTAAAGCTGATTTGAATGGGAGAGAGAGAGAGAGAGAGAGAGAGAGAGAGAGAGAGACCTTGTGGAAAGCGCAGCATATGGTCTGGTGACGTAACACTCGTCGTTGCCGACGCTCTGTCAGCGTTGCCTGTGTGTGTGTTCATGTGTGTGTGCGTGCGTTTGTGTGCGTGTGTGTGTGCAGCTGAGGATTAGCTGCAAACCGAGTCAACTTCGATGAAACACGCACCTAAATAAATAAACAACAGTAAACAATGAACGCCGTGACCGCCGCCACCTGCCTGCTCGTCGCCGCCTTCAGCTGCTACCTCTACGGCAGCGATGTGTTGTTATCGCTGCTCCGTGTCTCTGTTGCAGACCTCTCCATGCCCGAGCCCGGAGCTGCTCCGCGGCGGAGCCCGCAGGGAGTCCCCTACGCCGACCTGCAGCACATCGTCAACGCCGACGGACTGCACCTGTTCTGCCGCTACTGGGAGCCCGCCGGCCCGCCAAGGTCAGTGGAGAACCGAGCAGGAAAATTAGCGCAAAGTGTGTGTGTTTCGCTGTCCGGTTCTTGTATAGAAGACTTATTGTAGGAAAAATAAACCTAAAGAGTGCTGTTTACAATCAGTGTGTTGTCATGGAAAGTGATCCTGTCCACATGGGTGCCTCCAGGAGTCACATGAGGACTCTGTTCTGTGGTGGTGCATGTTAATCTTCAGGTGTGTGTGTGTGTGTGTGTGTGTGTGTGTAGCCCTGAACCCAGCTGTAATAAAAGTGCACACAGTTAAGGTGTATAGATTCAAACGGTTTTCATCTTCAAACAGCCTAGTAGTCATATCAGCTCTGTGAGTGGTCAGACAACTCTCCAATCAGCACTCCTCCTCCACATACTGTCACCAGAAAATGTGTTGTTTTAAACAATTACTAGTTATTTCAGTCTTCATCAGTAATCAGTTTAGAGACAACAAAATAACATTAGTAAGGAATGAAATCAGGCTGTGGCAGTCTGTTGTAAATCTGGATGGCTTAGTCTCATTCTCTGACCCAAGCTCGTTAAAAACATTATAATTATGTTAATCTCCTGGTGGAGGCGACCGCCAGATGCACCCGTGACTCATACTGGGTCATGACCCCGTTTTAAAAAAAAAACATACAGGAAACATTTCTTGTTGAACCCATAAAACATTCTGTTAGTGAATCAAATAACACATTTATTGTGGTTGGAGATCCTCCCTGTATTCCACTATTGAGAATATTGATTCATTAGAGCCATTTTGTAAAAATCTGCACAGTCCACAACAGAAATGTAACACCCTGCAGAAGGAATGTCATGTGGAGTATGTTTCCTCAGTCTGAGCTGCAGTGAAAAAGCCAACTTTGTGTTCATGGCTCACTGAGATTCTCCAAATCACTCACAGTCCAAGGAACAAAGAAAGAAACAGATCCATGTGAGCATCACTACACACTGTAGTTTCCCGATCACTTTATTTTGAAAACCCCAAATATCAAGGCATGAGGAAATGAAACTGTGACACCTGCTTCCCCATGCATGCTTGTGTTTTGAGGTTGGTCCTTGTAGCTGATTCGACTTGTACTCTCAGCCCTGATGAAAAGCATCATAGTTGCTTGAGGTCCTGACTCATCAGGCATTCTGGTGTGTGAAAGAGTGTAAATGGAAATTATGTCTCTCAGCCAAAAAGACATCAAACAACACAGCTACATGATTAACGGGTCCTCTTTAAGAATAAAAACAACAGCTTTTTACTGGTGGTGGTGGTGGTATTTTCCACAGTCTGCTGCTGGGGGCCCCCTCACTATGCACTCGTGGCCGTTTTCAGACCCGGGCGCACATGTGGTTGTGGCAGTGCACGAAACGCAACACAGATGTCACACTTACGCTCGCTTACGAACCGCATTGTTGCATGTAGTGTGAGAGCACAGAAGGAAAAAGATGTGACACAAACGGGAGGCCCACAAAACATCTGGAGTCAAGATATGACTGATCTCTCTTTCTCTCTCTCTTTCACACACACACACACACACACACACACACACACACACACACACATTGAGGTTCATACATCTCAGCAGAGCAGTGACTCATTAACTGACACTGTGTCTGTGCCTCTGCTGTATAATTGTTCCATAAACTGTGGCACATAGTTTAGCATGTGTGTGTGTTTATTCTGCATTCTTTAATGGTTTATTCTGTATTCTGTGTTTCTGCGCATGCTTGGAAACTGTGTGTAGATGTCTGTGTATGTCGGTAGCAAACCTTTGGATGTGTTTGAGGTTGGATTGAACGTCTCTGTCTGCTGAGCTCTGGCAGCTCTTGGTAACATGTAAATGTATGTGATTCTGCACAGGCAGTGGCACAGACGATTGACCTTGTAATTGCCCACAATGCCAATGTGGCCTGAGGGCTCACTGCGGTCACGCAGAAGCCCTTTCCCAGACCCATGCCCGCGCTCCCACATGAACAAAAATCTACTTGTGCACCAACCTGCTCATATGTTTAAAGCTAGTCACTGGAGAGTCTTGGAGATAAATAATCAAATTTAAAAATGGGTCCTACCCTTCCTGCCAAATGCATCAATAAACCAAACAACAAATGCAATTTCCCTGGCATTAACAGCCTTCTTTTTCTCCTTCAAATCATGTTTTTTTGGATGTAGGAAGCTGAATCACTGCAGGCTTAAAATAGCTGCAGATCTCTCTGCATTGTAACTGTTTTAGAGCCAAGGCTTTGGCTGGCTTATATAAGAGCTTTCTGACTGGAGGCTGGCCAGTGACCATGCTAAAAATGCATGCAGTCATGGCACAGAGAGGCATGCGATGTGTCCATGAGATGATATGTATGGAGATATGCGTAGCCTTCCATCAATGTGTGCTCTCCATAGCTGATACGAATGTTTGTGGGCTGATGCCGCTGATGGCAGATATTGTCCACTTTGTGTACTCAAATTTGAAGCTGTATGTTGACTTTCACAGGACTCTTAAGTGCTTCTCTGAAACCCAGGCTAATGACATTTTTAAGCTGAGATAGCAGCTCCTAAAAGCCGGGTGAGGTCGGTTTATTGCAGGTTTTACAAGTTGACAAAACGCCAGCTATTCAGTAAAATCACGCCCTCAACAGTACATCCCTTAACTGATTACTGACCTTAATGTGCTGTAATATGCTGCTGCACTGACTATAATTGATGATGGCTCTGAGTGAAATCAGCATGTCCTGGACACGCTGCCATCTGAAGCTCTTAATGAAAAATCAGAGTTGCATGCAGACTGTTATCAGAGAGTAAAAGTGCTGAGCAAGCGTCACTAATAGAGAAACTCCAGCCTGTTGTCTATGGTACAGCCTACACATCACTGTGAAAGAAATTCTCTGATACAAACCTCCTGTTTTAACCCAAACGGCCCCTGCGCTCTGAGGTTTCACCATAAAAGAGTTCCCAGTGGTCTGGATGGATGCAGCCTCCAGACTGGCAGCAGCCCACTCGCTGCAGCAGTCAGATTAGTAGTTTAACACAATGTGACGCAGCGTGGCCCTAGTGCAACTCAGCCGGAAGCTAATAGCTTTAGAAGTATTCAAGTCAAAAAGTGGTTATAGCCATTAGCATGAAGAGGAAAAAGGAGTTAGAGGCTCTTAGCGCACACTGTGGATGCTTTTATAAAAAGCTGCATCTGGAATACTCTTTGTGGAAGGGTGAATACATTTTAGGTTTGTAGACTATTTCTTAGAACAGCAGACATTAATCTTTCTCACTTTTGTGATAGGAGAAGTTTCCTATCAGCCACAGTAGCAGCCAGTGTGGTGATAAGCTCTGACGATCAAAGAACTCTGCAGACAAGAGACTTGCCGTTTAAGCCTGGAAGCCAAAAGACTGAAACTCGTTACAGTGATGCATGATTATGAGTTGAATCTATGTGCGACAGTGTGTGATGATATAGTGACTTCTGATAATATCCTGCTGTTGGCAGTGTGTCATGTGGTTTGTGAGAACTCTAAAATGAAGCAAAACAGGGCTCCTGTGAACAATTAATTTCATTTGAATTGATTTTTAGCAATGCATCTGCTAATTATTTTGTCATTTAATCGAAGAATCATTCCGTCCATTACATGCCAGATAACAGTGAAAAATCAAGCACATCTTCATAGTTGAGATGTTGAAACTAGTGAACGCTTGCTCGAAAATGGCTTAAACGTATCAATCATAAAAAAAATTGCAGATGATTCACCATCATTGTCAAAACCACTTAAGTTGTGACATGCTGAGCTGTAACCATGGGGACAGGCGGCAGTTGGAGAATGCCAGGCCGACATTTATTGACTCAGTTAACTGAACCAACTGTAGGCCAGACAGTTTAGAGCATGGGGGGGGGGGGTTGTCTGGCAAAAAAAGCGGAATTTAAGCAGACTGTTTAAATCTGGCACTGAGTGGATTGGAAAGAGCCGTGCAGCGTGTGGTCTTTATGTAAAACAGCAGCTAAAAAAAAAAGCACCTTCACCCATCAGACAGACTCTGCTTACGATTTTGGCAGAAATCTGTCTCAGCCAGCCCTCCTGGTGTGTTTCAGAAAACGTGTCTCTTTGTTTTATTATAGATGAATCAGTTGCTGGCGGACCCGGAAACCCTGAACATGCAATGGCAGCTACTTTGATTAACAGTTAGATAATGCTCAGCCAGGCAGGCGAATGAGACATCAACAGCAGGTGAAGGCAGGTGATGGATACAAACCACCCCGGTCACATTCTTTTGCTATCTATACAGTGTGCCAAGTGTTTTCAGTCAAATATTGACTGGCTGTAAGTGTAAATGTCCTTCAAGGCCAGTTCTGACTTCATCAAAGAGCAGTATGTGACCTTAAATTACTGACATACCACACATCAGTGTAATCTTTTTGTACAGGTCAGGTCTTAAACGTCTCCTTTCATGTCCTTTCAAATCTCATTCTGTTTCGACTGTTGCTCAAAGTGGGAAACTGGAAATTATTCATAAGAAATTAGCATTTTTCTGTTGTGTTTGTTTTATTTTAGAAGTTAGTTCAAAAAGAAGCTGTCCGGTTTTCACACGGATGAAAGTTGGCATGGAAGGAAACTTTCTGTCCTGACTTTTTCTTGACCTCCTTTACAGATCATATGTAGACATGTAGATTCAGGAGGAAAAGCCAAAGCCTTCTGTCCTTTTTCATGTCCACTGCTAACAGGCCGGATAATCAGTAGGAATTACATGACAGATGTCCAAAATATGCAAATCTTTATTGAAATTGTTTCTTGTTGGGATGAGAATGAGCCTTGGTCAAAGATCACAGGCGTCTGAAAAGCCTTTTCACTAAAACCAGGAAGTAGGTGAAAGGTGGAGGGATGGAGGGGAGGGCCATCAACAATGATTGACAGATCTTCCGACAGACTTCCAGCCGGGTCTTTGAACCCACTTAGAGAGCACAATACCAGCCATACATACACTGCAAGGAACAACCGACAACCACAAACACACACACACACACAGCTTGTATAAATGGATCATGCTGGTAGTAAAGTTTTTTTTTCTGATGGTGTCTGGATGAGTTTCTTTCCCTGTTTGTGTTTTTATGGTCACACTATTTAATTTGTCTGCTGCCCACTGCCACTGTTACTCCTCTCAGTGGAGGATTTTTACAAAGATAAAAGCTCCACAGTGGTTCCCTTGAAGTTTGAGCTTGGGGGCAAATTTTGGCTGAGTAATGCAGTGCATGAAATATGATGGGCTCTTGTGTTATTCTCATAAAATTCACTGATTGGTGATTCAAAGTGCCAGCTGTGATCATTTACTGTAAGTTGATGTGGAGCGGAGATGGAGGAGAAGCACTTTAGAGTCAGTTTTCATTTTTCATTCCACTGTTGTTCATTCACAGTGACTTAATGATTTCATGACCGCTGTAACATCCCATTAAAATTCCTGCATCTGCGACCTTAACGGCACCGGCCCTATCATTAAAATAAGCTGGGACATGGATAGTGCAGAAGGGGTTATGGATAATTATCAATATTATGATGTATTAGCTGTAATTATTAGGATTTCCATAAATGTGATTTATTTCTGCTGCACACATATATTGAATATTAGTGTAAATGTAATTTGCTGATGCCCGTCGGGAACATGGCATGTTGCAACAGCAAGTAGTGATAAGACAGTGTACAGAAAGAAAAATACAGTTACATAAGATGAGAGCAAAATGGTCATGCAGTGCTCCTGCATAATAAAAACAGGTGATCAGAAGGAAATATCATGTTTCATCTCTTCCTTGCTCCATCCCTGCATGCAGCCAGCTCAGATGTAATTTGCCTGTCTATCCACAGAAGAAGAAGTGTGCAGAGTGCTTGTGACGACGTGTGAGTTGGAGTAGCACAGGCTCCCTTGCTTGTCGATTCTGCATGGGATGCAAAGTTTTCAGTTGTCAGCGAGCCTCGTAGAAATCACCACAACCTCGCAGCTTTGAGCTACGAGGGAGCTATCAAGACCTAGTTGGCGTTTGCGTCTCGTCCACGAGGGCTTCACTTCCTTCAGCTCTCTTCGAGTCCTTTCAAAACTTTTCACGGCAAGCAGATGATTGCATGTTATGATCGCTGTAAATAGACAGTGACTGTTGGGTTGTTACGTAAGGTTTTTGCCGTTGCACCAGAAATGAATTCCCCTTGAGCTCCGCTGTATTGGGATCTGCACTCTGCAAAGAAGAAAGGTGAACTAATAAAATGTCTCTTTCTCTGTGCAGTGGAATATTCTCTGTGTTTATTTTTCTTGCCTCTTTGGTTTACCTTTCTGTATCACCAGTGCAAACCCTCCTGCTGTGGCTGCCTGCTGTCTGTTTAAATATTTCTCCATCACACAGCCACTTCCTGCCTCTTCTCTTGTGTCTTTTTTTTCTGCGCAGCACACACATACACACACACACGCACGCACGCACGCTTTCTGTAATGAATCCCCATTTCTTGTTTGCTTTTCAATACCTGTTTGTCACATTTCACCCCCTCCTCTGACTCAATTTCATTCTCAACCTGTCACATTGTTCTTGTTCCATATCCATTTTGTTTCGCTCCAAGTGCGTCAACTGTCACTGTCACCGGGGAATTTAAGCCTGACAGTATCTATAACAGTACTGAAATGTCTTAAACTGAACTGACGACATGTCTGTGAGCACGTCTGGCATTTTCATTCATTCAAAAAAGAGTTCTTGAGGAGGGAAACAAACCTGCTAACTGTCAGTAAACAAGCCAACATGGTCACTAACAGGACAATAAGTTTATAATAAGACTTCTGTTTCATGACTACAAACAGTTTCTCCCTGGTGGACAGAAAAAGTCGATGTATACGTAGATTATGACACAGAGCTAACAAGTTACAATTGGTCAACAGCATGAATTCATAGGTCAAAGTTCACCAAAATGTAACCTGATGTGAAGAATTTGTGTCGATTTTGTTTTCCCTCATGAGTGAATATATCTGTTGTGGCAACTTGTGGCAAAAACTGGCCTGTAATTAATTAGAATTTGTCTCAAGTGCAGTCACTGTACTTTGCCCTGGACACTCTCATTCAGTATATTTTGGTTCAGTCTTAAAAGGTTTCTGAGTTTGTGTCAGTTTCCTGTCTCACACACAGTTCTTCTTCTCATACTATCTTTGGTCCTCTCTTCTTTCTTTTTACAGCCCTATACAGTAACTGTAATACATTCACAGTCTGCACTTAACAGCACTGGTGTGGTCGGCCAGCCACATATATATCCTATATGTTCATGCAGACACACACGTATACACACACACACACACACACACACACACACACACACACACAATACATCACATCCTTTGGGCAGCTTTTCAAAGAAAACTCAGTAATATGTGGTTCTTTTTCCTGCACTCACACTGTGATACAAACAAGGTTAGAATAAATGGACACACACACAGGCACACACCCCCCCCACATGCACACACACACACACACACACACACACACACACACACACACACACCATTGAGGTCTGAGCAGTAGAAGTCCATTAATCAGATTAACATGCCAGTGTTCAGTCTCTCTGTCCTCTGGCTTCTGTTCAGTCTGGACACATGGACACCAAAGTCTCCAGTGTTAATTTAACACTGCAGTATGTTTATATAAGGCAACATCAGCTAAAGCTAATTAAACACCTTCACATGGGGTTGAACAGTTGCCCTAGAGACATGACACAATCGACATGTTTAAATGTCAAAAAAAAAAAAAGCAAACTAGTGAATCGTGGAAAGTCTCAGAGTCGCCTGGTGTACTGTTAGGTGACTATGTAAGTGCAAATTTAACACTATGCTAATGTGTAATCTGGTTGACATCAGAGGAGTTCATTTAAAGTTATTCTGCCTTATTAAACTAATTCAGCAAAGACATTAATAGAGCCGACGTCTTTTCACTGCAGACATTTTGACCCGTCGTAGAAACGACGACTCCATTCTGTTCATGACAGTGAGCCAACATGCACAACACAAGGGGCAAGAAACTGAGGCATCCAAATGGAACTCAGCCGTCAATCATTAATTACAGAGAAGCATTTATAGATTTACAGCTGTGCTTTTTCTTCTATGACATGTCAGAATGTCTTGGGTGAATAGACACGCTCAGGCAGTCCTGGTGCTGTGTTCACCATGTGTCGACTTTTATGTAAATATTCGTTTCATGACGGTTCATGTTGCAGATTGCTGGATTTGTGTTTCTGCTGTGCTGCTTGTGGAGGCACTGCAGCTCTGTTAGAGGTAGCACTGGAGCTGCTGTGCATGCTTCAGGTTGATAGTGAAGATAGCTGATTGCATGGCTTAGTAATTGTCTCCTTTTTGGCGGTTAGCCCGGCGCTGGTGAACTCACTGGCAAACCTTCCCCTCGTTGGTCCTCATGACAAGGTAGATGAAAGACTGTAAACAGGAGTACTGTATCAAATCTTATGTGTTTCACTGAGTGAATAGTTAATACCACATCCCAGTTTCTTCTTACAGAAGACCAAATTAACAAACTGTGTAGGAACAAGTTTAGATAGTTGAAATGCATTGATTATGTCGTGGAGAAATGGAAAAGTCATAAAACTTCATATAAGCGCCACGGTTGAAACCCTGCAAGGACTTTGTTGCCACGTGCAGCCAGATGCCTAAAATGCCCAAGAAGCTTTTTGTGTGAAATTCACAGTTGAAGGTGCAGAATGTGGCATTTGAGCACAGCTGGAAGGTTTGAGAGTTCCTGTATAATCTCGGAGCAGCCAGTCAGCATTGCATTAAGGGGATTAGGGTCTCGGCTTTGTTTTTGGCCTGTGGTTGTTTGGAGTAGCTCTGAGTAGAGCCAGAGGGAGGACAAACCTCTCCCTCGCTCTCTCCCACAGTGTTTTAATAAGGCTGGTTATAAGCCATGTTGTTCCAGCAACTGAAACTGGTGTGGGAGACAAGTGGGTCTCCAGTTCCCATGAGAGATGAGAAAGGAAGAGAGAGGGTGAAGAGAGATAATGAGAAAGACAAATTAAATCTCTTCTTACTGGAAGATTGAAGTAGTTCAGCTACACACAAAATAATCAATACATCTGCGACAGTGCACAGTGAGCCTTTGGGGGAAATGAGCGAAACCACAGGTTGAAGTTTAGTGTTAATGTGAAGCTGCTCCCACTTTCCAGGCACACACCCACCTCTGATCATCATCATCATCGTATATCCAGCTGTACATCTATTAGTTGATCATCAGAAAATAAATCAACCCCTTCTGATAATGGACAAACAATTTTAGGATTTTAGCATTCGACTGGGAAAGTGTGATGGGCAACTTTTGCAAATTTTACAAATGATCACTTGATTAATGGAAAAGTTAGATGTATAAATAATAAAATAATCATTAGTCCTAACTTAGAGGCACACAATCAGTCAAATGCTGCAGATAATTTGCAACAATAACAATTTATAAAATTTTCTTTTTATGGTGCAAGTTAATTGGAGTCATATCAGCTCAACAGCATCCAAACAATCCAAATAGCATAGGAGATGAGCTCCATTTAGCTCAGCTGTCAGTGAGAGCTACACGAAATGTGCTTTTCAGATCCACATTTGTTGGACAGTTTAGAATTGTACTGTGACCAAAAGAAACAAATAAATCTGAGTTAATTGCTATTAACATAAAACCTCTAAAATACATGCAGAAATACCCCATCAGAGGATAAAGATAAATTAATAGTTATTTCTCCATAATTTGAATTTAATATCTAATAAAAAATGTAATTCAACTTAATTCTTTCAATACTTCTTTGCTTTCGTTTAGTGTGTGTGGATCTCTGAATAGGCAATTAGTGCAGTTCAAGTGTACCTGCTCACCAAACACACACACACCTCTGCTTGTTTTGCAGGTGGTGATATAGAAATAATCCATCCATCCTTGTTTTAACCGGAGACAGATTCTGAGCAAGACCAGAGCAACGCGGTGTACTTCTGTATTGCTCTCTACAACATTAGACACCTAACAGTAATCAGTAGTCATTGGTCCACTGCAAGATGGAAATGCTCGTGTATGGCATTGACTCCTTAATTCACCCATGATATGTCTTCTATATAAAAGCATCATATGGAGTCGGTCTATAAGAGTGAACTCTGCATGGAACTTTAAGCAGAATTCATGAAGACTCCTTTTTTAGTTTGACTTGGGCCTGTCATCGGTCTTCTCTGGAGTGAAGACTGGTGAGAGTCCATGGTGTAGTGCATGTGTCCACACAGGTCAAAGAGGGCTTCAGGGTGATGTATAAGGAAAGCAGTAACACCTCAATGGGCTGTGTCTTGAGCTTCACCAGACCACTTTCAGCTAAGTGGAAACAGTGGGCTGGCTTTGCGTGGCTGATCCGACATACTGATGCTGCCTGAATATTGTCACTTGTCTGCAGATGCCTGAAGCTGAATGAATGCAGACATCTGTTAAGATTCAGTTTCTGGGTAATTAAATCCTTCATACTGTCAAAATATGCAGACTTTATATCTCCTGCAGCTCGCTGTCACCAGACGTGTTGCCTTTAGTTAATTTTTTCCCCCTCTCTCTCTCTCTCTGGAAACTCGGATGCACTTAAAACTGGAATTGAAGAGAGGAGGCAAAGATGGAGAATAAAGTGAGAGAGAAGAAGAAAGAGATTATGAAGTAGACCAATGAGGTATTTAGAGTATGATAGATGGAGAAGATCTCAGAGAAAGGAAGACGGCAAATTACAAACTGTAGTTTTCAGTGGAGTGCACGGTGTGCTGTTCACTGTACGTCTTTACAATGAACCCAGATAAGCCCCATTAATCCCCCGCTGTCCCTCGGCATGCATGTTACAGAACATTGTGCCCATACAAAGACACTCATTCACACACACAAACACACACACGCACAGAGAACAGTTTGTTTCCATCATTTATGAGGACATTACATCGACTTACATTCATTTCCTGTAGATGTCCCCTCACCATAACTATGAGTACTACTTGCTGAACCCCAGTCTTCACTACAAAGTTGTTGGACCCCACACCCTGAGTGGACTTCTCATGTTGAATATAAAAATAAAGAAATACACACAAATACATGTGAACACACCCGAGGCGACGGCTTTCTAAAAGGAGGGAAGGAGCTGCAGTGAGTGAAATCAGAGTGATTGCTAATGAAGCCTGATGAACAGCTCTTCTTATTCTACTCCTACTTCCATACCCCGCCTCACTCTCTCACTCACCCTCTCCCTGTTTCACTCCATTCCCTTTTCCTCCGTCGCTGAATACATTCAGGCTAATTGTCTGCTGCTGCTGATTGAAGCTCTCACAGGCTCCTCAGCACTGCTGCAGCTTAGAATAAAGAACACTGGAGCGTTTCACTGCTGCTCCACTGCTTAATATGCACGGACACAAAAAAAATATAGAACCTGGAAAACCCTTTTCTCAGAGCAGTAATTCCAAATGGTATCTGTTTCTGAGTTAACATGAAGTTGAAACCTTATTTTGAAGAATAGGCTTTACATGACACCGTCTTACCCTCTCTTCTCTCCGTCATCGTCTCTCTCCCCTGACTGAAATGGATTTAATATGTGAAATTAACAAGGGATTATCCTGTTAGCTTTTACACAGTGAGTCTGGTTTGTGAAAAGAGAAGGTTTTTGACGTTCAGTATTGGTGTTAGCTGTACCCTCGGCTCATGTTTGACACATCGCTAATTGCATAGTGTGTGATGAGACTGTTGACGTACCTCAAAGTAAAGGCAGACAAAGATTTTATCGTCCCACTAGCCATCTGCTGGGGCCGTTTGAATGCCACGATTAATTGAAAATTACATTTCTGGTATTACATATTACAGATCATTTGCATATTGGCAATGCTGAAACACAATCAGGCACAAAGAAAAGAGCACAGGAAAATACTCAAAAAAATACTCCCTCAGCAGAACATTACTCGACTCTTTACTTCTGCATACATGCATGCATACATACATGTTTGCACAGCTACAATGCAAATGTGGAATGTCCTAAGTATTTTAATGCGTATAACTTAGATTGCTTTTTAATTTAATTTATTTCTTATTTTGTTGTATTTGTTATTTTAAATCATTCTTTATCTGTTTCCTACCTCTTTAGACTTTGAGTATTGTAGTACTGTAACAGTACAGATCAATAGTCTTATCTTACTTTACTTAAAATAGTAGTTTATACCAATATATAATTTTCAAAATGTCATGATGTTAAATCTACAATATCCTATTTTCTGACCACAAGGGGGCGGCAGAAACAGCATTGAAGTGGTATCACCTCTAGGTTAATATTGCAAACTTGTTAGAAATAGTTGCTTAATTACACATCCAGCAGTAACGGAGCAGCATTATCAGTCATCTGGAGTCATGTTTCTGTCCACCTGATGAATGTAAATCCATTATTCACTCTTTTTTAGCTCTGTTTTGGTCTCCACCAACTTCTGAGGGAAATATCTGGCTCTATAGCTGCTGAACATGCAGCTTGTCACTAATTGTGTCTGCTTTGGTGCTGAGCAGGTCAGGTACAATTACTTCAATATTACATATTTTGTAGCTTTTTTCTATCAAGTCTATGCATATACATATATTTTTTTATATAGTGTGTCACATCTAATGTGCAATAGTAAAAACACTGGACTTATCTAAATAATCTACGTCAGTTCCATAATACGGCAAAAACTCCTCTTTTTCCTCTCTGCAGAGACACAAGATACGTCTCCATGAGCAGAGTCGGGACAAACAAAAATGGGCCCGCTGAGCATAAAACACAGCTTCTCTGCATCAGCAAACACAACCCCAAAACAGCTCTTTGGAGGAGAGGCGAAAGTCCAGCTGCCCTTGATTCGACCCTCTTTGAATGTGTAATTTCCTCATTGACAAAAGTGTTTAGTTCCACGCAGCCTTGCAGAGTGAATCCATCATAAATCACAGAAAAAGCACTTGGATTGAAACTGAGCCACTGAATGTGCTACTCTGAGGAAATATTTGCGCACACTCTCAGTTACTCTCAGAAAACCAAACCATAGCTTCCACAGGTTTCCATCAGCGATATGAATGTCCCATTAAAACAGAGAGCTGGACTGTCAAAGCTGTTTTTGTGTATTAATGCCTCACTTTGTGTTTTACTGGATTCCCTCAGAGTCTGCTCTGACTCGTGCAGGCAGAGATGTGCTGGGCAGATCGGACAGATGGATGATAGCTGCCATCTCTGAAAACATTCCCATCATTTTTTTTTATAACCTGTCACTTAATCCCTGTCACACATGCACACACACAAAGTGATGTGCAGAAATACACAAAAGAAATTCACACACCAAGCAGCCCGTCGGTGAACATTCGGTCAGATTCTCACGGCATTAGATTGTTTGTATTTTTTCCTTTCATGTACATTCCTGCATAAAGTCCCCTCCACCCCATCAGTTCCTCCATCTCACAGCCTCCACCCTGAGAAATCTTGTAGCTTATTTCTCCCGGAGCAGTCTGTCAAATTGAGGAAGGATGGTGATCCCACGGAGAAAAATGCAAACATTTGCCGTTTGTTTCTGTGTGAGAGAAATTAAAAAAGAGACAGAAAGGAGGCCAAGTGGAGGCCTGTGTTTGTGAACACTTGAATGAACTTTTCTCCTCTCCTCTCCTCTGTTCAGGGCTCTGGTGTTTATTGTACATGGGGCCGGGGAGCATTGCGGGCCCTACGATGAGATTGCACGGAGACTGAAGGAGCTGTCCTTGCTGGTATTTGCACATGACCATGGTGAGTCACCAAGCACACACATTACATTACATTAACGCATGCCTGTACATCTACAGTCCTGGTTGCCCTCACGTTCATCAGGAGTTCAAACACAGAGTTGCGTACGGCTTCAGAGAAAGCCCCTCATCCCCTCGCTGTCTGATAACAGGCCTTGTTATTTGTTGAGTGAACAAAGCCTGTTAGGGAAAGTTAATTAGGCTCGCTGGTACATTGCTCTATTCTTCTGCTGCAGTGCCTCTTTGTGAGTGAGTGTGTAGTGTGCTTTTAATACACTGTCAAGGAAAACTTGAATGTGTGAATGAAACTTCCTGCTCTGTTCAGGTTTCAGTGAAATTCTGTGCTGCTGACCCCTCAGCACTGGGAGAACCAGACAGTCCAGTCACACCGTCTGCTGCTGTTTATACTCTCTGAGCTGCTTCTTGTTCTCAGAGTGAAAAACCTTGAGCAAGGAAAGGTTTAGCACCTTGTTCACATCAAGTCAAGCTGCATGGTCATACGGTGTCTCAGTGGGCTTTAAAGGCTGACACAGCGAAGTCGGTCCAAGATGTCTGAGACAAGGAAAGACACCCTCAAACATCCTGAGGCAAGTAATAGAGAGATCAGTGGAAATGACAAAAATGAACACAAAGCTGTAGCAGTACTGTTATTTCATGTCAGTACAGTCTGATCACTGTGAACATATATCAGCTTTATTGTGTTTACATCCATCGTCAGTCTATCCAAGATCTGTGACTTTGCCGCCGAAAAACATCTTATTCATATATTTACCATCACCCTAGCTGCATGGCTGTATGGAGGTCGGCTGGTCAGTCAGTCTTTGTCCAAGCTGAAATATCTTCACAAATATTGAATGGACTGCTGTGGAGGCTGGAACAAACATTCAAGGCTGAATCTCACTGACTTTGGTGGATGACACTTTTGGTTTTGAGTGAAATGTCTGCACAGCTTTGGATAGACGAAATCTGGACGCTCATGTCCCTGTCACGATGAACTGTACTAGACTTTAGGACCAAATACCTGCAAAACAAATGACATTCCCATCAGCCTCAGCTGTACTTTGCAAGCTAACATGTTAACCTAAGATGGTGAACTCAGTAAACACTTTCCAGCAAGTCTGCCTGCTAAACACCATGTGACAAAAAATGTACTTTTTCGTTTGTCAACTGATATAAATAACAAAACCTGCTCACATTTTCCCAACAGTATATTCACTCTGAGCATGTGAAATGATCTCAAAAAGAAGGATTAGATTGAATCAGCACAGGATAAAGAGGCATAAACAAAGTGACAAAGTGGCAAAGTGATGACTGCCCAAGCAGGAATGTGTGAACTCGTCTGACTGTGCAGCAGGACCTCACTGTAAAAGAGCAGCATGTGTGCTCAGTAAACCCCACTACAGACAAGCCGGGGAGAGAGACAGAGGATGAGAAGACAAAGAAAACTCAGCTCGACAAAGTCTCAGCTGCCAGTGTGGAAATATTTACAGAGGCAGACATCTCAATAAAGAGCTGGCAGAGGTGATGAAAAAGAGAGTGAATAATGAGGATGACTGAGGCTGCTCACACAGGAGCAGTTTGTTCAGTGGCTGCAGTAAAATGTCACACTTAACTGGAACAAGTCCCTGTAGACACCCGTTTACTTGTTTTTCATCTATTTGTCTCACACACACACACACACACACACACACACACACACACACACACACACGCACGCACACACACACACACACGCACACACACACACTTTGTACAGCTCCAGATAGACTTCAGCAGTTTAGATCTTTCACGTATTCTTCCTCAGTTACACTTTCTTCGATCTTTCATTTATTTCTCTCTTGACCGACAATTAGTCGATTAATCAATTAGTAAATCTTCAGTAAATGAATCAACAACAATTTGATAATCGGTTCATTCAAGTAATTTAACAAGCAAAAATGCCAAACATTCTCTTGATTCAGCCACACTAAATGGTTTATAAGGCACTTATAAACACTGTTGTGCACAGCTGTAAAGACAGTTGTAAGTGTTCTTGTGCATTATTCGTCAATAGAAAACATATTTTACTTGTCACTTATGAATGACTAAATTATACCATTAATCAATTAGTCAATATTCACATACTGCTAATAGTGCAAAAAAGGGGGCTTATTTCTTTTTTATGATATTCATTTCTGAATATGTCACATTGGGGTCTGGGAAAAGAAAATAGGCATTTTTGGCTACTTTGTGATACTGTACAGACTAAACAGAAAAAATGATAACGAAAACAATCATTAGCTGCTGCCCAAATTCTGTCATAGCATATAATTCACCTGACAGGCTCACATGGCACACCATGCTCAGTTATGTGACACGTTATGTTGCTCCAGTTGTCTCAACACCACAATCTGTTGTGCACCTCTTTCTAATGTATCATCCCACTCGCAACTATCAAGCACAACTGATGTCATTTCTGCAGCAGATAAGATGGTTGGCTTTTCAAAATTGCAGCACTGATCCGTCTTGTTGCTCGGCACCTTCACTGCTAGCTTTGTGGTATAACCAATTAACTCATTAGCAAGAAAATCTGATGCAAACACATTTATATGAGGACTGATTTTGGCCTGTTGCAGCTCTTCCACTCATAGAGCAGTGGATGTGTGCTCTGCTCTGTTTGTCTTTGTGTGTCAGTCATCTGAATGGCTAACTGTGCTCGTGTGTGTGTGTGTGTGTTTGATCGAGTGCAATAACAAAAGCTGTGAATTCAGTGGAGTGTGAGGTCATTGATCTGACGTGGAAGGGGATACAGTGTGCGTCGATGTGAAGCTTGCAGCGCTCCAGCGTTTGCTGTGCATTGATTTCCACACTGTGTCGATCGCTTCAACGTTGACGAGGAAGGAAAGACTTCCTCGTACATGCAGCACACGCGCGCAGTACGTATTGAAACTACTGCACACCCTTAAGATTACGGCGCGAGAGCGGGAAGGTGTGAGCTGCACATGTTGTGAATGTTTAGGAGCTCGGTGGTGTTATTGGTTCAGCGGTCGCCATGACAACCTGCATCACCTCTCAGCCCCTGCCGCAGAAAGACCGAGGAGAACGCACACACATTATATGAACGCACGCACGCTTACATATTCATATATTTTCCTCCTCTCCATCTGTCAGTCACCTCTCTTTCTCCTCTGTCTTCCTCTCCTCTTGTCTTTCTCTCGTCTTCTCACTCCTGCCTCCATTTTCTCCTAACGTCACTCTTCATTCGTCTTTTCTCTCCACTCAACTTGCGTCGTCTTTTCACTGCTCACCCTCTTCCTCCTCTCCTCATCCTGTTCTCTTCCTTCCACGTTTTGCTTTGCCACTCTTTCCCATTTCTTTCCTCTTCCTCTTGCCCTCATCCAGGGGCACGTGCCAATTTGATCCCGTCCCACATTTGATCGTTCCACGCTTGACCTGAAATCATTCTCCCTCCTGTTTTGTCCTCTTTAGACACACTTTTGTTGTCATCTGTTCCCTCCTCCCTTCCCACCTTTCTCATTGTCTTTTTGTAATTTCTCCCTTAAACCCCCACTCTCATCCCTCCTTCCCTTCTCTCTTTTCTCTCCCCCAGCTTAAATCTCGTTCACATCCCTCTCCTCTCTGCTACGTCATCCGTCCTCTTCTTCACTGCTGTCTCTCCCTCAATCTGCTCCCCTTTTGAGCTCCTTCCTGTGTTTCCTCCACCTCTTTTAAGAAAGGAGGATGGATCAGTGTTCAGAAATCAGCACCACTGGGAGAGAATGTCCTCAAAGCAGAACACATCTTAAAAACAATAAATATCTAAGAGTCTTTTGTGTGTTACAGCCAAATACTGGAAATAATGAACACCTGTTTGGAACATTCCACAGGTAAACAGGTTCATTGGTAACAGGTGATAGTATCATGATTGGGTATGAGAGGGGCATCCTGGAAATGCTCATTCATTCACAACAAGGATGGAGCGAGTTCACCACTTCATGAACACATGATTGTATAAAGGAGATTAGTGTATGGACTTAGTAAACACTGTTTGTCTGCAAATGATTGCATTCTGTATATTATTTATGTTTTATGCAGCGTCCCAAAATGCTTGGAATCAGGGTTGTACATATGTCTGCTTTTCTATCTAGTCTTTGTGTTGTTGTTTTTTCTTTGTCTCTAAATATGACTGTCAGCTATTTAAATGTTATTTTTAATAGCCTGCTGAGTAAGTGATGGTGATTCTAGAGAAGCCTTGAATTCATGCTCTCCTCTTTTGTTACAAAAATGTATTTTTTTCCCCTTTGCAGGTATTAAAAAGGAATTTAAAATCTTAAAATTACAAATTTCTTGTAACAGTTTCCTCACACCAGTCTCTTCTTCTTCTTCTTCTTCTTCTTCTTCTTCTTCTTCTTCTTCTTCTTCTTCTTCTTCTTCTTCTTCTTCTTCTTGTCTTCCCTTCCACAGTCGGCCATGGTCAGAGTGAAGGAGAGAGGATGAACATCAAAGACTTCCAGGTCTATATCAGAGACTCCCTGCAGCACATTGACCTGATGAAGTCCCGCCACCCCGACCTGCCCATCTTCATTGTGGGTCACTCCATGGTAGGACACTTAAATTGCAAATTTAACATTTGGGTTTTGTTGTATCTTAATCACATTATTATAATAAAAGGAATAACTCTAAGGATAGTGCATTGATAGCCACTGAGGTTTGTTTTTCTGTTTTGCTGGGTATGAAAACATCATATTGTCTCAGAGCTCCTCATACAGTGTGCTTAGTGCACAGAGAGAGAGACAGCTGCATGAAACTGAAGGGCAAGCGCAGGAATGAAAAGTACTGAGATCAGTGTTAAGAGGTTTTCTGTGACACAGTGACATTCAAATGAAAGAAATGGCACACGCTCTTCTTTCAGCATGAAGTGGTTTTATGTTCCAAAATAGTCAAGCATGAACAACCACAGTGCATGGTGTTCTGCTCTGAACTGCATCAAATCTGGACTGAATAACAGTAGACAAACAATTGAATCAGGGTTACATATTACTGGCATTTTCAAGAAGGGACTGTATTATGCAGTAAGATATTTTACATCATTTCAGTGACATTTTATCAGGTTTTTCTTGATCCTAGAACAAACACATTGTCTCTGTTTGCTACGTTGGCTGTTTGGTCACCTTTCACACAGTGACACAGATTCTGCACAGTCTGCAGCTGCTGGTCACTGAAAACCTCCAACAGAGCAGTAAGAGGTTCAGTGACCTTCTCAAGGGCAATGTGGCTGTATTTGTTGAGGAGAGGAGAGAGAGTGCTCACTTTCCAGGAGTCCTTGTAATGTTTCATGCCATGTAATGTTCCGCTGACTGTGTCATTATTAACCTTTATCATGTATTAACATATGGTAAATACAGTAGGGGGTCCAACCAAGAATTCAACCAAGGAACTTCTAAAGCATGTGTTAATTAGTTGGCTTTAGAGGCCTCATAGACAGTTTTAAGCTAAGCTAACAGGCTGCTAGCTGTAGTGGGAGATGTAATCGACATGAAATGGTATCAGTCGTCTCATCTAATGGGTTGAACTTCATCATCTTCAAATGTATTGTGTTGAAAACCCAAAGATGGAAAGATATACACAAAGAAAAGCACCAAATCCTTATATTTGAGAGGCAAATATCTGGCATATTTGTCCCTTTAACAGTTAATCGATTATCAAAATTAGCACAACTATCTCTTGATAATCTTTTGATGCCGCTTTGTACAGTGAACAGGATTGAACACAGAACACACTAGCAAATGCAAAAACATATTTGATTAACTATATGTATATAGAATTTCCCACTTGCCTGAGCTTCCCTTTGATTCCCGTCAGAGCTTGTATTCGATATTAAAAAAGCTTTTTTGCAGGTTAGAATGCACACAGCATCTATAAAGCCTCGTCTTAAATGTGGATTTATGAAATCTACACACACTTTCGAACAAAAATTCTCATTGAAAAAAATTACATAACACCTGGATGCAAAAAGCATTAAAACCGAACAGGAAACTACTTTTAACTGATCAGTTTATTCAGTTTTCCACAAAGCTGATTCAACATCTCTGCCTCTCACTGTTGTTCACTGTGACCCACTAACTCTTAGTACAGCTAACAGAACACAAACAGCAGTGATGAGTTATATAATAAATTATTGTTTTGTAGGTAGGTGTAGTCAGTATACCCATTAACTTATTTCTGTTGGTTGAACAAGTTCAGACTCAGATTCTTTACTCACATGGTTTCATGTATGCAGCTTTATCTAGAGTGCAATATGCATACTATATATCTCTATGTAAGCAGAAGCTAACCTCACTAGAGGTTCTTTGAACAGGGTGCAGTCAGCACCACCTGTGTGTGTAAGTCACAAGCATTTCAATACACTGTCTTTAGTGTTTAGCTCACAGCTGGAAGACTCTTTTCAAGCAGTGAACACAGAGGATGAATACAAATTCATCACTGAACTGTTCTGCCATGAGAAGCGTGGTGCCTTGTTATCTCGCAGCACAGCAGTGATTCAGTGAGCACGTTGGATTCAGCAGGAAAACGGTTTTACAGCAGATATGACGAGCTTTGTGAAAAAAAATGTAATCGAATGACAATTTTGGTTGAAAGCGCATAGCTCTATTTACACTTTCACAGAATCCTGTGTGTGTTTAACATCAAGGCAACATTTGTCAGTTAGTAACCTTGTGTATTGAGATATAATTTATACAAAGTTTATACATTATAATGTGTTCATTAATTCATGGCAGCATATTGTTCACTAATGTTTTAGCTCAGTAACAAGTACGTAATAAGAAGAATTTTTGGGTTGGGGAGGAAAGGCCTTTTTCCTTGCGTATGTACTCCCTCAGCAGGACACTGGCTTTGTCTTCATGGCTTTTTTAATGATCAGGAAGACTCCCCTCTATGGGCTGTACCATCACTCACTTGTTTGGAAAAGAGCCACAGAGCACCTGGAACTGGAGATCCATTTCTTAACACCTTGTCACTCCTCGCTGGATCCTTCTATCCCTAGAATTAAGGATATTCCATTTTCCATTTACAACAGCAGATGTGATGGTGCGTTGTAGTGAAAGAAGGCAGGCTCAGATTGCTATTCAAGTGTCTGACAACATTATGGAAAGGATCCCTGCAGAGATGTTACAGAGTAAGATCCTTTTTGCATAAATAGAAACAGCCATGATGTTGCTCTCGCCAAAGACTCATTCACAAAAACAGTCATTTTATCATCATAAAACTCACCAGAAAATCACCAAAACTGTCTTGGTTTGTCCAAGAGAGATGAGAAAACAGCATGTAGAGCCAAAATATTTTCACATCTATCTCTGGAATTATTTTCATGACTGGAGAGGCTGAAATATGTTGGACTGCACCAGATTTTCCTGGTAAAAAATGTTAATAACAGAACAATGGAAAACCTGCTGCCAGTCAGCACGGATGGAGCGACCGGTAGTTGTGTTGTAGCTTTCATTTGTGAGATCTGTCCAGTTGTCAGAGCTAACCTATCATCCCTGGCTTGACTCTTAGCTCATCCTTCTACTCCTCAAGCATTTTTTCCATGTGTTTAGTCACAGCAGCTCTCAATGGCATAACATACTTGGACTCAAGGTACCGAACTAGCTCTCTGACCCCCGCGCCCTCTGCCACACTGTTTGGCAGCATATGGTTCTCAATCATACGGTAAACCAGCTGAGTGATGGCCTCGGGGTGCATCCCACTGTGTGTGTGTGGATGCATGTGGAACCAGTCAAAAATATTCTCGTTGTTAACTGATATTTTCTGCTATGGAGGTTTCACGCTGTGTGTTTTACATCAAACGGTCCTCCATTCAAGACAACAGCTTCTTGTAAATGAGGTCATACTCAGCTGCATCAGCTGGACTCTCAGATGCTTTAAACATGTCAAAGTCCAGCTCATGATTCTGGTTTTGCAAACCTTTTATGGCTCATGCTTTACCGGGCAGCAGTACCGTATTTATATAAAGACCGAGGCTGCATTCATAACAGTCCGAGGTTGGAAGAGCACAGACGCAAATAGTTTTGAGTAAGTTAAACTGTGGGATCCCAAGTGGAGGCTGAGCGTCTGTTTAGACATCTGAGTCTGTAAATATTAAGGCAGAGCTGACCAAAGTCACATTTTCCCATCCCCTCTTGCCTCTCTCTGTTCTCTCCTTCCTTCTGTCCATCCCTCCATCTGTGTCATTTAATCTGCATTCTGTTCTGTCCTGTAAGCCAGTCCACCTGTCCTACCATCACCTGCTTTGCTGTCATCTCTCTCCTCCACATTACCTCGCTGTTTTGTTCCTTTCATTTGATTTACTTTAATTTTCTCATTTTGTTTGATTCTCCTTATTTCTTCCTTGCTCATTTTTGTGCCCCTTGTTTCCATTTTATCTTATTTCCTCTGCTCTCTTTTCCTTGGAAACAAATAAATCCCCGACATGAAGTTTGGGAAACCCAACCCAAATCAAATGTTGTTTCACTGTGTTTTCACAGGCCTCATTTCCCTGCTTCCCAGTGTTGTGACTCCTCATCCTGTTTCTATCAGCCTGTTCCTCTGCTCCCATGTTTAATGGGGGCAGGATGACGCAAAAACTACAGTAGAAACAATGGAAACCACCTGTGGATTCTCCAGTGTGTGTAGAGACGCTGCTCCAGTGATAACATCCTGAGGAGACTGTGGAGAAAGATGTCCCACTCCCCAGACATCACCTGAACCACTGCCAGCACTTGTTTCTCAGAAAAAGACTTAGATGATTCTTCCACACTGAGCTTAAATTTATCAGCAGTCATTAATTCTGAACGCAAATAGAAACAAGGATTTCCCATGACTAATGTTGGTCTGCCCAACTCTTTGGTCCAGACTGACGCATCTCAACAACTATTTGATGGATGAGCATGAAATTTTATACAGACATGGGTCCCAGAGGATGCTGGCCAATCCTAAACACTGTGGTCATCCTTTGGCATTTCCTCTTGTGCCATTAGGTTTAATGTGTCCAATGCTGACCAAATTTATGACAAAATACCTACAAAACTATTGGCATTGTCAGCCTTAGATGTACTTTGCATCTCATTCACTTCTTCCTACATAACACACGCTCAATAGTTCAGTCTACAGTGAGCAGCAAAGAGATTACTAAAACTCATGAAGCATCGTCATTTTCTGTCGCGGATGACAGGTCGTGTCGCACAACTGTCATTTTTGCGTCTATAAAATGCACTGCATTGTGATGTATCACAGAATGTACCAACGCTTTATTAAATCCATTGTGGTATTTTTCAGGGTTCCTTATAGTGGTGCATGGCATGTTAGCATTATCCTTGCAATAACATTAGCTTACTGATGTTAGCATCTAGCTCAAAGCACCGCTGCGTCTGAGGACCGCCTCACAAAGCCTCAAGCACAGCTGTGAACTCTCAGTCTTACACGTCTGTAGCTTCTGTGTTAGATACACACTGACTATTTCACAGTTTTCTATGCATTATTATGTTTTTATTTTATTTATTTATTTTTTTTTAGTTCAGCAGTAATTCAAAACTGGAGCAGCTTATCCGTGTCATATCAGGTCATGGGAATGCTGACAAGTGCCTTCAGCTCTGGCTCCTTCACTCTTCCTCATTTCTTTTCTCCATCAGTATTTCTGGCCAAGCCTCATTTCCTTAATGCCAGAGTTTTATGTAATGCTTGTCTCTGTTCAGGGCCTTTTTTGTTCAGCCTTCCATCGTCCCTCTCTGTTACTCATCCAGTTTCTTCTTATGCTAAACCAGATTCCACCTGCCATTTTTTGTGTGTAACTTCCTCTCTCCAAACAAGTCCTGTTTATCATTGTTTACTCATTACTGAATTATTTGATCTTGTTGGATTAAATCCAAATCACAGGACTTTTTAATCCAATGAAAGACTTGTTACGTGCGATCTGATGATGCCTACCATATGAACAGTAACACATTTTAATCAAAACTCCAGTCCAGCGAATTTCCCTTTGTCAGGTCAGTGTAACCTTTGCAGAAACATTGTTTAATTCTCCTTCTCACCTCCTGCACAGTCGCACTACCACTGCATTGAATCCAGACTTGTTCTCTGTATGTAAACCAATCAAAGATTGCTTCTTTTTGAAAGATTTCCCGCTGCAGCCTGCAGGCTCATTTGTCTGCCATCTCCATGCATTTGCATAAGACTTCATTCAAATTCTAAGTGGGAGGAGTAGTTTTGTTACCAGCTGTTCATTTATTGGCTGTTTAGCCTATATAATGTCCATTAGCCAGCAGCCTAGGTCACACAGCATTCTTGCATTAGCTGTTTAGTTCATATAATGTCAGTGCATTCAGTATTTAGAGCTTGCAATTTCCGTAAAGTTGCTATATCATCCATAGAATGTAAGAATGTTGGCTCCTCAGGCAGTTTTGGAGACTTCCAGTCCACCCACTGTCAGTGGAAAGACAGCATACAATACCAGTATTCATCCTCTTGACCAAAGTTGAGAGGGAGAAAGTGTACGGAGGCTTCTAATCACCTTCTTAAAGAGCTTCTCTGTCCCAGTCTTCCCCCTGCTCTCTATTCTCTTCCCATTTCACACTTATGTCTCTCTATCTTTGGAGCCCACGGGACAAAATGTGTGTGTGTGGAGGGGCATGACTCACATTGGGTTCTTGCACCAAATTACCAAATTACGTTCAGTCATATTGCTATAAATATAAATATATAAATTTAAATCATCCAAGAGAAATTTCAGTTCATCTTTGAGCATGTGCTGAACTGTGTGTGCAAAGGAGAGACATGAAAGTGAGAAGAAACAAGTGATGGAGCCTCTTTTTCGAACTCCATATGGGCAAATGCATGCAGCAGTGAGTGAGTGTATGCTTTAGAAAGTGGGATTTTCTGGTGGGAAATGTTTTGTCTTTTAGTGCCTCTTTTCATGAAGTGAGCCTGTCATTGGCCCCAGCCTGATGAATATTCACACAAGTGACAAAGAGCATTCACATAAACAAAGTTGAAGCCAATTAATTAGTCTCCAGAGAGAGAGAGAGAGAGAGAGAGAGAGAGAGACAGAGAGACAGATTCACCCATGCAGAGTCACGGTGCTCGTGTGTGTGTGTGTGTGTGTGTGTGTGTGTGTGTGTGTGTGTGTGTGTGTGTGTGTGTCTTTCTGACACTTGCACTTGTTGCATACAAGAAGAGAGAGCATGACAAAGTGAACCATGGCAAATTGATTTGAGTCTTGGCCGCTACAGAGCTGCTAATTATCATGGCCTTACATCACAGGATTCAAATCACAATCCCGAATGTCAGCATGGGTGCCAAGGTGTGGCCCTGTGCTGCTGTTTGCCACAGCTACACAGTGCACGCTGTACCCCTAAAGGCCGTGGGTTCACATTTGCATTTGTCTCCCAGTCTGTGCAGAGCAACAGCAACAAAAGAGCAGGGTGGAAATTCACGCCCATCTAAACAAAAAAAGGATTGTTTTATGGTCATCTTGACCTCTGAGATGTTTTCCCACTGCTCCTTACATCAGAACCTCTCACCTACTTTACCAAGACCTTCCCCCTCCTGTTAGGGGAGGAAAGACACTTGTCTTCTGCTAGATATTATCTTCCCCTCACTGAAACATGCTCTTTCTTCCTTCTTAACTCTTCAATTTGCTTTAGTTTGCTCTCACCTTTAAAAGCTCTGCCTCCTGTCTGTAGCTATTTTTTATCCTTGGGTTATTTATTTCTTCCTGCTACATTTGGGGACAAAAACCTGTTAATCTGCCTCATGATGACACTGATGGAACTCACCTCCTGTAGGATTATCCCTAATAATTAGAAAAGGACATTTTTAATGGGACATTTTCTCAGTAACACAGTACATATTGTTATGGTCTCATACGTTTGTGTATTCTTTGTGGATCCAGCTGAAACTTGATGTCTCTGCACCTCAAATGTGCTAATTTGTTACTTTCTGTTTGAATACTGTATGCCTTTTTTTAATAAAATAAAAATAATTTATGATTTTGAAAAAGAATAATGAAATGAAATAATCAAACCGAGGAACAGTCTCAGTCTGTGTCTTCAGACACATGAAAGTAGTGTTTTTTGTGAACCAGCTGAAGAGGCTTTGGTCTCCACTCTTCATTGCGACCTCCCTCTGTCTGATTGTCAGGACTGTCATTCTGCACTGCAGTTATGACAACAGATTCATCACAGGGAACTGGAAGAGCTTGTGGAGCTACAGTTACAGCAGTGTCTGATTCTCTGGGCTCCTCGTAAGGACTGTGGGTTGAGCAGAGGAAGTCATAGGACGTGGTGGAGATGTCTCCGCTGGTTCTGGGGCAGGCTGCTCCGCTGGTTCAGTCTGGCTGATGGTCAAACCGTCTTGGCCGGCAGTGATGGCAGGAGGTTCATCAGAAGCTGGAACTACAGCACAGTCTGATTCTGGGTTGGGCGTAGAGGCAGACTACGCTGTTTCATCGGAGCCTAGATTAGCAGTAGGTTCAGCTTTTGCAGTCAGTGGAGTGGGTGGAGGAAACAAGACAGGAGAGTCCATTTCTGGGACTGGTTCTCTGTCTTCTTCCAGACCAGGCTCCTCGTTCAAATCTTCAGCCTTGATGTGAATGGCCTCTGCACCATCGACTTCATCAATGTCCTTTGGGGGTTTGAGCAGCCTTCTGGCTTCAAGCTCAGTGTCTCATTCTCATACTGTTGCTGACTTGGTGCTTGGTGTCATCACCTTCAAAGTCCTCCAATTCAAACTCCCAGAGCTGCACTCTCATCATATCTTTGCTTTGCTCCAGCAGCAGGTCTGTCACGTCTTCTACAGACGCCTCAGATGGGATCAGGTTACAACAAGTTACAGTGTGTTGAATAGGATTTGCTGATGTCTGCCCTGCAGTCGAAAGTGTTTTGTTTGAAATGTTTGCTAAACCTTATTTGCACTGTAATGATTCAAGACATATTTGTATCCCTTGGCGTAGACTGTAAAGATTTGTTGAAGCACATTGACTTCTATCAATTTGCTTAAATTAACTGGTAACAAATAATGCAGACACCTGTCTGGAAACTGCTTCCAAGGAGGCTTACTGGAGTGTTTTTTATTGAGATTTTGTGGTTTTATTGTATGTGTTCATGATTTTGTGTGTTTTGTAGACTCAGTAGCTGCCTCTTAGCTGCAAACACGTCTCTTATCTGTGTGTGTGTGTGTGTGTGTGTGTGTGTGTGTGTGTGTGTGTGTGTGTGTGTGTTCATTGTCAGTGAAATAAACTTGTTTGTCTCCTCCTGCATTAAAAATCCATCCGCTGAACCACTTTAAAGTTCTAAAAGTTGAATGTTGTATTTCTGTCCTGGTTGATTTAACGACACCTGTGATTACTGGTGGTTACAGCAGATGTGGTTTGATTCTACAAGTCAAAACACTCCTCGAACAGCTGCTTTGTCAGAAATAACTACAGCCATAGAGTAACTGGTGTATTTGTCTACAGTGCGGCCAACCAAACTATTATGAGTAAAGAAGTCTGGCAATAATTGCCCTTTTTCAATTATTCTGTGAGTAACTGTGATCTGATTTTATGCTGCACACACCATGAGTCAGTGGCCAGCAGGATGCGGTGAAAGGAGCCGGTTACTTTGCTGAGAAGTTTGCAGCCTGTCGCCTGCAACTCTTCATCTGACAGCTCCTTCATGTATCATTACTCCCTGCAATGTTTAAACTGCTCCACTGTCAAAAAAAAAAAAATAACTAAACTAAAAATCATCACACCTTCTTTAAAAAGAAAAATACCTCATCAATTCAACATCCAGTTCTTTTACATAATATCTCTTCTGTGCTTTTGTTACCCAGGGTGGTGCCATATCCATCCTGACAGCCTGCGAGAGGCCCAGTGACTTTGCTGGTGTGGTTCTGATCGCTCCGATGGTCCAGATGAACCCAGACTCGGCCACACCATTCAAGGTACTGCATAAAGTCTGTTCATTTTCTCCACCGCTCTTCACTTTTGCTGTCGTCTTTCCTTCCTAATTGGGTCACGCTATTCAGTTAAGTACTCTGTTAACCCAGGAGTCAGTCGTCTTACTCCTCTCGGCCCTGCTGTGGGTGATGACTATAATACTGGCACCTTTTACTTTGCGTGTGTTACAAGAATCAGTGTAAGTGCCACTTGAGCAGCATTAGCTGTCTCTTTCTGACTCACAGACACAAGTGTGCTCAATTTTCAAGGCCAAACACTGACAAAGCTGGTGTCACTGGATGGGAGGAGAAGAGATTTGCTTTTCTAATTAGCCCGTTTTAACACAAGGAGATGTGTTTTTTTAGATGCAGCACTGACATGAACATACAGTCGAAACACACTGCATGCAAAGAGGTGAATTATGCAGTCCACACTCACAATTTCATGACTGTATGTCTTTGTAACACTAGGCAGATGCCGAGACAAAAGGAGAGCAAGAGAGATAGAAACATTCTTCAGGGAGGTGTTGTTGTGTGAAAATAAACTGCAATGCTTTGTTTTTCACTATTTTGCAGGTTTTTCTGGCGAAGATCCTGAACCACATGCTGCCCAGCCTCACTCTGGGCTCCATCGAGTCCAAGTGGGTCTCACGGGACAAGACGCAGGTGAGAGACAAATGTTTGTGGGTGCGTGTTTGGCTGGGAGAGCTGTATTGTAATTTTTGATTGAAATGTCTGATATGGGCTGAAAATAGCATTTGCAAGGTCTCAAGGGGGGGAGGTGTGCGTGTGTGTGTGCTTTATGTTTACGTGTGTGAAGTCATGCACCAACTTTTTTGGACAGTCCCAGGATGGAAGCCCACCCTGCAGTAAATACTTTGAGTCCTTTCCAAACTGTCTGAGTCTTATCTCGCCAAGTTTGTGTGTGTGTGTGTGTGTGTGTGTGTGTGTGTGTGTCTGTGTGTGTGTGTGTGTCTGTGTGTGTGTAATACCTTGGGTGGGTTGTATTGTGTTATTAGTAATTATAAAAACAGGTGCATGTAATGTGTCACCTACAGGACAAAGAGTTCACAAGGTCTCAAAAAACATAATAGTATGGTTTCATTTGGATTTTGTTGTGTGTGTGTGTGTTTGCATTATGTGTGTCTATACATCCACATTTCCTGTATAATCTCATGATGAAGCACAGAAGAGACAAAAACGCACACATGCAGGCATGTCTGCACACCTCTGTTGCACGTATTTGTGCTGGTAGACGCGTTCTGTGGTTTTTGCACAGTTGTGGTCGTGTGTGAACTTCATGCTGGTGTGTGTCTGCAAATATTGAGACACCAAAGCTGGCCTTTCAGAAACGCTCTGTAGTAACAATAGGATCCCACAGCCTGCTGCTTCTGCTTCCCACAGTCTGTTGGAGGAAGTAGTGTTATCACTTCACACAGGAACCGTAATAGACACAACAGATTCAACAGATACCTGCATGGATCACTGAAAGAAAAACGTGTTTTAAAGATGTATTGTTCATTGATAGCTAGCAGCAGATACAGCCCACAGTAACCATGTTTATATTCTTCTATGTGCTTTGGGATACGAGTGACAGTGCAAAGATCCACCTTGTTTCATTACTGCGATTATTATTATCTTGTGACCCTTGAATGGGGCCTGACCCCTAGGCTGGGAACCACTGGGCTATACAGTATCAAAAGCAGTTAAAACTTGCTCCACCTCGAGCAGCCACAGCAATAAAATGCTAATTACAGATAGTTGCATCAGTCTATGCACCGAGTTGCCGTAGGTACGGAGTAACCTCAGTGTGCACAAGTATAAATGAATACATACATAAGGATATATTGTACAGCATCATCTAACCAAGCCACTCTGATGCTCAGCAAGACTTTATGACACAGATCACTCATAAATGAGCAAATATGGCCTGATACAAAGACAATAAATCAATGACGTTTCACTCTATACTTTTGCTGCTACTTGACTCTTCCACAGTGAGATGACGTGCAGAACTATCAATCCAACAAAAAAGGAGTTCAAAGATTATTTGTATTGTGTGACTTATTGCTTTTTGTGATTATGGTGTGATCTCAGTTTTGATGGAGATTCTCTCACCTCGTGTTTCTGAGTGTCACGACTCCTCTGAGCTGCCGAACAGGTCATATTGTGTCACAGCTCAGCTTACAGTCGGTCGTTATTCAAAGCCACAGCGCATGTGGCCTGAGAGAAGCCGCTTTCTGTTCCACTGGGCCATCAGCTGTGTTTACATATAAGCTGAACAGAAATGGGAGTGTGTGGGACTTATGTGGGGGCACGTATGGAACTTGAAAGTGTTCATGTTTAATGTGTAATGTGTCCTCTGCCGTTCAACTCTGATTTAAACTTGTGTTAAGTGTCACATCTACCTTTATCTTTCTGTGTCCCACCCGTCCTCTGACGGATAAAAGCCCTTCATCTGTTTATTTATCACCCTTACTCCAACTTGTCAACTCTCATGGTTTTCATCGCCCTCTGTTCTCCCATGGAGACACTCCTTCTCTTAACTTTCTTCCATATTTGGATTAAACAACGAAATTTACTGTGCTTGCTAAATATAGATGCTTAATGCAACCATCCAAGCATTACAATACGGCTTTCTAAATGCCCAACAAAATATGTCTACTGCCAAAATGTAGTTGTTATGGTTACATTAAGAAAGAAATTGGGGAACATGAGTTTCAAATAAAAGAATTTGCAAGCTTCATGATCAAAATGATAAATTAGCCTCTGGGACAGGTTTAAAGTCCCGCTAAGTTGGTTCTGTGTTGAGCAAAAAGGCTCAAAATGAAGGCTCTCATAACTCCTTCCTTTCTCTCCCTCTCCTGCCAGGTGGAGGCGTATGACGCAGACGAGCTGAACTTCCACGGCGGCATGCGGGTGTCCTTTGGCATGCAGCTGATGGGGGCGGCGGCACGAATTGAGAGGGAGATCCCGACCATCGGCTGGCCCTTCCTGCTGCTGCACGGTGATGCCGACAAGCTCTGCGACATCAGAGGCTCCAAGATGATGCACGAGAACGCTCCGAGCTCAGATAAGAAAATCAAGGTGTGGACGGTTTGTTGACAGGAAATTGCATGTAAATGATTTTAGCAATCCTTATTTGAAGTGACTGTTTTTTTGTCAGCCTGGTAGAAGACAATGCACACAGACTTGTATCAAGTCGTCACTGCTTCATTTTGTACATGCTGTTCCTTTTTGTTGCATACAATACCAAAACACTCAGGAATGATGTGTCACACCACTGCTGCATGACATTTGAAAAATTGCTGTTTGTCCTGGCAGTACAAAAGCTTGCTACAGCTTTGGTGGCTGGGAGAAACAGCACCTTCAAGCAGTCTAAAACTGGTTCCTGTTGCCTTTTGAAAAGCCCGTTTCTAGTATACTCAGCTTATGGGCAAAAGGTCGCTGAGTAGAATAAGCTGCGCTGGCAGTAAAAGATGTTTGCATGTGCAGCATAGTCAGATCATTAAATAGTGCATTATCGAGTAAAACCTTTGAGCTAAAACGTTCTCACACACGCCTAGAGCTGGTTCCAGCATGATGCATTCACTGACCGTCAGACTGGAGGGTCATCTGTGAGTTCTTCCTCCTCTCCAGAGGGATGTGTGTTTCTAAAGAAGGAAGTTCACAACTCTTTTATCACATGTTTATCACATGAGCAACAAAGAGGAGAAATGAACTACTGAAATGAGAGATGAGAGAAGTGGAAAGAGAGAAGAGAGTTAAAGAGAGTTCGTGCTCAGTTCTCAGCTTTGTGGATGTTCTTCTTTGCTGCTGCTACATTATTCCTACATGGGCCCAGGAACATTGTTGTCAGTAAACACACGTCATTTGCAAGTGATTGCATTCTGTTTTTATATACGCTGTACACACCACCCCAAATGGGTTCGATTTCAAACTACTTCAAGACTTCAAACTTGTTTCCAACAACTCTCCTGTTGTGTGTATGCCGTCTCTGTGACCCTCTTTCATTGGTCCTGTTCAGGTCTACGAGGGAGGCTACCACGCCCTTCACCACGACCTCCCGGAGGTGGCTGAGTCCGTGCTGAAGGAGGTGACCACCTGGATCACAGAGCGTCTCCCTGCCACAACATTGCCACAACCACAAGGCTCCTAGATATGTGACTCGGTCAACAGTCCAAGGCAACAGCCAACCTCGTCCCAAGAGGCCTGCTCACTTTCCAGTGCTCTGTCAGGCATAACAATTCTACTACACTCTCTGGTATGGGAATATATTTGGGCATATAGACGTATACTATACAATATATCCACCTCTCCTATGTACCTATCAATCAGCCCACGTGACATTGATTTAAATTGGATGATGGGGTCAGAAACCACTTCTTGTTGTAATTGGTCAGACTTTCTGCAAAGCATATCATCAGGGATGTATAATCAAGAAAAGTTTAAGCTTAGGGGTTCAAAGTGCAATAATGTGTTTTCCACCTCCTTGTTTATAGACACAGACCAGATCTTTTAAGTAGTCGTGATAAATCTGCTCATCCACCATTCACAGACAGGTCAGAGGTCAGGATCAGCTGGAGGACAGCACCTCAGGAGCTGCTGCAGGTGAAGAGCTAGATCCTCACACTGCGTCACTGCCTGCACGGTGTCAGTAGATGTTCATGTTGATTTGGTTGGTTCAGATTTGGTGGCTCAGGAAGAAACGTCATTTTCTCAGAAAGCATCCTCTGCCTTCTCCTCGATTGCACCGTTTTACAAATAACCTAAAATACCACATTTGACATGGGCAGTTCTTCTAGTAGCTCATACTGTATACACATGTGACTCTGTGTATACGTAAATAACGAATCCTCCCTTCTCCTGACTTCCTCCCAATGTTCCTTTTGTTTTGCTAATCCTTCTAAATCCAGCCTAAGGTCTATTTCAAATCCAACTCTAATAATTATATTAATTTGACAAATTGTTTCACTAATGAAGATTGTGTGAGCGAGCCTGGCTAAAATATCTGTGATATTTCAATTATTTTCTTATAATAGACAAAGGAGGGACCACTGGACACAATATCTCCCTGTTAAGTACTTTGATTTTTCAGTGTGCCTATTTAAGAATGTAAGGAATGAAGAGGAGGCCAATTAACCAGGTGGAGCTGCTCTCTCTCTCTCTCTCTCTCTCTCTCTGCAGGTGGGAATTAGAGGGAGAGGGCAAAGGCCATAAGGTCTCCTCTGTGTGACCTTTGACCTTTGGGGTCACAGTTGACTTTCTCTTGGGGCATAACTTCATTAAGCTCAGACTGCAGACAGGGGCCCAGCTGGAGAACAAGAGAGAACACATCACTGCATCATCAGTTTAAGTCCCACCTATAGTGGCATGACGCAGCGGCCAAGCACACACTTCACTTTTTCTATGTTTCCAAAGTACATTCTGAGAGTGTGCGCAGCTGTGTTCAGTACTTGAAGTCAAACCTGGCTTCTAATAGGTTTTCAGTGAGAACGTATAGCAATAATGTCACAGTAGCCTATATTTTGGTAGCTGTTAATTCTAAACTAGACAGACACACACTGAGCTCACATTTTTATATTGTCAGGCCGACAGTAATTAGCAGGCACTGCTGCTTTCACCTGCTCGTCAGGCAGCAGAAAGTTTCAGCAGCGCGAGTCAAGAAAACTTTCAGAATGCATGTGTGCGTCCACCTCGACATCAAACATGGGAAGAGATCAAACATTTAGGTGTTTGTGGCAGTTCAGACGTACAACACGTGGCCGTCTGCTGTCTTCCGACATCATTCAGGTCTAGCTCTTGGGAAGAGACTCCACTGTGTCGCCCTTGCTTTCTAGGGTTTTTATTCATTATCGCCCAGAGTTCAAAGGGATGCATGCAGAGAGCGGTATCCACGGTGACCGTTACTCACGTGTAACCACGGCAGCAGGCCGGCGGCACGGTAGAATTGTTTTTATTACATTTTACATGTGTAGTAACCATGGTGATCACAACAAGACTGAGAGAACGAGATGAATTCAGGCTTCATGCCTGCTCTGTCTTTCTCTTGTGCTTTCTAACTTTCTATTTGCTCACTCTTCCTCTCTCATTCTCCCTATGTGGCCCTGTGTCACCCTGTTTCACCATCTTTTTTTTCTTTTGTTGCTGTGGTGACCAGCACTCTTTGTTCTGTCCATCACAGAGCCCCTTGTTCTACTGCACATTCAAACATGTTGTGCTGTCAGCCACCCACGCTGCCCCTAGTGGTGAATGGTCAGAACAGCAACAGGTCACATTGCATTGTTTTAACCTGCCACTGCCACCTGCTCAGTTTAATGCTGTATCTTAACCACTAAATGTCTTCAGGGACGTAAAAAGCTGACATTTCTGAGTTTGTGTGCAAGAGTGTGACCTAAAATTGCCTGCCAGCTGACACTTAGCAGCTCCAAAGCGTTTTGCTATTTTCAGTGTTAATCATCTCTGATGTTTGCTGACCATTCCCTGATCTTGGTACTGAAACAACCAACTGAGTTGCATTTGAAAATGAGATATTAAAGAGCTGTGATCAGCAGAGAAAGCAAGGCAAGGCAACTTTATATTGCACACCCCCTCATAAAGCACAATTCAAAGTGCTTTGTCTAAAATGTTTAAAATAAGAAATAAATCATAAGACCTAGAAACACATTTTCAAACAGATAAAAAGTAAATGAGAGAAATAAATACAAGGGAGTTCAGGATGGAAGTGCGTCCTCCTCTCTGTTCTGTCAGGCATCAGAAGACAAAATATCAGGTTGCATTGTCATTGGTTCAGACATAGATTGAGATATAATGTGTTCATCACTGACAGTGGGAGTCAGACCCTTAACCTCAACCAAAACTGCAGGGGTTTTTGTTACGAGCACTTCAAACACAATGGACTCCTGATTGGGCTGCAGCAGGCACAGCACACACAAAGGCTGCACAGTCCCAGTTGTATTCAAACTCCCAATAGCACCCCTGCTATGTAACAGTAAATTTATTTCAAAAGCTCTACCTGTCAGACTACATGAGTGCATATTACTGCTATCGCTAGCTATGGGGGCGGAGAGAGGTGGAGAAGAGAGAAAAAAGACAGGAGGGAAGCTGTCAGTAACCATGGCAGCATGCCCCCCCCCCCCAGAAATCAGCCAGTGAAAATTGTGTATTTGTTAATGGTGCAGGATATAAAGCCAACATTGATGCACTTTCAGAGCTGGTTGTCCGTTTTGCTCCTCTGAGGATTCCCTTTTGTGTGAGCTTCAAGATAGGAGAGCAAACAATTACCATCACCACCAGGTCACAGTGAATAATAAGAGCTGCACACTCTCACCGAATTCAAATCAGACTGGTCTGCTGTTTGTGCTGAAAACTACTAAAGTGTTTCTTTTTTTAAGGGAGTTTGTGTATTTTTGCCCCCATCTATCCCGTATCTTGACTGAAAAGTGGTGGACGAATGTGTGAAATTACAGAGGAATCCTGCACTTTTTCACTAGATTTCATTCCTACTCACCTGCTGGTGTGTAATCCCTGACACGAGCCTCATATCTTGTAAAGCCTTGTACTGTCCGCCTCACCCATCCATGCAAGTATCCTTTTATACTGGCATTATATTTGAACGAGCATGAATTGTGCACAGGCTGGCCATACTGAGAGATAGTCATGTATGGATGCATAGCTCTGTTAATATGTAATAACCCATTTGACTGTTAATATATTTTTTATTTAGGACAGAAGCTCTGTGTGGGACAGGCAGGAAACTGCTGAAAAAAGTTGGGCTGTGGCTTTTCTAACAAAGCGATTCATTTGGCCTGTCGGTTTGTCAATGGGGCCATTGTTTGTTTTTTAAACTCGACTTTATGACTGTTTCTAAGAAAAGAGCTGTTTTATGTGATGGAGGACTAATGGGCACATACCAGTCTTTCTGTAATTTTATGAGATTAAAGTGCACTGGGAAGATTTAGAGCAGAGTTTGCATGAAGTCTCGAGTCAGTGCTCGAGTATACAGCAAGAATTGAGGAGGTCTTCTCCAAAATGTTGTGAATGCGTGAAAATTAGGGTACACGTATCCACCATAAACTAGGTGCTTATTAGTATGCATTTTAGCAGCATATTGGCTCTTTAGTAGTCTTACTCATTAAAGCACTTATTATTTCCTTATTCTTGGGGGTTAGGGTTAGGGTTTTTAAGGGTTAGAGTTAGGTCATAAAGATCATAATTCATGTACAATGTCCTTACTGGCTATCAATAAGCAATAATTAGGAGGTTATTAACTCTTACTTAATGGCTAAGTAGTTACAGAATGTGGTCATGCAGAATAAGGCATCACTGAGTGTTTTTTAATGACTACTGAAGAGCTAATATGCTACTAATATGCACGCTAACAAGCAACTAGTTCATGCTGAATATGTGTAATTTAATAGAGTGTTAAATTGTACCTGAAGTTCACCATCATGTCTGTAAAATACAGAAGATCCAGGGGTTTTTTTTCCAGGTTTTTAAAGTGGGATCATCTCTGCTGAGATCTTAGGTCAAACACGAGTCTATAAAAATAAAAATATTTCACTGATGTTGCATTTTGGACCAAAACAATTCAAATCTTGCTGGTTTTATCAATGTTGGTTTGATTTTTTTCTAATGGCCGGACTGCTTGGTTACTGAACATAATTGTAATACACTGTTTAATAGCATAGCACTGCTAACAACACTTTATTGATATACCCAAATCTAGACAGTGATGTATCTTTTATTTATCTTGTTTAGAGTATTTATAGGAAGTAATATTATGTATAGGCCTCTATATATTGATTACACATCATGACAAGGCACTTTTTGTACCATAAACCAGTCATATTATGTCATTTTTACTGATGCTCAGCGACATGAAGCTCCATAACACTTTTTAAGATGGAAACTGGTTTGAGGTTGTATGTATGTACAGTTAGCAATCCCAAAAATGTTTGACAAATGTATGCTGTGGTTTTGCACAGAGAGTATTTTACTACTGTCTGTCGAAGTTGACGTCAAGTCTTGTTGCAGTTTGTCACAGAACTATGAATGTTTAAACCATCTGATATTAAAATGTTTTTCTTTGGTAACTGGATCTTAACAACCAGGGTTATTGCAGCAATTTGGGAAAATCTCGTGCTTCTTTCCCCAAATTTGCTTTTCAGGAACTTACTTCCACTTCTCTCTCTTTAATGTAGCTTTCTCCAGACATAAAACCTTCTGTTCCATCTCAGATTAAAGACAATTTGGTCAAAATATGTCTGAGGACTAAATTTCAGGTATCAGGTGTTCTCTTGACAGCAGCATTTTTCTGGGAAGAATAAGCCTTAGATTCATTTGACTAAGAATTCCACACAATTTTACAGATTTTTATGGGAACATATATGGTATGTTTATTTTTTGATTGTGGTCTAGTGTTGTTCGTGCCTTATTAATGACAAACATGTATCTGAGCGTGTTTGTGCACGTGTGTGAGTGTGTGTTTTGATATAGATGAACTGTGCACAACTACAGATCTACTCTGATTTTCTGGCTGTCTGTTTCCGGTTCAGTAATTGTATCTGTCTGTTTATCTTCGCCCTGTCTGTCTCTTCCTATTTATGTCTGTCTGTTTGAATTTCCGTCCAGTCGGGGGTCTAAGCAGACATGGGTCAAAAACAGTTTCTAAATCTTTCACTTTAGGCTGAGATACAGCTCATGAATACTTCCCAGCTCCTTTGCACACCTGTTTTGTTATAGTCTGCCTAAAGAAACACATAACATCAAGAAACATAATACTTTACATTAAGGATGAGGCTTTTGGTCCGGGTTGGTATAATGGCACAGTGACTACATTTGGAACCTATCCCATTTTCCCCCATCTGTTTCCATCAGAAAACAGGAAGTTCAGTCCATCACATAACAACAAGGATTTGTAATATGACAAGAGCCGCATGTCTTTCTGAGTCCATCAAGATTGTTGTGGATTGAATGATTTTTTTTATGCATCCTTGTTGTTATTTGTACATACTGAGATACTGGGAGGCTGATGTGAGATGTATATTTCAAACTTTGAGTCAATGCAGAAGCACTGAATGAAATTACACTAATAGATTAAATCAACATGATTTCTGTTTTGTTTTGTTTTTTTGTTTTGTTTTTTGTTTGTTTTTTTGTTTGGTTTTTTTGTTTCAGTGTTGAAACTATGATTTAGATCTCATCCAAGCAAAAAACTATACAATTAACATCATGACCAATATTCTTGGACAAACTAAAACTTCTGGGCATACTTACTGGTAAAGACTCACATCTTAAGCGCGATCATGTGATGTAGAAACTAGGAAGATGGAGTGTCAATTGATCCCATCAAGACGTAGAACAGTATACAGCATTATATTTTGGAAAACAGTATAAATGATGATGCATTGACATAAAGTCTGAAGTCAGTTGGAGTGTTTACAGGCAGCACATCATGGACCACAATGCATCATGCTCTTGAGTCTTCCTTGTAAAGTAATTTGTTGTTTGTTTTAACAGATCACTATATACTGTATGACACTACAATTGAATAGCCCAGTACTGATACTCAACTATCAAGAGACAAAACATGAGATGTTAAAAACTCATTTTAACTCATATCGAATATATTGAACTTTGCCAGCATCCTACACTTTTCACTGATGCACTGTAGTCATGTCACACTGAGTGTAGTATCAGCATTGGGCAATTTAATGACAGTCTGACAAACATATTGTATATAAGATGTATATAAAATGGAAGAATGGAATTAATTCTGAATCACTGAAAGTCAAACTACTTGTTACTAGAATGTTCATAATGTCCACAATCTCTTACAGAATAAACTATGACTGTTTGACTGTACCAGCCTGACTGGAATACTTTCACATCTTAGAAACACACATGAAAATATGTTATCTGCAACATCTGGCCTCATGTTGTTGTTTTCACCATAATTCCAAGTAACTAATTTTAAGTATCCATCATTCATCATATTATTACTGACATATTTTTTGAGAACAGTCACTGGACGCAGACTCGTGGTTTGCGGGTGTGACATAGATCTGTGTGCTAGTGGATTTGGTCGACCTGTTTTCTGCCATGTTTCATGTGTGAAACTGGTGATGCACAGACTCTATCCAGATGGTTTAGTCCCAGTGGTCGGTTATTAAGGTGATAGAGAGCACACATCAGCCAGTAGATGGTGGTGTTGTATCACAAAATTCATTGAAGACAGCCAAATCGTATGAATGTAGTGTTTATCACACACACACACACACACACACACACACACACACACACACACACACACAAGGCATGAATGAAGCAAGGATTTGGTTGAGGATTTAAAATGCAGACATTTATTTCTTCTCACAGCTTTTATTTGGTTTTTGGACTCAAACTTTTCATTCTCAAAACACAAATTTGCACCAACTTTACTCTCAATAAAACTCTGAGGTTTAGTGTAATAAAATCTTACTTACAACCACCAGAGTTATCGCGTTACTCGGCCTGAACATCGTTTATTTTAATTTTTTTAAATCAAAACTTACTACTTTTATTCGGCTCCATACATTGAAGAGTGACTGCACAAATGAGACTGAGTAATAATTAAACAAGCTTTACAAGCCAGGTGACCCACATCACTGCAAACGTACGGTACAGTCATCATCATCACTCTGCTTCCTCTTCATAAAGCTCTCTTCTCTCATCCTTGTCCCCCTTGTTCATCCTCATGTCAACACCTGATTGTGACTGAAGAGAATGCTGGCTGTCAAAGATGGAGATGTTTGGAGGGGACAGATATTAAAACTCACACAGTACAGTACACACATTCATATACAGTCCTCATAATTTTTTTTCACTCTATCTCTGTATCAGTTGCTTTCTTTTTTCTGTGCCCTATTTTCTAAGCCCCCCCCCCCGCAACCTCTCTCTGAAAATGTAGGCTAACAGCTCTCCTTGAGACATTTTTGGAGTTTGCTGGAACCACATTAGCTGCAGCTCCCAAAGGGTTCCACTTCCAGGAAAGCGAAGACCAGAGTCTCAACTGTAAATGTGAATATTCATCTGTCACTTTCAGTAAAGGTTACACTGCCACTTGTTCATGTTCTCATAGGTCCAGTGGGAAATCCTTCCACAGAAAAATGCATTCCCATGAGGTATATATGAGTCTTCTTGTGGGCCAAGTCACATACAGCACATGCAGCAGTGATTATTCATGACAGAAAGATTCACAAGCTAATTGATTTCAGTAATGTAATCAGCCTCCATCATCTACGCTGTGAATCAGAGAAATGTCAAATTGATGATGTGGTTTATTTTGTGGAGTTTGATCCATTTTTGAAAATAAATGGGAATTGGTTGTAAACTGTGTATATATATATATATATATATATGTTTGTTTGTTTGTTTGGTTTTTTTTTTAAGTTTATCCTCCCAGCAGAGGGAGCCTGGAGGTCTGCTTTTCCTCTGTGTTTATTAGAAACAAAGACCTGAGCCAATCAGAATCTGGTTGGAGGAATTGAATCTGGGCTCGCAGTGGCCATGGCAACGGCTTTACCTCTGTGACAGCTGAGGAATGGAAATGGATGAGAGGAGATGCTACATGGACTGTGGTGCTTAGCAAACCTCTTAGAAAAGGTGCCTATGTATCCAACCTCAGTGACCTCGCTCCACTTTGACTGGCTCATTTCTGCAGGGGAAAAGTGTCTGTGGACCTGAATTCAAACAAAGTAAACAAGAGCAGGAAGAGGGAAGGGGAAACAAGAATGAACTGACACTGTGTGTACAAAAATAGATGGAAAAACAGACTGGTGAATTTGTTCAGATGAAATGTGATTTGAAGGGTTAAATAAAGATTTGACATGTAAGTTCAGAGGGTACGAGTAATCCGCTGTTGCATCTGAACAGACCTATGAAGGGCCTTGAAATGGACAGACAGCAGGTAAGGCAAGGGAGTGAGGGAGTGATGTGGATGGAAAATTTGAGTTTTGGACTCTCTTCAAAGGTTTTAGGCCTCTCAAGAAAGGCTCTCTGTTGCAGCATGAGCTATACCAAGGTGTCTGATCAATGTGTCTGCAATTTAGTCGACATTTAAAAACATAATTAAATAAACATAACATAAATAAATAGATGGATAACAGCAAAAGAACATTTGTGTTGAAGTGATGGGTTCCTCGGATTAAAGTTAAGCAAAGTTGACCATTTATTTCTTAAATGTTAGTTATATTTGTTTTCTTTTTCCACATCACATCCCAGATATAATTTCAAGGAGACACTCCACTGATTGCAACACAAATATACAGTAAACACATTTTAGAAAATGTTTAAGACAACACAAAATCTTGCAGTGTTTACAGATCCATAAGTGTTAGGTGGAATTTGTTTGAGCTCTTTTATGTTTCTTATGATCTCAGATTTCTAGAGATCTCTACCAAGGCCACTTCTGTGGGTGTGGTCCTACTCTGGGTGCACAAATATGGTTCTGCCTCTGATCGCGCCTCCACTTACATTACTATATTCAATTGGCTGGTGTATTCTGAACTTCTATTTTGATTAGTCGTACTTTCTGTCAATCAATGTCAAACGCTTTGGGCTCACTTAGTGACCACTCCTCCTCACGCTTGCTGGAGCCAGCGGTCCTGTCGTGCGTGTAAAACTGGAGTACCTCGCCGGGAGGGAGGAAACGTGTTTTCGTTTAATTTTTGCAGGCTTCTCCCTTTGTAATTAGCCTTCATACTGTTGAAATAACGTTGAAAAGCGGG
>JBBMOE010000009.1:8864998-9189586 GCA_037975065.1 Chaetodon trifasciatus | reverse complement strand
TATATATATATATATAAAAAAAATGATCAAGTGATTTTTGCTGGGCTTTGCACCCAACACGCATTTTCCCTTGTGTCTGGAGAATATCATTTATGGGCCAGGGCATCTCTGTAGTACTGCAGTGCTTCATTTATAATCGTCTGTTGTGACACATTTTACTTTTATCAAAAAAAATTGCTGCTCCTGATGTTTGGGTATTGCACTTGACCATATTGTGATTTCTCTAATATTTCGATTAACTGTTCAGCCCTAATACATAATTCAATTCAAGGGTTCATGAACTGTATAACCTTTGCTTTGTCGCTCTAACTGTCATAGTTCAGCAAGACTGATGCTTGCCTCTTATGCATCACTCCCCTGTGTTTGACAGACTGGCAGAAGATGTAAGCTGCTCCATAGCTCAGCTCTCCGCTCTGCTACTGAGAGCAGCGTGGCCTAGATCGTATCGTGTGCTGTGGAGCCAGGGGCTGTTACCTTGTGAATGAGGGTTCTGTGTTTTCTCAATGAGTTTATCCATCGTGATGATCCACTGTGACGATCTATGAATTCATTGCAGGTTTATCTTCTAAAATTCACTGATCTGCAAGTCACATTTTTAAGCTAATTGCAGAATTTCAGAGTATTCTTTGGCGTGTGGAAATGACACGTTAACACAATCTTAAGTATGATCATGGCTCGCACAGTTTTTCTACCTATCAGTGTCACTGGCAGATACTGAAGCATTGGTGTCACATCTAGGTCTGCTGGGAAAAATAGTAAACAGGCTTGTCAATTTAGGATTAGACTTGTTTCCTGCAACTTGTATAGTATTTTGTGTTTTAAAATTTTGTTCCAGTTTTACTCTGTTTCATTCATAAGTTAACCACATTTGTCATGCCCCATATGCACATGCTCATCTCTGCTGAAAGCAATATTGGCCAACCTTGTAGATTGGTACAAGCTGGCTCAGGGTAAAAGAGGGATTACAGTTTCTGTTCCTATGCTCACACAAGTGGGCTTTGGCTGCTGTCAAACAGCTGTGACCTCAGCTGAGGGGGGAGTGTGTGTGTGTCCATGCACATGTTGTGTCTCTGATTGTAACTGCATGTGCATGTTTGAGAAGGAAAACAGATGTGTTATGTCTTGATTTCACGCCTGTTCAAATTCCAACCTGGTGACGGCATGAAGCAATTCTTCCTAGATTAGTAAGTGATCAGTTGTTAAGCATTTTCCACACCTAATCCATGGTGGCAATAAAGGACAGGGACCTGAAACTGCTGTGTTCCAGGGAGAAGCTTTGCCTAAATGCTGAGGGTCACACACATGACATCTATGACAGTAGATTATCCAGCCAGGCTCGTGTGCACTGCCCTTAGGGAACATTCATTTTTGAGGGAACAACACAGGCCTGTTTAATGAAAGACATCATGTGCTCTTGCCTTACCACTGCTGTAGCCTATAGGTATAAAGAGCAGTATAGTTCTACTTGTATGACCCTCATGCTCCAAATCAGTTTGGTCTTGTGAAGAAAACACCAAAATAGCTTTTTGCACTCTGGATTGCAAAACAGGGATAGATATTCTTAGTTATTTCCACAGGTGATGCATACAGTCTGATCATATTAGTTTCAACCCTTGCAGCACTGGACAGCCTACAGAGAATGATACTTTACAGTCACAGTACTTGGACCGTTAATGTGGTGTGTACATCTGTATGAAACTTAAAGGGAATCATATCAGTAATAGTTTTATGGTATGTTCTGGTGATCTCAGGTTTTAAGTCACAACTTCCCCAATGTGAGTCCAGTTGGGACCCTTTGTTGGCTGTTTTCACAGTTCTGCTCTCAGTTGTTGACTGTATACTATCCATTCAAGGAAAAAAATGTCCATAGGTACTTACAAAAGAACATTTAGTTTGAAATATAAAATAATGTTGTGTCAGAATTCTAGTGCCAAGACTGAGCACAGTCTCTGAGAATTTGATACACTCTTAGATTTGAAGAATAATTCAGTGTTTAGACAAAGTAATTTTCTCACATTTAGTTCACACCACATTAAAACATAATTAGTAGGCCAGTGATTCATTTTTGTTTTTTCACCACTTGATTAAGAAGTATTGCCATTGTGAAATATTGTGTTGAGCTGAGATGCAGTCTTTGTATGTGAAAAATAGTTTTACTGGACCTATGTTTGACTGACACAATTTGTTTAAAATGTCTAGAGAGCTCCAAGGTGAAAGGCCTGTTGTGTAACACAAACATGATCTGAATCTGATGTGCCTGTTGTATGTAAAAATTCTCGACACTCTTTTTATTGTCTTTTATCAGGCTACTTACAGTTATGATTCGCCAGTGTGCTCTTAACCTTTCATTTGTACTGCAGGAAATTGCAGTGCGTGACTGTTCCGGCCAAACACCTAAAATGTAAATGAGGTAGATAGCCAGTAGTTTATTCCCATGGATAGTACTGCATGCTCCTAAAACATGACGTTCTATTTTACATGCTTTGTTTTCCTAACTCTCACTGCCTAAATCCACAGCAGGATCACTACACAGACCTAAGCTGCTTAACAAAAGGAGATATTGTTTTGAATACAAACTGTTATACCGGCATCATATCTAGTCATGTTGGACTGAAGATTTTTAAGCAACCCTGTCTGTGTTGAGGCTGAGCTTCAGCTAAGAAATGGCATATTGACCATTTCATAAACGTTCCATTCAGAGCTGCTATAGTTTGTGGAACACTTGACTTCAAGACTAACGCGTGGGGTCTGTTAGTATTTTAAGAATAAATGTAGTTTGACTAAAACTGAGGGCTCTAAATATCAGGATCACCTGCTGTCTTCTTTAAATTGCCGTACCAGTGAATCCACCTGAAACGTGAGATCTGGCCTTTTTACTCAGCCTTCACTTGAGTTACAAAGGGCAGTAGTAGATGAAAGAATGTCCAGGCTTTATGCTAAAAAACAAGATGCAATACTAATATGTGTCCTAGCATGTACATAGCTTTTTTTTTTTACCTTCGTGCTGGCTGGTCTGGTGTCAGCCTGGCAAAGCATGTTCACAGAAAAACGGAAGGGGATGAATGGGTGCCTCTGTGACTGAAATGAGTGGGGCTTTTTATTAAAAGATGGAAGGACTTCTATTATTATCCCAGGGATGATAACAGAAGTGAATTTGTTTTTATAGGAAAGACAGCATGGATAAACCAGAGGCTGTCTGAAAAAGTGATTTAGGGAGGAGAGAGACTCAGTCTTTTTGAAAAAAAAAAATTAACTCATGCTAACTTGCTAACTCAACAGAACTTAATAAAGCTTTGTAGCAAGATGTCATGTCTCCTGGATACATAACAGACTTTAAGCTAAACTTTTATTCATCCTTGACAGTGTGTCCTTTTCATGGAACCAGCACTTGTGTACCGCTAAGGGCATAGTGACCACGTAAGGCCCATTGCTTGGCGAAAGTAACCAAAATCAGAAACCCCTCCTCTGTCTCCATAACTTAACACTGAAATATTTATTTTACCAAATCAACAGTAGTGACATTAACATCAAATTAAGTTTTAGATTACTCAGTGTAATGCACCTGTAGATGTATCAGTTATGTCTAGTTTCCGTTTCCACGAGGGTCCATGAGAGTCTGCTTGACGACAGATTTGTCAGCTACCCATGTTTGTGAGGGTACATTGTGTAGCCAGAAATTTCTCAGTCTGGATGGACTGTATGCACCAACAAACATGTAAGATTGCAGCGTTGAACATGAGTACTTATGAAAATTGATGGCTATCATACATGCATATTTGCATATGTACTTTATTGAATTCTACTGTATTAGTGTCATTAAAAATCTGGAATTCTACTGCAAATGGTGTTATTAAAAATATAGGGCATAATATAGAAATTATAATAAAGCGTTTGACCCTAAAAATCCTCTGCCTTCATTCCTTTAAGGCTCATTGTAACAGATAATAATAATAATAGTGTAATGCTGTTTACTGTGATGCCACGAAACTGTGATACTCTGAAAATCTTGCACTGGTGCAACCCAAGTGTGAACGTGTCCATACAGACCACAATGTGTTTACGTGTGGAGCAGATAAATATTCTTGTATGTTTGGTTGTTGTTAAGCTGGAGGTCACTGTGGCTTGGGGCATGATCATACACAATGTGGTGAAATTCTGTCTCTCTGACCTCTCCTCCCCTGCTCTGTAATCACCCCCCTTGTTCTCTCTAAAATTGTTTCTGTCACTCTGACTCCCTCTCTCTCTCTCTCTCTCTCTCTCTCCACCCTTCACCCCCCGCTTTATGACATTTTCCATTCAATTGTATATGCTAAATGTACTTATACTGAGACCCCATAGACATGGGTGATTAGTACTATATTCAGAGCTGAGATGTCCGTATTCATTACCCTGCAGAGTGTATGTGTACAACTTTGTGCATATGTACGGTCACGGTTGTATGAGCGATTAAAAGGAAGCGGGAGTGCATGCATGACTGTGTACATTTATATGTCTGTATAGGTGTGTATATGCACGCATGCACGTGTGTGGCAGGTCTCAGTGCAGTGTTGTGCAACAGGTGACCTGATTAGCAGGCTACAGTGTGTGTGTCCAGTGTGCTTTTAGCCTGCAGACAAATCTAATGCAGCCTAGCATCCCTACAGAGACCTGCTGGACTGGTTGACTGACAGCGCTAAGTGGAAAAGCCCTCAGACGGCTCATGCTACTCAGTCTGGCTTTCTGACTGTTTTTTAATACGGTACCTGTCTGTCTCCCTGACTTATCCTTTCAGATCCTGTCTTTCTTTCAGTCTGCCTGTATTTATTTTTATCAACACTCAATTTGGCTCTTTGCCCAGTTGACCATCTTCTGTGTTTATCTCTTCACTGAACTTGCTCTCTGCTGTTCTGTGTGCATTTCTTTTTCATAACATTTTTCTTCTTTTTTGAAATAAGTACATGTTTATTTGTTTTTCTCTAACTATTGGTCATACTGTCTATCCTCTAACTGTCTTATTTGTGTTGCTGTTTTTGTCTGCTGGTTTTCCTATTTTCCTGCCTACAGCTACATCTTTCTGTCAGCATATCTGTATATGACTGTATCATTTGTTATTTGTACCCCCTTCTGTGTCTATGTTAATTTATTAAAATAAGGAGCATGTTAGGAAACATAAACAGTGATGGCTAGAGACAGACTGTTTATTTTGCAGCTTAGATACAGGAAGTAAATCATAAACAAATTGAAACAGTGTACTGTAGCAGATGAGAAAATGTAATATAATATCAATTCTTAGGCCACACTTCAAGTCACCAAAACACTTTTAAAAATTTTCTGCAAATAAGGAAAAATGAAAGTCTGTGCTAATCTGTAACCGTCTCTATCTCATCTCCATCTAAGATGACATGTCTGTGCATCCACTGGGACATTTTTGTGGTTAACAGTAAAGGATGTAAACAGAACGTATTTGTAAAACTGGAAGAAAGGACGAACAAAAAATATATAAAGATATCTGAGTCAATGAAAGAACAAATGGAAATGGGGAAGAAAATAACAAAAAGGACAAAACCCATCATGAAAAAGGAGCTAAGACCGATGACACAGTGACATAGCAGGCTGTGGTACAACCTGGCTTGCTTGCATTTGCTGATGGACATCATTTAAACTTTGTAACTTCCTCATTCTATGTCCTCAGGCCATCTTTAGTGGCAATGCAGAAAAATGAGGAAATGGAGGGGCTTGACAGGCCTTTAGCCAGTGGCTGCACATCCTCATCCTCTGCCCCTGTTTAGAGTTCACATGCCTCCCCCTTGCTTCAGTGCACACTGTCTCTCTAAGTCATGATGTTGTCTGACCACTGCCTCGCCAGACCTTTCAAAGCCTTAACGAACATACCACCTATTGTACCAGGTGGAGGTTTGAATGTAAACATAACCCAAAACATGTATGGAAATGTATTAACCTCCTACTCAAAGTCATCTATAGAATTGCGACGGTGAATTGCACTTCCTTTCTCGCTTTTTGTGTACAAGCCATGACAAGTGACCTTTCACCTCAGACTGAAATGCGAGTAAGCAACGTAAAGGACACGGGATAAAAGCCACACGTCCCTTTCATGGAAGCAAAATAATAAATAATACTGAGCATTACTGGTCATGTGCAAGGATGAAATTGAGACAAATGTGAGGAGAAAGAGTGCAAAATATCTGAGGAGAACCCTGCTTTCAATGCTACATTCAGATGGAGATCTGCAACTTGTGCTTGTGTGTTTGTGTGTTAAAGCAAGAGGCAGCAAAGCGTTTTGCATTACAGCCTTGTTCAAGTGGGTGATTTTTCAAGAGAAACACTCAATGACCATGTACCCAGACTGACCCCCAATCCTTAGTACAGGAGGAGGAGAGGAGTGAGTTAAAGAACAGGGACATTTGTGGGTGAGGGACGACGGATATGCAAGTGTGCAGGGTAAGGTAACAAAAACACAATTCTTTTTTTCTGGCAATTATACACTCATGAAAGCATTCTTATGAATATTAGATTCCATTTCTGTTATATTCTGCTAGTAGAGCTCCATAGATCTTACACACTGGTCCTTTAAGTGAAACATTTATAGGAGATAGTATTCTGTAAGTGCAAATTCCACAATTGGCCAGATATTGGCTGTAAAACTAATATTGGGCTGAAATATACTGTGATAGCACTGATACTGGGAGTAATGCACATATTTTGATGCTGCTCTCGAGAGAGAAGTGGGAATACAGAGGGGGTGAAAAGAGAAGGGCATGGGATAGCAATAAAGTTAGGGAGAGGGATAAAGAGCAAATAAATGAGAAAAAAGTCAGAAGAGAATGAGACAGAGGAGGAGGATGAGCCGGCCTGAGAGTGGTCAGATTACAGAGGATGTGGGAATCAGTCCTCGAGCGATCAGTGTTGTAACAGGCTCCACATTCAAAACAGGACTATAACAGGGACTTCATGAGAGAATTTAGGATCTCTCAGTTGTTCCTGAGAAGCAAACAGATGTTTTTCATTTGTAATACAAATTATTTCAGTTGTGTTTTCATGTCCACCACCACCACCACCACCAACAACAACACCAACAACAACAACAACAACAACAACAACAACAACAACAAACATTATTTGTATAGCACCTTTCATACAGGAATTTCAGCTCAAAGTGCTTTATGACAAAGAAATCTCATTCATCAAGTCACTACTTTACATAAAAAAGACAGTATGGACATAAAAATGAAAAAATAACATGGAGAATAAAACTCAGCAATATGATAATTTGGATGAAAATAAAAATAAAGACAATGCATAACGCCACAGAATGAAATAATAAAATATAGGTATAAATAGAGTAGAATGAGGATGAAAGGAAGTAAGGATAAAGCTTCAAATCATAGCATAAAGTAATAAAAGATAGGTAAAAGTAGATTTCATACAATATATAAAATCAAGTACAATACATTTTAAGAGATGCAGCAGTGCTCACATGTGAGGCAAAGCAATATTCCAGTAGTAACCCAAATAGGATGCTACTTTAGCCCAGCCCAGAGGTTACACAGCGTTTTGTCACACATCCGGCAGCCTAACTGTTTTACAATACACACTAAAGATGTTCCCGTGCAACAACACATCGGCCTATATATCTTCTATTGTCTTGTCATTTACAAGTGCTCTTTGCCACTATTTTAACTCTCTGCAAACATACTTCCTGTGTGGCCATTTTCCAAGTGCTACGTCTTTCCTCAGGGGCAACCATCTTTGAGCACCATTTCTCAGTTGAATCTACTCGTGCATATATGTTTAAAAAAAGGAGCTTGGGGCGGTGCTTTTGCATAATTTGCATGGAGGTATAAAACAAAGTAGATTATGGCAGGCAGCACAGGGTTTGAAGATGAATACTGGAGGGAAACTGAGATATTGTAGTGTGGAGATGGTGGCCTCGTTCATCAGACTATGATTATCAATATGAATGTAATAAATCAATAAGAAAACCATGTCTGTTTCGAATAAGATCAGTAGTTGCATCATTGCAGGCAGTGCAAATATAGTCAGAGATTGGATTCAAACATTTATCAGCCCTATATCCTGCTTTATCAGGCCATCACATCTTTTCAAATTAAACAGTGGTTGGGTACTCAACGTGGTGGCTCTAAGGGTAGATAAACCTACCACCCACAGTTCATGTTTGTCAGTGTTTCCCAACCTAGTAATATGAGATAAGAATGAATTGACCAAGGTTTTTGGACTGGGGAGGGGGGTTACCTAGCATTCCTTTTTATCGTTTCGTACCCTACACTTGCACAAGAAAAGCTCGTGAAAACAGGTCACAGCAACACGTGCAGTTTGTCCTCCACTGTGGGGTTGGTTGCATGAGTCTTAACTATGGTCAGGGTGACAGCATGACAAAACACAAGTCATGATTCCATAATTCTGTCTCTCTCTTTTTCCTCTGTCTCAGTCTGGCACATTTCTGCTTGCTTTTTATTTCACTTCAGCCTTCAGACATGTTTAGATCTCTACCATTCTGAAGCATCGACCACCACATCTTTGTTTTTAATCTGTCAGTCTGTTGTTATATGTTAGCCATCACTCTCTCATCCTGTTTTCTCTGAACTCACTCTCTCATCTCCTCTCAATCCCCCTGTCTCAGCATGTGTTGGTCTCAATGTACAGGCCCAATCTCATTAGACAAGATGGCTTAGAGAGAGAGAGAAGGGGTTATAAGGGCGGTTTAGCAGAACTGTCTCTGGCACACTAAGAAAGAGAGAATTAACAAGGGGGACAAGTGTGGAGAAAGAAGGAAAACATGAATGAGAAGGGACTGAATGAGAGAGAGAATAGTGGGTTTGAGCCAACATTAAATACCAGCCAAATGCAGTTAATTTTTGACTTTGTCTGCTGGATTTGTCTACCCTTTCAGCCACTTTGGCTCACCGGATTTAGTTTGTGAAAAGGTATTCCAAAAAATGTTTGTCTTGTCAACTGTGAAAATTGGCTGTTGATTTTTGGAATCCCTTTTAACCTGCCTGGGTACCCGCTTGTTTGCTTTGAAGAGTGAAAGAGAGTCATGCAGACAGACAGGTGAGAGACAGGGGCTATCCATGTCCCCCAAGAGTCTGCAAAACATGACAGTGCATTGGATTTCTGTGTGAAGAGAATTGTGATTGATCAGTTCCAGTTTTGCACTTTAGTTTCAAGCTAGCTAGAAACCCAGCCTCATGCAGCAGACCAGATCACAGCCTTGCAGAGCCTGCGTCAGGAAAGAGAGATGAAGGTGACAATGACCTGGTTCTGATGTATTATGTGATGATAAACTCTTTAAAACAGGTGTTTCAAATTTGTCAGATCCATCTACTTCTGTGCAGATGCTTGTCTTGGGGGATTAGGGGGGCATTTTGAAGTAGAAATTCCATTAAACAAAGGTACATAAATGTTGCATTTAGTGTGGTTTGGTGTGAACGATATAGACACGTGTGTCTCACACTATATGGAGAATGGTGTGATTCATTTGCTATACTTTATGACCTCTCTTGTTCAGAGTAACTTTAGACCAGGCCAATAAATATACTTTAGTATTCACTTGTGACCATGTTGCATGAACAAAAGAGTTCCCCAGTCTCCAGTGAGTATGAGATTTAGAAAAGGGATGATAGTTGGTTTCCTGCCAAACTGGCTGTTAGAGCAGACAGCTGAACAGACAAAGATCAGCGTGTCGCTGGTGGTTGAATCACACCCCACCTCAGACATCATTCTGACTCGACAACTGAACATTTGAAAATGGGGTATGTTTGATACATTCTGCACTGCTGATGTATTTTTTTGTTGTTGTTGTTGCTTTTACATAACACTGCACACAGTTTGGAATATCTTATTAAACCTAAATCTGTAAATTGATCTTGAAACTGTTTGCCCACCCTATGACCTATTTTTCCAAATGTTATATAAATTTGTTTTTCAATAAGTTTTTCAGATATCTTGCTAATACACAGAGACAAACATGATTGGAAACGTAAACTCCCTGTTGGAGGCAATGAGAGGTTCCACTTCTTCTCATTTAATGTTGTATAATGTGGAATGTGATTGTACCAGATATAGCAAAGAAAAGTTTTTTTTCCCAGTAACAGTTACCGATGGCTGTCACCAGCTGTTTTCACTATTTACCAGCCAGTGAGGAGGCTAAATGAACTACCTTTTAAAAAAAATTATTAATTTGGGATGCATTTTAATACTGTGAAGATTGTGGGTTTAACAAGATGCCCTAAAGTGACACAGCCATGGTCACCGTAGAAACCACTGACATTGAGACTGCTCTCAGCCCATCTCTGCTGGAAGTGACAGTGATGGGCAGTGGCCTCGTTTAGTAATGATTCAGATAAAGAAAGTCCGGAGGTCACTAGTAGTTCACAGCCCTCCACTCTTTAACAAGCATCTTTATCAGTGTATTTGCATGGACAGACTTTCATATCGCTGTCTTTGTGTTACAGTTCTGATAATGTGTGTTTGTGTAGCACTCTTATTATTTATCATATTAAGGGGCAGCTGCACTGTTTACTGTCTGTCAGCGAGGGATAAAGTTGTCATTGAGAGTGAGAGAGATGAAATAGCAAGAGGAAGAGTACAAACTCTCACTTTTTCCCCCCCTGCTGTTTGGGTTATATATTTATAGTTGTATATTCTATAAACCACATTTCTTCCTGTACTAACCTGTGTTACTTGAGGCCTAATTAGCATGACATACACAAAGTTTGATCTGTTGACCAGAGTCAAGTACCTGGTCAAATGTTACCGTTTTGTCTTTTTAATGGCTGCAGTAATATTAAAAGCAAGCATACAAGTATACATTCTTAGTTTCCATGGCACAGGAAGTAGTAACCGTGAGCTCCGAGCAAAATGGTATTGCATTTAATGACCTAACTCTAAACATTGGCTTGAGAATGTGGACGTTTGGAGTTCTTTTGTGACTGTAAATGGTCACGTAATGGGAGACCAGCTTGGCCTTGTTTACGTTACACCCCAGTGGTTTGATGAGAGCATGTTGCGCTCTCCTACCCGCAGGCTGGCGGCTAATGTTATTCTGCAGTTTGACGTTTTACCACCACACAGGACTTCTGGCTGATATCGTGCTGTATTTGGGTGTCCATTCAATTTCTAGCCCGCACTTTTCTCAACTTTTTAATCCAAGGGAATCAAACTGAATAAATTAAGCATCATCCTAGGGATATGAAAACATGTTGCTGTCGTTGTCATGCGGAGACTTAACACTTTAGCCCCAGATGTTGGTGCCTGAGTCATTGTAATGTCTTTCTTGCCTTTGACACACACAGAATTTGCCACATCCCCAAGTACTGGTCCATGTAATGTCTCCAGGGTTTCATCTGTTAAACTGTGTGTCAGGACCCCAAAACAATTACAGGTCCATCTCTTGTGGTTTCTCCTTTAGGCAAAAGAAGCAGTATCTTTTTGGCCAATGAAGCAAGCTAACTGGGGGTAGAGTTAAATTATTTGTTTGGTCTGGTAGTGTTGCAGAGAACCTGCAGCATCAAGTTTCATAAACTCTGTGCCAGATAAGGTCAGAAAAAGGATTCCTTTCACCCACATTCTGCAATGTCACATTCTACAGGTTACATGTAACATCCCTCAGGTTCTGCAGGTTTCTAATCATGCAGGCTGCCACTGATAACATGGTGGACTTTGTGAACAGAATGAGAGTAAAGATTGAAATGCCATCAAGAGTGCATGCTACACGTACTAGACTCATAGTAATGCTTGAACCGATTTGCGGTATTTTCACAGTTTGAAACTATAGCTTCATATTAGAATGTGAGCTTTATTATCAGTATTCTTCAGCAGTGGCAGAAGTTCACAGCTGCTCACTGTTCTTCTTTGAGAAAAGAAGTTTGGGAAAAGCAGCACATTGACAATCTACAGTTACTTAGGTTGGTCTCTCCCATAGTCGTAGGTCATAGCTGCTGTTGTTCCATAGTGAATCAGTTCTGAACAAACACCTTGTTGTCCTCCTTCAGAAATTACAGTTGAAAGGAATTTTTAAGAGCTGGTATACAGTTGTATAGTTTTTTTCTCCCCATTTACACCAAAGTCATAATTACATGTGTTAGCAATTGTAAATAATTATTTTATGTTGTCTTATGTATTGTTGATTTAGTATATAAACGGTACTTTTGGGACTGGCGTGAAAGCTGGATATCAAGCACACAAGACATTCTACATTGTGGCAGTATTTTCTCATGAGTCTGTTTTATCAGAAGATGAAATGCTAATGTGTTTCAGTGCTCTTCTGAACAGATAGTAAGATCTGCATTCTTCAATGAACTGTGACCTTACTTGTTCAACTCTCAGAGCAGCATGTCCTCTGTAGGAAAGTGGGATGGTCAGGAAGAGGAATTAACATGACCGTGGCAAGTAACTAGTGGCTAGTGAGTTGACATTGAAAGCTGTTTAGCCTTGCCTTCCATGCAGCATAGTTTGTCTCTGTGTGTCTTATTTGTTTGATGTTCCAGTAATTTAAAATGTAATACTCATGGCATTTGTAAAACTGTCACTTCTGCATCTTTTACTGCAACTACTGCCAGCCTGTATAACTCTATGGGAAAAGCATAGTATTAACACAACCAAGGTCAAGGGGGTTATTTCCACAGACACCATTCAAGCATTTTCTCATGGCTCTCTCAAACACTTTTAAAAGGCCTCTGCTAAATGGCATATGCATGTGTGTACCGCCATTACTGCTGCTATCAAAGCATAAAAGGGTTGCTGCTGGCTAATAATACATGGAATTTCTTCCGTTTGCTACAGCTTAGTTTGCTCATCTAAACACCTTCATCAGATTCTGTTTTTCGCAAAGGGCATAATCGAAATAAGCAGTTGTGTCTGAAAGGGCCTTAAGGTGAGGACTGCCAGTATGATCAATGTAACTTTATCTAGCAAGCTAGATAAATCAAAAATTTGATTGGGTTTCCTTTCCTTAGTTTCGTAAATATCCTTTAATACGCTATACAATCCTTTTATACACTTAAGCTCCATTAAATTGTATTACTTATGATAAATTAAAAAAAAAAATGGTAGGTAGCAGTTTAACAAGTTAGCCGCCAGAACAAATGAATACAGTTAAGTCTTGCAAGTACATTTTTTGACTTTATCTGGTCCCTAGTGGACAGAAACTACCTAACAACTCATGTATTTATTGGTTGGTTCTTGGGGACATTCAGTTACTGCAGATGCTTTGATAATAGTATTACTTTTATGTAGTAACTGACAGCTGAACATAACTATGTTCAGCTGTCAGTTCTGGTACTGATTTCGCCCTCTTCCTGTCAGGTCAAGTCAGACTTAAAGGGGTTAAGTGGCATTAGTGAACCTGGTGATGCTTGGAAAGGGTTAACACCATTGCAGTTATAAGCAGGACATGGTTACTTCCTTTTAAGGGCTTAAGTCCACTGAAGAGTGGGGGGGGGTACTGGGTACTGGGAAAGAGAGAGAGTCAGATATGGGTCAAGGGGAGAGAGAACAAGAGAGTTTTGTGGAATGGAAATGGACAGAGTTAGATAATGGGAAAGGTAAAGAGAGAGTTTCTTCGTGGGAAACAGGGACCGAAACTGAAAGTGCAGACCGTGAGAATAATGGTGGAAGCTTGATGACATAGGAAGAGTTAGGTATAGAATGTGTGAGAGAGAAAGAGTGGCATGAAAAGATGCACCACAAAGGCTACAGCAAACAAGAAACGAACAAAACTTGAAAAAAAAAAAAAAAAAAAAAAAAAACGGGGGAAAACAGAGGAAGCTGCTGCAAGAGCAACACAAAGCAAAGAGGAGAAAGAGAAAAATGTATAAGTGTTTTATGTTGGAACTTTGACAGGAAAAGGTAGCATGATGGAGAAGAGGAAAAGCCAGGACTGACAGGGTGAAAAACAGACAAAGAAAGTGCTCCTTTAGAGACAAACCATTATTTGAGTACTCTAATGGACCCCAGCAGTACATCTGTCACAGCGGAAACCCAGAGTGTGTGTCGGCATATGTGAAGTGAAGATGTTGTTTAAGTGTGTGTGTATGTTTATGTATTCCCCTTCTCCAGTGTTGCAGCATATGTGTCTGCATGTGTGTTACAGTGAGACGGCGAGAGATCTCCCCTCCTATTAATTTTAAGTGATAGTGCATGACAGGAAGTGTAAGGTATAACCTAAGAACATGTTAATCTGTTCTACTACTTTACACTTCCAGTTCATCCAGTTTGCTGTTTATAAAACACAAAAGTGTGTTCCTAAGGGAGACATAATGTACTTTATTTTAAGTATCTGCATCTCTCAAAAAGTGTCTTTGTTGATTACATGTATGTAGCTACACTGTGTCATCGTCTCAAGGCCATGGAGGTGCATGTTAAAACTTTACAGTGTACAGTGTACAGTGCAGTTCTACCGTCACTCAGTCAGTACTTCATTGCCCCTGTTTTTTACTGGGCTTTTTACTGATTTTTGCCTCTGTGCTCCTGAAATGGTGTTTCTTTAAATGTCTCAAACTTCAAAGCAGCCCAGATATACGAGTCTTTGGTTGAATTATTTCTCACCACACATACAGAGCCTTTTGCTCATTTTGCTTTTTTATGTGGTTCTATAGCTAACCGAACAACCCTGGGTTTAAACCAGACCTATAGTATTGAAAAAATTAGTAGCCGATCAGCTCTATAACCTTGGATATGAAGTTGCCAACCAACTACTAAGTATAACCACAGTCCTTCAAAGAGCTCCACTGAACATAGTGCCTTTATCTGAGCTGTCTCAAAGGTAGTGGCCATAACGCCCCCTGCTTGTTTTTGGATTTGAACTGGTAAGAATAAAGTCAGAAGCTTACTCTCTGTAACCTGTATTCTACTGTCACCCACATTACAGGGCATTATTTCTTAAAAGTTAACTCCAATGATATGCCATCTATTTTCTCAGCTGACTCTCATATGATGCAGCCCCTGGCATGAAACAGTCAGTACTGATGACACACATTAACTCCCTCTGATTATGTTAAAGAAGAATTCCACCATAAAATAAGATCCCATTTAAGTTATGCAATATATGGTTTTAATATTCAGTATTCTGATTGGGTCCTTTTGGTAAGGCCCCAATTTGCTGGAGGCAATAATTGACATGGTGTTTCACACTTGTAATTTGCTTATGGTATGACGCACAAAAACTGGCAGACACGATACGTCAGCAGTCCTGATACCTGCATTGCACTACATATTTTACCTGGAGTGACACAAAAGATACCGTTATTATATTGTTAACTACTGTCTGCTTCCTCTCTTTGGTTACCAGCTACATCAGAGTGGTCAAAGTATGTCTCTATGTTGGCATTTCTGTAAAACCAGTGGGGTTGGCCAAGTGCTGTAGTAGTAGTAAAATTGTCCACAGATCCAGAAACCATAGTTGACCATAGGTGGCTCCAGATCTGTCAGGGTGATTTGCAGTGCCATGTGATACATATATTGTTAGCTTCGACAATGAAAACTATTTTATAGTTTTTAAGACATTTTGTTTGTTTGTTTGAAAATTGGAAACAAATCAAAATGATGCCCAAACTAATTCTTTCATTATGGGACATAAAATCTGAATGAAAGCATATACAGTTATTTTAAGCTGAAAATGATGAGCCACATGATAGGGATGCCCCAATCATGATCTATATTGCCGTTACTGATTGTTGATTGTCTGTGAGCCATGTCAGCTGGTACATGCCCGATACCAATTTTTTTTGTTGTGTTATAGTTGCTGGTATACCAGTAGGCCAATGGTTCAGTTTGACTGCTTTGCAGTGTATTGAGATCTCCACCAGGTGGTGAAAGGCTGTCTTCGTAACGTTTCTTTGCAAATGCATCACAAATAAAAAAGTCAGAAGATTAAAAGATGAACAAATGTATGTTTTGTGTTAATGGTGTTTCTTCATCATTACTGGTCAACATTAGCTAACTATAGACTATAGGAAAAAAACAATTTAATCCACTGTGCCACTTAAAGGCTTCCGGCAGACTTTAAGGTAGAATGTTTTCTTGCATGTTACTCAATTCATGAATTAAGTTGTGAAACAATCAACAAACCTTAAATCTCAATATGACAACTTCAACCATTCTGTTTGTTTTTATTGGCTCTCTTGCATGACATCTGTAGTGATGACTGGATCTTTAAGCAGTTAAAGAATGTATATTAATTTCACCTAGATTATGTGAACTGCAAATATTCTAAGAAGTGGCTGAGCATTGTTCTGGTGCACTCTGGCAACACGTATGATCTTGCTGGTCAACAACATGCTTTTATTTATTCTGGTCATTCAACAGACCAGTGTAAAGAACTCCCAAGAAGTCTAGATGGACAACTGAAGTATGCAATGCAATCTTTTCCCCTCTTTTTGTGGCGAGTGTAGGCAGGCAAAAGGACGCCACTCACCACAGGAGGGAGAGTTCAATTGTAGGGAGATATTAGCAAAACAGGAGTACCTACTTAACTTAATATAATGATCGACGGCCAATCAATCTGAACACCCCGACCACACAACAATGCAATCTCGAACATCAACTTTTAGAGATGCACCTCATGTGTAGTGGGCTGTCACCCCTAACTTTTTATTCCAAAAGATGTATTTACTTAAGTAAAATATGTAATTATCACTATAAACACATAAATAATATATTAATTTTTGTGGATGGTCACATTTAAAGAAACCAATAATAGATGGTGGTGGTATGGTGTGTGCTTATGAATCAGGCTGTGTGTGTATTTGTCTACCTCCTCTGCTGTTTGTGCTTCTGCTTTTTATTATGTGTCTCTTCACACACTGGAGGTTCACAGCCTCCATGTGTAATTGTGCAATTGTGTGTACATTTATACAACTTGCAAAGTATTGCAGACATTATGTGTTTTTTGATTAGATTTCCACATTAGCCTGGTATTGTAGTGTAAGCTGGAGAGCCTGGAGTTAATGTTGCTTAGGTCAGCACCTCAGCATACATTGATTGCTGATGTATAGAGCAGACTACATATATCTTCTCTGGGGAGGAGGACATGCAGAGAGAGGATTTATGTTTGTTCCTCTCTATGCGGGTATTTGGGAGAGAAGAAAAAATGAGGAGAGAGACTTGGAAAGATGAAGGATAGATTGATAACAGATCACAATGAAAAACTAGTTCAAAGTTGGGAGAAGGTAAGGTAGTGATTGGATTGCTCAGAAAGTGATGCCTCAACTAGTAATTTCAACAATCATTTATAAGCTGTTTTCAGGGGAAGTTAGTGATGATCTTATTTTCGTTTTTCATGTTTATTTATCACAGTCAGCCACTGTTTAATGTAGACGGAGAACCACTGACGCAAAATCCTCACTTCTCTGTATGAACAAGCTGCACGTGTGCATTTTGAAGGCAGGATTCTGGAGGGATTTCTGTGTGTATGTGGGTGTGCAGTAAGAGACTGGAGCTGATGATGTGCTTTATTGAGTCTGCTTTCCAGCTCGCCAGTTGTGTGTCTTCCACCTCCTGTGTCTGTGTGTGTATGTAGAAAGTTGCACATGTAGACATAGACTGTATGTTAGTATTTAGCTATACCTGCCTCACTGCTCGTGCAAGTTCATGATTAAGCCACCGTGTGTGCATGTGCGTATGTTTGTGTGAACGAATGCCAGCAGAGGCGGACAATGACGTCTGAGGCTGCAAGCTCTGGAGGAGAGGCAACACGTGAGGAAGGCTCCTTGCTCTACATCTGACCCTGCTGTTATCAATCAGACCTTGGGGGGGGGGGGGGTCATAAGCAGAGGAGAGAGGCTGAGAGGAAAGGAAGAAAAAAGATGGAGAGACTGAGTAAGAGGATTCAAGAGGAGGACTAGATGGCAGAGGCCATTGATGAAAGAAATGTAGGGAAAAAGATACCATAGGTAAGGGGAGAGTGGAGGAAAGGAGAGAGATAACAACTCTGTATTACTGTAACTTCATTAACCATTTAATCTTTAAAATGTTAAAAATGCCATGCCAAAATACCATGTTACTTAGACAAACTGCAATAAAGATTGAAGTTGGAACAGGTGTATAATTATCATTTTTGAGGATTGTGGCTAATGGCACACACAAACCTTTTACACTTCTCAGTAAATAACGGTTGCCAGTCACTGTGCTCTGCACTGTGTCTGAGAGTCAGGGAACAATGAAAGAACAATAAATGAATGGAGAACTTGTCAGCTGCCCGCTGATGCTCGAAATGGACACAAATTGGCCATTTAGGTGACAGAAATGTCACGGAGTCAGCTGCTGAAGCAATGGGAGGGTGCCTCCACTCCTCACAGACTTTCGCCATCCAAAATTAATTAATTCTCAAAACGGCATCTGTGTGTGCATGGAAATTTTACAATTGGGGAGTCAAACTCTTGATCTTCTACATGTAATGCAACATCTACTTCGGCAGGCACCATTCATAGTTTGCATGACTATTTTCAGTGTTGGACAGAGAAATTGCCAACAGCACACCCATCCCCAAAACATGATCCAGACCCTGTCACTATTTTATTCTACCAAATTCATCCTGTCAAATAGATTAAAGGCTCCAAATGGTGGTTGAATGACTCACTGCCAAAGTGGCTAATGTAATGGACAGACTTGTCCTTTCAAAAGCCAAAATTTTCCTGCATTTTTGCTTTCTATTCCAGGAAGCAGAGTGGTAAGAGGGAAATCAGGAGTTGTGAGCAGTAACAGGTGGGCGGTCAAATAACAGGCCTGTCCAAACTTAGTTTATGTCACCTTTTTTCCTTTAACCCTCCCACTTGAAAGCCAGCCGTAGCTTCCACAGTTTAGGTTAGGGTTCATTTAATCCTGACCAACTGTGTCGCCGGATCTGTCTCTCTGTGTTTCTCTTAGTCTGTTCCCCTCCTTTTCATCCATTTTACCAGTCTAACTGCTCTGGAGCCATTTTGAAAAAAAAAGAAAAAATAGCAAAATGTAAAATATTGAAATAAGAAATGTCTGAGGCGAAGTGGCCACATTGATGCTTTGGTCTCCCCTCCAGCTAACTGGCTGATGTATTGACGAGCCGAGCACACAGAGAGTCACACACTGAGATAGCTGTAAGATAAATCAATTGAAATCTCCAGGCAGGGCAGATGAATTGCTCCCTTTTTTCCCCTTCTTCACTTATTCACTCAGAGGCTCTCTCTCTCTCTCTCTCTCTCTCTCTCTCTCTCTCTCTCTCTCTCTCTTTCTGTCTCTCTGTCTGTCTGCATGTCTGTCTTTCTCTCTCTCTCATTGTTTCTCTACATGTTTTTTTCTGAATCACCAGTCATTACATACTATAGTCATCTGCTTATCCTTTTATGCTTTTTATCTGCCTCTTTCAGTATATACACATCACACTTCTCAAGCTAGTTTGCTTTCTGTCCATCTCTGTGTCTCCTTTTTTTCCCTGATCAACAAGCCTGTACAGTAGCTTACTCATCACTACCACCATATTGGCATTTACCATAATGTCTTTTCCCTCCTCTCCTTTACTCACAGTTTCTGTCTATTACTTTTATCACATTACAGTAGATCTCTCCCTGTCACCCCTTCTGGTGTGTCTTCTTGTTTCTCCCCCTCTGGTTCTCCCTCTGTCCTCCCCTCTCTTTTTCTCTCCCCCTCTATCTCTCTCTCTTCTCTCCATCTGTTAATGCTGTTATGGCAGTGAGTGGGTGTATACTGTAGGGAGGGATGGAGAGACAGAGAAAGAGAATGTGAGGGGGGATGATCTGCCACTTGGATAGAGGAGAAGGGGGGTGGATGGCAGCCGACAAGGGGGAGGAGGGAGGATGAAGGGGGTAGAGTTGTTATGGTGATGAGATCTTCTTTGTGTTAGGTTGCCAAGGCAACTTCAGGCGTACATTTGATATAGCCACCATCACCACCACCCCCACTTCCCCCAGCCACATGACTGTAGGGAGAGCACTTCACACATTGCACACTCAGACTTACACACCCACACATGGAAACACACAAAAGCACGTGCACTCACACACACTTTTTTTTATTGTGTCCACCTGCTCTTGACAGACAAAACTGTATTTTATGTGACTGTTGGAGACAATAGACCTACATTTATCATTTTAGAAATGGGCTGACACACCAGGACTCAACACGTGCTGACCAAGCTGGTTTATTTCTGGTTTATCCCATTTTCTTCACTTTTATTTATTTCCCTAAAGAACATGGGACTAATGTGTTCAGATTATTCACTAGTTGTATAACATGCACTCAGCTAGAGTGTGAGAGCTAATGACTTTAAGATAACCTGAGCCGTGAGTCTAAACAGGGAAATTGCAAGAATAGCCCCACTATCACTGTATATCTCAACTGTACTGTATAAAAAGAAGAGCAAAACCGCAAATACCAACAATGATATTAAGATGTGCATACAGAGCAAAATATTGGATTGAAAGATGTATAACAAATAGTAACGAGATGTGTGGTTTTACATCTTTTCACTGAAATATAACAAATTGGTGTTCCCATGCATGACCTGGTTTGTTTGTCTCTGTGTAGATATTCAATTCTCTTTGTGTTTTTGTTGGTCTTTGTGCCGCTTTGCTGCGTTACCTGCTGCGATCTGACCTGTTCATGAGCTTGACTTGGATCAAAACAAATCATTTTAAGCAGTTTGGAATGTGTCCTCCTGGTAGGTGGTTCTCTTGCAGGTAATACAGTAATGCAGGGAGGGGGCTTGTGTGGAATGAAACAAAGTGGAATTAGCGGAGGGTAAAAATGAGGCTACTGAAATGAGAATTCTCATTGTTTTCTGGTGGCCTTGTCATGATTTCTGTGATTGAACCTCTTTAAAGGACGTTGGTGGTGTTGCACGGTTCATTCCATTTTTCAAAAATTGTGTATACTGTGAAAACATTTTTCAGTAGTGTAGGAGGAAGAGAGGTTTGGGTTTAAATGAGAGTTATGGGGACGAGGCTTCAGGGAATAACTGATAACTGATGAGTAATGGGTGGAAAGCTCAGTGATATTAAAGGACATTGCTGTATTTGTTTTAGGGCTCATGATTCATTCATTTTCCCATGGAAGTTCAACTGTCCATATTTATCAGATTGCTTTTTTGTGCTTAACTTGAATTAAGTCAAACACGAGGCATGTACGGTGTGGTTCAAGCCTACCACTTTTTTAGTAATATTTTGTATCAATACTTTATGGGCTCCATTTCTCTTTGACAGGAAGTTCAAAGTACTGGAGACCAAATAGTTCAGTCTCCAATACCGAATTACCCTGCCCTATTCAGTCAAGCTGGGACAACCAGAGGAAATTGCACGCTGTTCAATTGTGCTATTGAGTGAGGTGGCAGTCACCGGATCAGGGGCGCTGACATGGGTGGTTAAGTGTGTGACCCAGTTGGGTTGCCTGTGTTGGCCAATTCTACATCATGCACAATCCAGCTGGACAGTTCAGTGCAACCTAATGTGATATTGTTTGGCTGGTATAGTCAAATGGTTGTTTCTTTCTTCTCAATCTTGGAATCTGCGTTCAGTTCCTGCCAAAAGCAATTATTCATGCTTTCAAGAAAAACAAAGCTCAACAGCACACAGTGTAACTCACGGAATAAGCAATAGAAACGCATCACCCATCACCATTTAGTGTAGCTGACAACAAAATGGTGTGTCAGTTTTTTAGCTAATATCGTGGTTTAAAGGTAAGACAACTTCTGAAATAATTTGTTCTCTGGAAATTGTAACTGGGCCCCAAGAGTGAGAGAAAAGAGTCTAAACCACTGGATTATACCTGCCTAGTTTCGTTGTTTTATACACTCAAAAGTTGCACTGGGCTATCCAGCTCTGCAGCTTTATCTTGCAAGACAGCTGGATTCACAAGATCATGTGAGTCGTAAATTCATCTTTTGCCGGGCTTCAAGTTATGAGCTTTTGGCCAAACCACAGTGGATTGGACCAATCAGTGTCCTATTATGAACTACTGGCAACTATGGGCAGGTGTGGTTTAGGTGTGCCAACAGCAAGAGAAGCTATTGTTCCCAAAAAGGTTAGGCTGGTTCCTACCTGAGCATCAGTTGTATCAGAACTGGGCAGTATTTCTTGGTTTCTTGGTTGAAAGAAGAGCAAAGAATGGAAGGCATTCCTTGATGGAAAAGATGTTTCTGCTCTTCTTCACTTCTGAGTTTCGCTCTCCTACTAAGTCATATGGTTTGTTGATCTGATTGGTTGGAGTTAGCCCATGATAGATAGTGAAACAGATGGTTCATCCAATATCCTGCCAAGTATTTTTTGAAAGTGCCTGCCCTTTTCTAAGCATAGTCCATCTGGTCCATCAGTTTAGTACAATTGGACAGCGGGTGATTTCTTCTTGCTGGTGCAGCATGACTGGATAGCACAGAGCAGCTGGATAGGTGATGTCTATCTTGGCAGCATCAAGTCCAAAGCTGCATTTGAATCGTGTTGCCACAAAAATGACGAAATATAATATATCAGCTATATCAGTCAACACATAACTCGGCTGAGCACAACAAGACACATGGGAGGACAGCTCTGTAAAAGAAGTTAATTTGATTGCTGTTTGAGAAGAAACCTCAGTTCAGTCATCATTCAAAGACGTAATTCATATTGCTGTTACATATTGGTTAGTTGCAATCTTCCATAAGTAAACAACACAACGTCACCCAAGTATGAGTAACATTTTGGAGCTGGGCATGAGGACCTGCAGTGTTAACACAATGGTAGTGTCCTGCCAAAGTGTTTAGTAGAGTGAATAACCTAATTATGCACCAGCATTGAACAGGAGGCCAGTAGTTCTGAACCACTGGTATTTGGATGTTCACTTTCATATCAGTCATAAACATGTATACATCAGTCCCTGTTGTATATCTCTCGTTTTGTTACAGTCCTCTACAACCAACTCCAAAGGGACAATCTATGTCTTGAGGTTCAGGAGTTAAAGTAAGAAACCATTCTCCATTCTCAGATGCAAAAGAGAAGATGGAGGGAGGGGAGAGGAGTCATGAAGGTCTGGGAGCAATACGGGGGAGGATGGTCTTTTCCTTTGAGACAGCTGAGGGGGCGAGGTACACAATAAATGACAGCATGGAGGGAGCTGGGGAAACTGAGAATAGTGTTGAACTTGTGAGCGTATTAGTGCTACTGTATTCCTCTGTAGGAGAGGGTTGGAATATACACATTAATGGATCAAAAATGCTGAGATCATGTAAATGCACAAGAATCACACTGATGGAGGATTAGATCTAAACGTGTTTGATGTTTTAGTGGCTTGCAACGTTATCCAAACCTAATATATGAATGAATAGTATTTTTAAGAACAGCCACATTGTGATTGTAATAGCCAGAATGTTTTCTGGTAGCACTGCCACAGCGTTGGCTATACCTTGCGAGTACTTGGATGGGGTTTAAATAAAAGAAAGAGATAAAAGGAGACAAAGACTTGCAGGTCAAAGAGTTGCTGCTCATTCCCTGCTCAGTTTTGGCTGTGGCTTTTACGTTTGTCTGCCAGGCAATCAACCAAACGTGGTTCTGAGCTTGTTTCCATCCTTAAAAATCAACTGAGAATTAAAAGTGAAGATCTACATGGTCCACAGATGCATAGTTGCAGATACATAGAGAGTAGAGTACAGTAAAGCTTTAAATTGGCTTGTAGACAGCAGTCAATAGTAAATACAAGTTAATAACAATGTTAGTCCATTCCATATATACACATTTCTACACAATAAGCATAAGTACGTAAGTTAATGCCAACATTATGCCAATATCTAGAAGACAGTCAAACAAAGTGAAGGAGAAACTAATATGTAAGCACTGTACTTTGCAGATTATTTGAAGTATATCTTGTATCTGTACTCCTAAGATGTTTGTTCTTGTCCCAAATATTGGTTTTCTGTCAATCTTATGCAGACTGTAATTCACTGCCCACTTTCAGCACTTCCGGCACCCAGTGCTGATGGGATTAGAATGGATCCTCTTCCTGTGTCAAGTAATGGTTATGAAAATTAACCATCCAGTCTTCTGAGTAGGGTTGTCGACACTGGCCAAAGATGATGTTTGATTATTCCCTCTAAAAAAAAAAAAACAACAATATGTTTGAACCATTGGAATATCTGTTTTTGTGCATTATGTCCATAAGACATATAACTTGTTTATTATTTCAACATAAACATGTCTTTTAAAAGGTCCACATACCATACATTACAAACTGACAAACTGGGGGAATTCTGGTCACTTATTATCTGATTATAGACCCTATTTTCCCAAGTTTTGTTGTCCAAGTTACTAATGGAGACAACAATTTTCAGGATTTAACAAGAGCACCGCAGGCAGCAGCCCTGAAACGGGCTGCAATGTTATCCCGCCAGGCATTTTCACACTGTCAATGTACATCCTCTAAATGTGTTTGTTTTTGCCGATAACAGGCTCAGATTGTTATTCTAAGTGTCTGACAACATTATGGGAAGGATGCCTTTTTTGTTACATCCTAAGATCTGCTTTGTTTATCCAGAAACAGCCGTTTATATCACTCTCTCGAAGCCACCAGACTCCATTTACAGAAACAGTAATTTTATCAGTGTAAAATACACTTTATTCAAACACTACAGGGTCACAATAAAACTCACCAAAACCTTCTTAGTTTGTCCTTCACTGTTTCAGCACTCACCACCAACTCTGGTTTGATTGAAATAAACTCTTAATTCAGGAAATTGGAAAGGAGCAAGAGAGAGCGCAGACATCAGAGAAACAGCAGGGTGAACAGCATGTAGAGACAGAATATTTTCACATGTAACTCGCCAAATATTTTCACCTGACTTAATGACTGGAGAGATTTAAATATGTTTGACTTAAACAGATTTTCCCAGTTAAAAAAAATATATATGTCAGTGCATCCACCGCGGTCATCGAATATGAATTTTTGAAATTGATTATGTGGACTTTTTTTTACAGTTAGAATATTGGTTGACAGCCCTACTTCTGAGACACCTAGAGTATACATGCCAATGTGTTGTGTATAGGCAGTCTTGGTGCCATTTAGGAACCTGTTTAATGGAGTCATGGTTTTGCTTTGGTTTGAGTAGTTAATGGTCAGAATGTACCATGGCTCTGCAAAGAAATCATTATCTGCCAAGGACAAGTTTAGCTAGTGTCTGACACTTGTTGGGTTGAAACTCATTTTGAAGTTGTTGTGTTTTAATTTGTGACCCTTTATTTAAACATTGAAAGCCTCACATGTGGTCAGGTAGGTAAAGCAGATGCCGAACGAGTCTGAATGTGTGGTATGTATGTGAGACTTAACACATGGATACAAATAGAATTGAAATGCAGAAGTCACTCTTCATGCATTTTTTTCTATGTGCTGTAAAAAAAAAAAAAAAGATAAACATCTTTTGTAAAGATTTCCCGTGAAGATCCCACAAATGCAGCAGTAGCTGAGATCATTGTGTTGCTTGATCTGTGCTGAGTGATAGTAAGAGTGATCTCCTTGGAGTGTAGAGTGTCAAACTCTGTCCATCTCTCCAGGTGACCGGAGGAAAGTGGTATGTATGTGTGAGTTTCCCCCAGGCTCCCGTCTTCACAGTCTGGATCTAATGGGCTCTGAGAGGATGGTAATAAGGTAGCAATGGACACACGCTGTGCGTGTGTGTACGTGTGTGGCAGCAGTGAACCAAGTCTATACTGGCTAGTAACAGCCCAGCGTTAGAAAGCACGTGTTTAGGACCCTGACCTCACCCTCCCTGCATGCAGTTTATAACACCCTGTTACAACAAATTCACAAGGTCATGTACCCTTATATGTGCGCACAAATTCTACACAAGGTCAGAACCCATACAGATAGAATGCAGACCTGCACTGTGTTGACTGCGCAACCACACAAACTGTACATACACACTCATGCATGTATGCACACATACACAGCCCTTTTGTTCCTCCCACATGCACACAGTTTGTTCTCTCTTGACTTGCCACTTTATTAGCTCTGATGCATATTCATATCAAGCAGTGTCCTTTCAGGCTGCCTCTACTCTGCTGAATACTGTCTAGCGTCAAGTGCACAGCACTGACATCATGACCAGAAATCAAACTCGATTAAAGCTGCTGTTTACACATTTCCAGGAAGCATCCTCTGCCTTGTGCGAGATGGTTTTTCCTGTGTTTGGTTTGATGATGATAGATAGATGGATAGATAGATAGTTACTTAATTCATCCCCAAGGGAAATTCACGTTATGAACATTGGTTGTAGCTGAGTTCTGTCATCACCATCATCCGGTAAAATATTGAATGAAAGTAATGTTTTATTACAGAATGAGAGCTCCACCATTTAAGGAAAATGTGAAACGATTGTTGACAAGAACATTTAAGACAATTCATTACTTTCAGTTGATATTAAGCATATTTACTGTGTGTGTTTTTACATATATAGAACTTGCCACCTGCAAACTCTCCTTGTAAATCAGCCAGCTCACCCCAGGATCTCCCTGGCCATTGCCTGTATCAAGGCAAGTGGCTGGTGTCTTAGCCTGTACTCATGGGGCTCAGTTGGGCGAAGCTTGAAAAAAGTAGAGCTGATGCCATGTGGGGTCCACACCAAAGTGGTTGCTCTGAATTAGCCTGCATAAGCAGAAGAATAAAAGAATAAAAATGCATATTTCAAAAACTGTTGGGTGTGGGTATTTTTACCGTTTAATACTTAGATTTGGGTTAGGCTGTTAATCATCTTAATGTCCTGATTGCAAACATCCCTGTGCCCATGAAATATTATGTATGTTTCCATAGGCCCATTACTCTGCGAACAGAATAATAAATTTTAATTCTTTCCTGGCTAATATCAGCATATCTCATCTGTCATATTTGTCACATACCCTCGCTCTTCTGGCCTAGTGTAAGAGGCGCGTGACATTGTCATGGGCCAACATGTTAAATAGATTAGTGTCTGGAACAATATGAGCATTAATGTGACTGTAAGCACATTCAGTGGCACAATGTTTGCATTCTTTCTGAACAAGCTGAACTGTGTGATTAGCTATGGCTTTTGTTATTGGGTTCAACCTGAAAGAGCATGCTACAGGGCTCAGTAATGACAGTCTTCTTACATCATCTTCATCATCATACATTTTGATTATATTTACTTGAATATATTTGTAAAATTCTAGTCTCTCGAGCCAGCAATCTGCAAGGAGGTCAGATATCGGGGTCAGCCACTCAACAGCTCTCCCTGTTAGGTGTTTTGCTCAAGGAAACACTTTAGTTGGGCAGGTGCCTGCTGTTGTGAGTCCTTGAATGCTGAATCTGAAAGCTGAGACACATGATCAGACCTGCCATCCTGGTGGCTCGGGAATGTTAACAGTGTCCCAACAGCATCTGTGCATCCAAACAGCGCAGCGCAACAGCTTGAGGATGGCTACACTGGCAAAGACAAGTCTGTTCAGCGAGTCAAAATATAGACAAACAGTGAACCTCTTTGTCCATTTGTAATGAACACAGAAACACAGTTGACATTGGCATCAAAATACAGATAGGGTTCTTGTCAATATTTGGGGAAAGCTCGTTCATACAGCCAAGTTGATTATATGTAATGGGAGCTGTTAGAGCATAACTGTCATTACCCTGTCAACCTCTCTCTCTCCTAATACATTGTTCCTTTATAAATATTTTACTTGTAAACATGGAACTACAAGGGTTCTTATTAAGTTAGTGGTTAATCCATCTTTATCTGTCTGTCCTGAAGGCAATCATCGTGTGATTATTGCTGCTCAGTTTGATCAAGTTTTGTTTTATTAGTTTTCAATTTGCAGTGATGAAGAAATTACGTTGCCATTTGGTAAAGGGAAATTGTGTGTGTATGTGTGTCTGATGTTCATGCTGGAGGCCATAGCCTCTGCTCACGGTTGCATACAGAAAATATAAAGTTTGCAATACTGAAAATCCTGTTTTTTTTCCCTCCCCGTCTCACATCATCTCTTTGCTCGCGTCTTTCTTGGTTGTGCTCTGTCTCTGTTTTTCTTCACATCTGCCTATATCTTTGAGCGTGTCCTACTTTTTATCTCTTCACCTCTTGTTGCCTTTATCTGTTTGACTGCCTGTATCTCTTTCTCCAATGCTGACTGTCACTCCGACTCACTGTCTGCCTATTTCTTTTTTCACTTCAGCATGTCTGTTATGAACGTCTGTTCAAAACAGATAATGATAATGAGGATTTCAGAGGAATCACAAAATCATATTAAATGTTGTTATGTAAAAAAACAAAGATGTTAATTTCACACCTCTCTCTCTCTCTCTCTCTCCCCCCTCCCTCCCTCTCCACAGCTCCACCGCCCAGCAGATTCAACAGGAGAGTGTCAGGTAAGGTGTGTGTGTGTGTGTGTGTGTGTGTGTGTGTGTGTGCGTGCGTGCGTGCGTGCGTGCATGCATGCATGTGTTTGACGTCATGTCCCTTTGGTGTAATCCACACCAGGGACAACATTGCGTATACATCACCGCGCAAGTGGCTCACCAGCAGCTCGCATGCATTATTGTGTGTATATGTCATGCATGTTGAGGCTAAGTGGTAGACTGAATGATTTGTGTCTGTCTCTGTTGTTGATGTCAAACACTGTTCAAGCAGTGTTTTCATAATGAGAGTGTTTGCGTATGTCAAGCATGTAAAACAGCATAAAGAGACATCACTGCGGTGTGTTTTGGGTTTGGGTGCCTGCGTTCTCTCTGCTTCTGTGTTGCCGTCTGTGGTTTTGTGTGTATAGTACTCTTTTTTTCTCACGCTCAGTCGTACCCATCTAGTGTTTACATATGAGTAATTGAATGTCGTCAGCCGTCACAGAGTGCTGCACTTTGATTAGGCTCTGGGTGTGTCGGCTGATGTTAATCTTTACAGAAGTCCCATTGTCACTGTTGACCCTGCTGTCTATACCACAGTGGCGTAAAGATTTGTTGTGGAGTATGTGATGTTAATTTATGCAAGTTCTCAGCTTTGTTGCACTTGTTTTATAGCTGTGACATCCAGTCGTATAGAGTTCCTTGTTGTTACACTGTGGTAAACAAAGTGGTTAGAAGTTTCTTTGTTGACAAAAATGTTGTGTTGTGCGAGCAGACATTGTTTGTAGTGGTGATGTTGTAAGACAAAATGATCCTTTTGGAGTCCTGAAGAGAAATGGTGTTAATACAACAACAAAGAAAGAGCGTCACTGTGGTGCTCATGTCACCCAGAGATGTCAATATAAATGGCCTTTTAGTTATTAGAAAAAGATTCCCATTTGTAGTTGGCAAGTTGTGCAAAGTTGTTTTCTTTTGCAGGTGTTTTATGTGTGTGGTGTTTTCTCAGGGACAGCCATTCAAATTTCTCTCAAGGGAAGAATTCATTAAAGCTTACAGGAAAAACCCACCCCTTTATTACCGTAACATTTTTCTAACTTTTTTGTGTCTGTGTGTGATGTTCATGCTTTCCTGGACCGATTTAATTTGGTGTGTTTTTGATATTCTAAAGATACTTGGTAATATATATAAGACGAGATGTCACAATAGCCAGGTTTCTGTCCAAATGTAGTGCACATCTTAACTGGATATCGAGAAAAGCAGCAAAAGTAAATGTAAATTAATTTGTCTTTCTATCTACTACTGTTATGTCATTATTTGAAACTGCTTCATCAGGATAAACAGTCGGATGGAAACCCACCTAATGACATACTTTCAGTGCACCTTGCACATTGCAATGCAGTCCAAGAGAACAAGTTCTGTGTACTATATCATCTTTCAGAGACTGTCAGAGAAGTGTTCATTCAACAAGTCTAATGGTGCTCTACTTGACTGCATTATATTCCAAGATGTTTCAAAAGTTTTTGCTCATCCCTATATGTACATGAGGTGGGCATATATTATTATTATTATTATTATTATTATTATTATTATTATTATTATTATTATTATTATTATTATTATTATTATCCTTTAAGCCTTATTTACACAGTGTCATTCACAATATGTGCAGTGCTACCCTGCTACACAGTAAGCGATTGGGTGGGTTGATGACATTGCACGTGTAGCTGCTTTGTACTCTTTTCTGCTTGCTTGTATATATTTTCCACTTTTTTGTAGAAATTGCAGATACATTCAGATACATTTAGTATTGATATTAATGGAAAAACAATCATCATAATGGATGAGTCCTCCTCCTGCATGCTCTACGCAGGCACCACCGCTCTCCTAAACCAAACTATTTCCAGTAAGTGAGAGCCCGTCTAACACGAATGCGCCACATTTGTGAAAGGTGACTAGATTTGGTCAGTAGGACCACGTTTTCACATGACCTGAAAGCAGCAGCTGGGGCCGATGAATCAATGAAGTAATATAAGGTTATTTTATTAATTTACAGCGCTACTGTATTGAATTACCAGGTGTTTCTGTTTTCTGGGTTTCTAGAAAGTAACATCTGAATTTGTAGATGAGACTGGTTAAGGGAAAGTTGGTGCTCCCAAAAAAGCAGGCGTTAATAACTACAAATAGCCTCTTGGAAATAATTCAAATTCACATATCTGGAAACATCAGCTTATTTTTAGGAGCAGCTATTTCAATGCTATTCTTAACCTGTATTTGAAATCACAACACCTTAAGTTGTTGCCAACATTACTCTGGAAGGTGGTTTAAATATTTCCACATCCTGTCCTGGTCCTTTTTAAGCTATCTGAATGTTGTGTTTAGCTAAACTTCAGATGGATCTTGCGAAGGTAATACAGGACTAATTAATTATTGACTGGTGTAGAAGAAAAAACTGTTTCACAGTCCTTGCCTTGAGACATACACACTACATTCAGGAAGGAGGAGAGAATCAACATTATTAGGAATCAGTGTTTTCTCACATGAGAAACGTAAACCCACAATCACGTCTACAATTTATTTTCTTTGGCTGAAAACGGGGTGTGAAGGATGACTTGATTACATATTTTGCCAGAGATTTGATCACACTGCCCTGTTACAAGTGAACTTGGGCTTGTAAACAAAAGCATGCTTTTGGCTGTTTTTTTGATATCCTGTCATCCTGCCAGGGATAGATAGACATTTTGGCAGCATGGAGGAAACAAATTTGATTCCTGCAACTTAAGCTAAGCATGATGGACCTGCCTGCACGCTCTGCCTTAATGTAATTTTAATGCCATTCCCACCAGTGAAAAAAAATTCAAAATATTTGTTACTGTGAATAAAAAAAAGAAGACACAGTTTTCTAAATTAACATACATGGGTGTGTCTGTGTCTGTGCACAAGCCATTCTGGTGTGTTCATTGTATAGTGCAGGTTTTTACCACTTTCATGTGCAGTCAAGTCGAGGGTTTTTAAAAGATAGTTTTCAAGTTTAATTTCATTTGTGAAGAATGTCAATTTAACATGTCAGATTTGTGCTGTGTACAGTTTTCACTGGTTCTGTCCCTGTGTTCAAGTGTTATAGAAAGCAAATAAATATCGCAATAAATTGTAATATCATATCGCGATACTTGTAGAATCACAGTTGTTAAGAATCGCAACATATTTTGAATTGGCAACAGAGTACCATGAAAGTATCGAACATATTGTCCCAGCTCTTACTTTATTGTATCCATCTGCCCAATCAAGCTGAACTAAAGGAGTTAACACTGACACTCCACAGGTCACACTGCTCCAAACAGGGTTGGTATGAATGCTGAGAGATAAAACGTCACACTCATGGTTGTGCATACACACACATACAGAGAGAGAGAGAGAGAGAGAGAGAGAGAGAGAGACTTCCAATGCGTTTTGTGATAAATGTCATGTGAGAAGTGGAGTGTGTCTCTGCAGAGTTGGAGCAAACACAGATACATAGTGACAATTTGAAATGACCTTGTCAGTGTTTGTCATCCAGTGTGGTGAAACATGTCGCTGTGCTTGTGTCATATCCTCACTTCTGGGCTCCTTCAGTGTCCTGCAGTAATGATGTCCTCTCTTCCCTTCTCCTGCAGGCCATCGCCTCATTTTGTGTTATACAATATCTTCCTCTCTGCTTGTGTGTGTGTGCTCATGTAACATCTTACCTTTCCTTCTGCTCGGTGTGTGTGTGTGCATAGAAACATTTAACCAAGATGAAGTGGATACAGTGTCTGTGTTAGCATCTTCGTGGTTTTCTTTACTCATCTGCTTGTGTGTGTGTGTGTGTGTGTGTGTGTGTGTGTGTGTGTGTGTGTGTGCGTGCGTGCGTGCGTACGTGTGTGTGTGTGTGTGTGTTGAAATTGTAACATGATACTTTGACTTGCATCTTGTGTCCAGTTTGTTGAAGATATGACTGAACTGTCACATCTCCACATGCACTGAAGTTGTTTGTTACAATGATGGATATCTGTCGTGTCGACTCTGCAGAAATGTAATTAGTTACAAAATAGTTTGTCAAATGACAAGAATATTGTCAACTGGTACCTGGGTGCATGTTCATCATAATGACATGAATAACATGGAAATGAGTGTCAGTCCTTTAAGACCAGCAATGAATATTTTGTATTACCAGTTCTCTATCCACAAGTACAGTGTAGTATAGAGCTCCTTTCACCTGTTGCCTAGCTTGTTTTTTATCCTTTTTGTCAAAACTATTTAGTTTTTCCTTAAACTTTATGAACACATCCATAAAATACTTTCTTACCTGCATAGTTTGCTACATCTGACTACAGTTTAATCATACTGAACATGTAGATGTAATTTGTAAAGTAAGTTTACATATCTTCCCTGCAGTGTGTGCAGAGGCATTCAACCCAGATGACGACGACGAGGACACAGAGCCAAGAGTGGTACACCCAAAAACAGACGAACAGCGCTGCAGACTGCAGGAGGCCTGCCGAGACATCCTACTCTTCAAAACACTAGATCAGGTAAAAGAAATTACAAACATACACTTAAAGAGACATGTTCACACTAACATATTGATCCACGAAACTTTTAGAAAGTTAGGGTCAGAGCGTCATAATGTGATTGTCAAGCCCTTCCCAGCAACATGTGCTACGTGCTTATAGGGTTCCTTTGTGGCAGTGTTTTAATGGACTACATTATACAGAAGGTGCCTTTTAAAATACTGCAATACAACACAACAGCACCCCAAACTCCAGCTTTATCAGCAAGGGAAAGTTCTTTGTTTCATAAAAGTGGTATTCATTGCAGAACTGTTGTGTTTGATTTACTCGGAGTTTCCCTTGTGGTCACCCAGTGTATATAATCACTTTACTCCCCCCAGGAACTGCACTTAGAACCAGCTCCTCTTGTGGCAGGTCATATGATAAATTTGTGATAAAAAAGGCAGAAATAGAGTTTACTATGTGAGCTGCAGAGAAGAGGGACAAAGAAGTGCTTGTTAAATATCTTTGCAAGTGTACATTGAATCATAAACCAATACAAAAGTCCCAGTTTGTCTTATTGGCAAACCTGAAGTCATAGTCCCATGCTACAGTGTTCTGATAATGTGCTTGATTTTTGTTGGCCTAGTAAAACTTCTCAGCTTAAACCATCCTATATTTGGGCACAAGTAGATTGTCAAGCCCATTTTCTAAAAATCATATGTCCATGTGATGTCAGTTTACTTGATCTATCCACGTTTGTTTTGGCTTAGAAGCTACACTTCCAATCCACTGGATTTTATTAAAATGTATTTCTATTCCCATTGTGAACCATGTAGCACTTGGCATCGACTGTGATAAATGTATGACACCATGCTGAACTCAAACCCCAGAGACAACAATATTGTTCTGAAATTGCATATCCTGATGAAACATGGAGCAAGTGTCATGGTATGAAGAAGAAATGTCCCCTTTTCTTTCCGCTGCGCACTTTCTCACACAGTTTCCCCACTGGGATAATTAATTTAATCTTGTCTCCCTTCAGGAGCAGCGCTCACATGAGCTAGATGCCATTTTGAGCTGCTGGTTGAACTCCACGTACACCTTTCCACTGTTGCTCCTTGTTCCTCAATGTCAGCCATGTCTGATGTCCTTCCTCTCATCCCCCCATCCAGGAGCAGTTTTCAGAGGTGCTGGACGCCATGTTTGAGTTAAGGGTTCAGCCCCAGGAGCACGTCATCGACCAGGGAGATGATGGAGACAACTTCTATGTCATAGAGAGGTAGAAGGCAGACGCTCATGAAGGGTCATTGCATTTGGATGAATTTGTTTAGTTAAATACTTCCAGTTTGTTTTAGCGGGCCTAGATGACAGAAAGGCTACAGACTGTGTTTTAAAGTAAAGGTACTGCAAAAAGGGGAGGATAAGGGCTGTGTGCATGTGTTGTTTGCTTGAAACATACGTATTATTACACTGAATTATACACTTATTATATAAAGCTCTGTATAGTTTTTATGGTTTCAGTTGTTTGTGTGTCTACTCGGCCCTGTTGTTTTGTTTGAGGCTGTACTTTGTGGTCGAGGTGTATAAAACCACATTGTATGGAAAATATTTACATATATGGAGAGGAAAGATATTGGAAACAACTGCTGTCTGAAATATATATCATATATATATCACACAGTTGAATCTGACCGTGTCAGCAGCATTTAAAAAGATATGCCTCTTAATTACAAGGCTGCAATAAATAATAGTGGAATAATAGTGAGGGCCACTAAACTTCTTTTAACAGTGTGGCCATTTTGCTGGTCTTTACACTTCTGTTAACACAGCAAGATTTATGACTTGGGTGGTGTGTATGTCTTTGTCTGTGTACAGTATCTATGAGGGCTGTGTGTAAATTTCCTGCCATATTGCAAATGTCAACTGCTGCTTTGTACACAGGCCTTTGCAGGACGGGTTAGGTTGCCTGGGTTGGAATACAGTTGTTGGAACATTGAAATGTGTCTCCTCATTGTACAACCTGCTTCCACAAGAGTTGGGACACTGTAACATTTAAATAAAAACAGAATGCAATAATCTTCCAATGAACTGTGTTTACCAACAAAAGAAGTGTTCCTGAGTCCATGTAGTAATGTCCTTTATACAATCATATGTTCACAAAGTGGTGAACCTCTCTCCATCTTTGCTTATGAGTCTTTCCAGGATGCCCCTTTCATACCCAATCATGGTACTATCACCTGTTACCAATGAACCTGTTTACCTGTGGAATGATCCAAACAGGTGTTTTTGGAGCATTCCGCAACTTTCCCAGTCTTTAGTTGCTCCTGTCCCATCCATATGTCAAACTCTGTTTTGTTTGTTTTACACAGTGTCTCAACTTTGGGGATAATCAGGGTGGTGCTTGATGTGATGAATAACACATTTTGACTGAAAAACTATAATTATGTGTCAAGCTGCAGGCAGTTGAGTTAATTGCTATAATAACATGCCCAGATCCTTGTAGTGTTAAAGGGTGAAATGAAAACATTGTAGGTTGAATTCATAATTTTTTAACAATGGAGACAACTCTGTGACACTGCAGTGGACAGTGCACTGTATACTGTTTATATGTACATACAAACAAAAAGTTTGGGTACCCTTGATTACCTAGCATAGAAAAAGACCATGAGATGACAGTTTTTAACCTCTGCCCCCAAAGAGAGAACAGGCCTGTCAGTGTTTGCCTGGTGGTTGGTCATTGTTTGCACCACCCTGGTCTCTTTTCATTCTTGGTATGACACGTATCAGTAGAGCACAGCAGTTTGGTTCCACTCGTGTGCTATCTCTCCATCTACGTACACACTGTCTTACACAGTGTGCTCACGGTACAAGAGACATGCGATGACCTTTAAGAGCAGCATGCCTGCCTGGTCATATACTAACCTGGGGTTTTCCCTGGCCTGTAAAAAGCGTAGGTGGTAGCTAATGTCACCAGCAGGGTGGAGTGTGAGCATGGACACACGCAGAGATGGTGGGATAAACAGAAACCAAAAAAGAAAAGCAGGAAATGTGACAGAGGAACACATTGTTTAAATATTTCCTAGTTAAACTTTTTGTAGTGTAATTGAACCTTATGTACGCATTCCAGTTACGAACAGACAACCAGGTCTTGAACAGACCTGGTTGTCTGTTGTTAGCAACTCAAAACGGCAAATTTTTACTGTGCTGGTCTATGTGCTACTATATGGTACAGTGCACTCTTCAAAAACAAAGCCTTAACAATCCCTTTCTGAAGCCTTGAAGACAGGAAGTAGCTGGAAATCACGCAGAAACCCTCAGGGATGAGGAGTAAATGTACAGTAGGAGCAGCGATGTGAAGAGGATCATTGTTGTCCTTAGTTGTGATTGGTCTCGGCTCAAGCAGATTTATTTTGTGAAATGGATCAATGACTTCAGTTTTCACTCCTGCTCAATTTACTTTCTTCGTATTTCAAACAGTGGGTGGATCATGTCACTTTGCTGTTAGGTAGGCAAAGACACGAGTGATCATCGTCCCCATCGTCATGTTAATCCAGTCAAACTAAGTTAATACTCCAACAGCGACAAGGGTTTTAGCCCCACTACACAGCCAATGGGAGGACAGGCTATCTTACAAAATGACTGGTTAATCCTGGCGAGCAACATCGTTGCAAATTACCTTCTGCAAGTTTAATCCTCATACAGAGAGAGAGAGAGAGTGGGGGAGACAGAGCCTCTCTGCTGAAGTGTTGCTGTCTGTCAGAAAAACCATTACCAAACATTTTTGATACTGTACATACAGATATACAGCAGTGCTTCAGAGAAGTTACATTTCTCCAACCATTACATATTGTTACAATTGAGAACTTGTGTGAAAAACATCTGTTTGAACTCCACTATAGACACATTGCACCCACACAGTCAATGATTTACTCACCCAGTGGACCAAACTACAGCAGGGTTATGCCCAGTGGCTACAGATAATCTGTAATTCGATGTCTGTTTTAACCAGTCAATAAACAAAACACTGAGCAGCTCTCAGCTTTTGCCACCGTTAAATAGATCAAAGTCATTCTGGTTTATGAATTTCTGTCTTTTCTCTTTCTGTGTTTGCTGTTTGCTCTTTCCCTAACTCTCCCTCTCTTCTCTCTGCAGGGGTGTGTATGACATCGTGGTAACAGGAACATGCGTGGGTCAGTATAACAATAAGGGCAGCTTCGGGGAGCTGGCACTCATGTACAACACGCCACGTGCCGCCACCATTGTTGCCACCCAGGAGGGGGCACTATGGGGACTGGTAAGAACATGCAAATAGACAATGGGATGGGATGTGTGTAACGCGTGTGTGCTATGTTACAGTATTTTATAATCATCGGGAGTTAATGTAAAAACACTCTGGAGCCATTTTTGTCAAAGTAAACAATTTAGGTATTACCTGGAGGTTGTTTTCAGTCACATTTAAACCAGTGCTACATTTTTTTAATGATGCTTTTTCGGTTTCTGACTGCGTCACCTTTTTTAAAACATAAAAGCTCAGTTTTCAGCTCTTGTTGTCTCTAACGATTGCATTTTGAGCATGTTAAGTACAGTTTCTGTCACCCAACACTGTACTTTGAGCTGGGATGCACAGACATGTTAAGAATGGAGGTCTGTTATCCATGAATGGAGCCGGTGCTCTGCTCTGATGGTTTATGCTTCTGCAGCGCCTCCCTGTGGCCAAGCAGAGGACGACCAGCAACAGAATCTGCCTCCAGGAGGTGTTTGTTCACTCCTGTTTGTTTTCCCTAGGACCGTGCCACTTTTCGTAGACTCATTGTGAAGAACAATGCCAAGAAGAGGAGGATGTACGAGTGTTTCATTGAGTCTGTGCCCTTACTCAAATCACTGGAGGTGAGTTTAGTCGTCGTTGGCCTTTTTTAGAAACTCCTCTCACTGTCTCCAGCAGTTTTTAGCTCGTTGCCTCCCCCTCTCCTTCACAGTGTACCTTCCACTTACACAGCGTCACCTGTGGAGCTAGCCCTCCAGCTAACAGCAGCACACAAGCCAGTTTATGATATGAAATTTGTTTGTGTTCTGTCTTCCACTCATCAACAATCTGCATACCAAGTTCAGATGATATCTCAGCCACACATGCTATCTCTACAACACTTCCCCTCAGGACTGTTTATAGGAACAGTTACCCGCCCTTTTTTTGCATCACCAATCTTTAAATGTACAGACCATGTGGTCAATGGTCCAAGTGAGAGCACAGTAGAGAAGATGAAGGGACTGATAAATGAACATAGCCATATTCTGCATGTGGAGTCTGTGAAACAATTCCCTCTGCCTCCCTTTTCTGTCCAGGCCACAGAGAGGATGAAGATAGTGGATGTATTAGGAGCGAAGCAGTTCTCAGATGGTGAGCGCATCATCACACAGGTAAGACGTGGATACAGCTGGTTCATGTGGGCAGAGCAGGACTCTAACTGTGGAATGTTTAGGATTTCATCATACAAATGCAGCACGTAACTCATTTCAAATGTGTTCATAAGTTGACTGTTTTCTTCCTCCTCAGGGTGACAAGGCTGACTGCTTCTATATTGTAGAATCTGGGGAGGTCAAGATCATGATGAAGAGTAAAGTAAGATACTCCTCATCTTCTTCATTTCTCTTTTTCACCCCTTTCTTACAGTGAGGTTGAACTTGTTTCACCTTGCATTCCTCAGAGGCCCCTGTGGGTGAATACACTTTCCTTCATTTCTATTCAACATGTTTCCAGCAGTCACCCCTCGGCTGGCTGTCATGCAAAGACCCAGTTCCTTAAAAAAATGAAGGCCAGATCACATGAATGTAAAGATTCAGCAACTGTCAGAGGCTGATGAATATTCAAAAATGCTTTCATTGATGGGAATATGCACATGTGTAAAAGCTGAGAATATTCTTCTCCCAGGTTGTTTCTGTACAGAGCATTTAGACAGTGACAACCCACACTCCCCCTTCAAAACCACCAGTGTCTCCTGGTTTTGCCTAGCAACAGTGGGAATCACAAGTGTCTGCTCAGCTGCTGAGTACTTCTTGGTGGGGGCAGGAAAAAAAAACAAGGCGCTCTGTGATTCCCAACCTTTAATCCTCTCCTCTCTTCTCTCACCTCTCTTCTCTCCTCTCCTCCATGCAGACGAAGGCAGATCATGCAGACAATGCGGAGGTGGAGATAACGCGCTGTAGCAGAGGTCATTACTTTGGGGAGCTGGCCTTGGTCACCAACAAGCCCCGGGCCGCCTCAGCCTACGCAGTAGGCGATGTCAAGTGTTTGGGTAAGACGGAATGCACTCCGACACACTCGTTAAAGGCATTTGTCAGCATCGATGCTAATGCTGCACACAAAGTAGCTTTGTTTCAATATTATATTGATTATACTGTTTTGTTTTTTCTTTTTGCTATATGACAAGTTTTTGTAATGTGTGTTCCTTTCAGCCAATTCATGTTCAAGGACTGGGCAGGCCAAGTTCTTTATGAAGCTGTAATGTAGAAGAGTCAATAAATCCCTGGTGTGTAGTTTATAGTGAAGGGAATAATGGCTCTTTGAAGGGAGACGGATCTTATGTCTCTGTCCTTTCAGAGAGCTGTTCAAAAGAACGGCTCATCATTCTTTTTGATTTTTTTAAGGGGGCGGTGGTTAATAGGTATATCTGCAAAATAATCACTAGGATAAGATTTGGATCCCGTTCAAACTAAGACATCCCACAATTATAATTTCATGTCACATGTGTGGACTTCACTTTTTGCGTCCTCTTGGTTGTCTAGTGCCTCGTGGTGAGACTTACACAGTTGCACGTTAGAGGGCTACCAGCACAACATACAAAAGAATCAGCGTGCTTGGCTTGCTGAGCTGATTGGCCAGTGTTAAAGCTGCTAAATGAAATGAACAAATCAAAGAGAAAACAACACAGGGCAGCTACAGTCCCTCTGAACTGTAGACCGTCAGCCTCCCTGCCTGCTGTTAACCTGATGGTTTGACCTCTGTCTGTCATCACACATGATTGGTTACATGCACATCCACAGCGTTCACTCAATGTATGAGCTACATGTGGCCGAGCAGCATGGCGAAAAGATCATGCTATTATTCTGTCTTCATTTACAGTAAAAGACAAAACAGGCTCTCTTATGGGAGCCGGCTCCCAGTGTCGGCTTAGAGGAGCTGGTTCATTGAGCCGACTCTTTCATGACCGACTCTAATAGAGTCAAACTTTATGCAAGATTAAAAGCAAGTTAAGAAGCGATATTTAAAGCACTCAACCTTACAGCAGTGTCTGTGGCATTCATTTTCCACAGATTGAATTGTTAGAAGCGGCGTGTGGTGAAATGGCAAGTGGTATTTGAGTTTGGTTTAATTCATGATTGGTCTTCATTTTGTCTGTCATCACCTTGTATTTCTTTGTTGATTCAAGGGCCGTTCAGTAATTATTTTGCTTTTAAAGTGGGTGCCCTCATTCAGGGTCTGCAGTGACATGAGCAGCTCTTCACTTTTTGGAAATGATCACAGGATTTTTAGTAGCTGCTCGTGTTTCTCTGTCGCCTCTCGTCTCTGTTGTGAAAGTTTTTTTTAATAGCTCTAATTGCACAGCTTATGTTTGTTTATTCACGTGGGTTATTTTTTTCACAGTTGCTGTAGTGTCAGTCACTCTTTTTGCTCTCAATATTAGCCACACACACTGTCAGTATTCTCACTCACCTGTCTTTCACTGTGCTCTCTGTTCACTGTACTGACAGTACAACAGCCTGACTTGAACAGCTGATTGGCTTTGAAGCAGAGAAAAATGTCCCTCACCCGTACTGCAGCAACCGATGGTGTCTATTGTACTCTTGTCATTCTGCCTTTTCTCTTAATGGCTGGAAAAGATGAGCAGGATTTCAAGGGTCCTCCAGGGCCCTGTAAGAACATTTAAGATGGGACCAGGAGCCTTTCTACCCATGTCAAACAAGTGTCTAAGCACAAATAAAAAAAAATCCTCTTGCATTGAAAACATCTCATTGCTGACTTAAATGGCTGAAAAGTTCTGATGCTCAGAGAGGAAAACCTGAGTTCACCCTGACAGATGAGGATGTGTTGGATTGAGAATGAGCCCAGTGGATTGTTGAAGCAACTGAGATGACTCCACAAAGACACACCTTATGACCTAATGTCTCTCTCTCTGTCTCTGTCTCTCAGTAATAGACGTGCAGGCATTTGAGCGCCTCCTGGGCTCCTGTAAGGAGATCATGAAGAGGAACATCGCCCACTATGAGGAGCAGCTGGTGGCCCTGTTTGGCTCCAGCATGGACCTGAGAGACTGAGCCTCCCACACCACCCTCCGTGCCTTCTACTACACACACACACACAACCACACACACACACACACACACACACACACACACACACACACACACACACACACATTGTCCTCTCTCACATCATGTAGTGGCTACACAGAGTCGTAGTAAGCTTCACACAGGCCAGGCAAACACAATTGGCTCCGCTGCAAGTACATAAATGCCCACAGAGTATGAACACACACTCATACATGTACACTGACACCTATGTAGGCACTGAGAGACGCCCACTTCAATTAGTCTGCTCACCCTCGTGCACATACTAGCTCAACACACTCCTTGATAAGCTCACTTTGTAGATGCACACCCACACAAACACACAGCTAGCTAGAGGCCACGCACCTCGTGGACTGAGCCAGCGTGACCTCTCAGTATGAATGTCTTTACTGCAGTGACCTTAACGCAGGGAACGCAGTGTGAGGACATAAAATATTCACACACATACTTTCACACTCCATACACATGTTTAAAAACACACCATCATGCTTTGTTTGTGCGGGCTTTGCATTCACGTGAGCACTTAAACAACTCAAAGTTGTTCCAACAAGCCTCAGTAAAGGACACATCAACATACAGACACACACAGACACACACACACACACACACACACACACACACAGGGGTACAGATGCTCAAAAACACATAGGTTACCACACTTGCAAAAACGGACACATTGTGGTAAAATGGAGACGAAAAACTTTAAAAATCTCTGAAAAGGAAAATGAATGAAAAATGCAAAAACAAAAAAAAGAGAGAGAAGTTTAAAGACAAATAAGTTTTAGAAACATTTTATGAAGTTAAAAAAACAGAAGCTTTGATAAAATATTATTTAAATACAAAAAGTGTTTCCTCTTTGGGAGGCCGGGGTGCAGAACTTTGTGGGCGCGCTCCATTTCTTCCTCTACTGTTGTTGATTGAGTTGAGTTGAGTTAGTGCTGGTGATTATTGCAGTACCACAGAAGAAGCAGTGAAAACAATAACAACCCTACGTTTTCTGGGCCATTGTTATTCTATCATTGACGCCACACTTCATTGTATTGAATTAATTATTAATGTATTGTTATTATATATTCATTTATTATTTTTTGTTTTACTTTGACCAGTTCTGATAAAATTCACCATCCATCTCTGACAAAATGTAAAAACAGACAAAAAAAATTCTAATAAAAACAGTAGTGCTTATTTCTCCTTGATTATCCTTGAATGACTTGTCCTGGATTTAAAAAGAAAAAAAAAGAAAATAAAGCAAACATTTTGTTAAAAATCTTGCCTTTGTTGAATTTCTGACCACTTCAGTGTGTGAAATGTGGTAAAACTTACTTTGATGCTTCACTCATACATGAGGGATGGGCAAAACGCTTTATGTTGCAGTTCAACAGCCTTGCAGTAAATACACATTGGTAAGCACATAACTTTCAGTATTGTCTGCCTGTCTGAGGCGATGATTGAACTCAGTGCTGATCTGTGATGCAACAGTTTACCATTCAGCAAATATCCGGTTGGATGTGTTTCAGTGTGTTGTATGATGTCAGTGCGATGTTTGTTGAGGCAGTTTCCCACTGTTTGCTCATGTCATTTGCAATTACTGGAGCAGAACTTCAGGAAGTATTTGCTGTACTGTAATAAAGTCCAGACTAGTAATTTATTGGACAGTTTTAACAGGTCTGTAGCCTCATCTTGTGTTGTTGTGTAATAACCCTCCCCTCCGCAGGGTGGCAGACATGTCCGCGTAGAGCAGAGACGAAATCAACCGGAACATTTCCTCCTTTCAGGGGGTGAGGCATATTCACGGTTAGGGACTGATCGTGGAGCAGATACTATTTGACAGTCATCAGCTGTTGTCCCGCGTTGGTAGATTTAAATCTGACCATAGATCAGCGGTGGGTCAAAGAGGAGCACGAGCACCGGCGGCGAACCGCGAGACTGAAAATGTAGGTAACGAGTGGTGAGAAACGACCGAGAATGTAGTTTGATTCGCGAATGACCAGAAAACGTGTGGTTGCTCTAAATAGCTAACAAATGTCCCTGTACTGAGTGCACGTCTAATGATGAAAGTCAGCGCGTGAGGTGGGTCGCGTGCAGGACCGACTTGGTCTTACCTTACATGGAAGCTGATGCTAAAAAGGGAGGGGGGCAAAATAGTTTAGAAGTACGGCTGTCGATGTGTGCGGGGGTCCAAATATTGCTCGTAAAGGAAGCGCAGGAGCTCACATACGACTCAACTATGAAGAAGACAGTTTGATAGTTCATATTCACACCGGCCATGATGCACCTACGGCCGCTGCTGTCAGATGGAGACAGCACCGCAAACCAAGTTACTATTTAAAATACACCATGTCTTCATTTTACTGCCCGCCCGACTGTCGTGCCTGCTTGCTGGTCAGGGACAAACATTAAAAATGAAGATGTGTACAGACCGTGATCAGATCAACTGGTGTGCAGAGGTTACAAAGATCTGCTGGATCAAGAGAATAAGTGATCTCCTTTCATTAGAAATGTGTACACACAAAATAACACCCTTAAAATGATGCTACACCGACTGAATGTAGACCAGGAATATTTGTGTTGCCAGAAAAGTATTTTAAGGTAAATAACTTGTATAAATCGCAGCTTGTTAGTTGTAAATCGCTTCCGCCATCGTCACAGTACGCATGCGTGAAATGCGGCAGACAACAAAACATTTCACTGAATGTAATGTTGTGAATGCCAAAATGCAGTAATCTTGTCGAAAGACAATCACACGACGCTCCCGGGAAAGACATGAAGATGTTTCAACGAAGAGACATGAGCTTGAAGTGCATTTTCTCTAAGACGAAAACGAAATGTGACTTCTCTCATGACACATTTCATCTTTGGCCCGTTTCAGCTTTAGTCAGTGGGAACGTTTGGCTGCCTTGAAGCCTGGAGGAAGCACTTCATTACATCACATCTTATTTTTATCCATAAGAAATTACATTTTCTTTAAAAAGAATAAGCCATATTCCAGAGCTACAAACGAGCACTGAAACAGCTACTGAAGCTTGAAAATGGAGATCTGACCCACCTCCCCGACATACCTGCCTCAATAAGCTCCTTTATTTAATTGATCAAGTCCCATACAAAGAGCAGTGAATTGATGTTACATGTTAGAAAGTCACTTGTTTTTAAATCCCATTGGAAGTAAATGCTGCCTCACGAGAATGTGAAAGAGTCGGTGCCTTGCTCAAGAGCCCTTAAACACAGTGGAAGTTGAGAAGGCCCTTTTCATAATAAACATTTTGACATCATAGAAGGAACTGTACATTTGGAAATGATGAAATTAATAATGGCTGAACACTCGTGCTTTGCTGAGTCAGATGGTGAAAAAAGCCCACAACATCCTGACAAAGTGCCATGAATTCAAGTCAGTGGTGATAAATGTTAAGAATTTGGATCCCTTACTGTTGTTCAAAAGAAATGCAGCGCGTGAGGCTGACATTTTCTTTTTATCTTCAGTGTTCAGTCAGCCGCCAGTTTCCTTTTGCGTCTTTGCAACATCCCTTTTTGTTAGCTTGAATGTGAAATTGCATTGAGCAGGCGGCACCATGTTCACAGCTGTTTGACAGGCAGGCGTTTGGCTCCAGCTTCTCTCTTGGTGAGTTAGTATTTCTTAGCGTTTGGTGGGTTTTTTGTTGTTGTTGTTGTTGTTGTTGTTGTTGTTGTTGTTGTTTGTTTGTTTGTTTGTTTGTTTGTTTGTTTGTTTGTTTGTTTCTATTTCTGCAGTAATAAAACAAATCCCATGGTCCCATAAAATGGACCACAGCATTTGTTCTAATCATTGTAGGCTTGTGTTGTTTCATCTGTGAACATTTATAGATGCTGTAAATCTTTAAGATTAACTGAACTCTGTGCCTCTGTGTCTTTGAGATGATCTTAAGGGCTAAAAATTTGTGACCAAAAACTTCTTGAACTGTACTTGAGTTATTGACGTCTTTGTGATGTATGATGGCATAAACTGTCACAGCACGTCTACCATGTGTTGGCTCGCTTTGTGCTACAAAATGCCAACTTTAAATTGGCGTCATGGTCATCAATAACATAAGAGAATATGGGGCAGCAGGATGAATCCATCACAGTTTATGTTTTCATGAATTAAATCACAAAAATATGCAGGAATAGAGGGCTAACATACAGATTAGCCTAAATAATTAGTGAACAAATGCAGTGTGCTTTGTGGAGTGTTTCTAATGCATTGCAGTTCAACCTTCTCAATAGATTGTGTGGTAAGATGTGTTAGAGCGACTTCCTCATTCATGATGACAGCATTAAAACATCGTATGACTCAGCAATAAATGCACAAGAAGCTCTATAAGAGGCATGCTTTGAACAACATTCAGACATCTCATCATAAAGAGGGGTGAGGGGTACAGTGTGTGAGGGACCATGAATACTAGCATTGTTTTAGAATCATCTCCTTCATTGTGATGGACGTCTGTAAGCACAGTCAGCCTCTCAGTCTGTCCACCTGTGGCAGTCACACTGTGGACAGGAAGCAGGATCTGTGTAACCTGTCACAGTGTGAAGCAAAGGATGGACGACTATGTTTTAGTGCTGCGTGAGAGGGGATTAAAAGCTCCCAACAAACAGTGCCTCCAGACGTCCTTACCTGTGATCAGTCATCAGCATGTTTGTGCACTAAGGGCCAACTCGGTGGCAGAGGTCAGACAGTTCATTCTGCTGGGCCAAAATTTGACCATACACACACTGACATGTTCACACTCTGTTAAAACATGCAGCGTGACAAACATGAAAGGTGTGACTTTTCATGTGTCCTAACAATAGCTGTGGTTACCAGCAGAGGGAGGCTGTTGGTGCGCATGAATGAATCAACACGGCTGCGTCACACAGAGAGAGAGAGGTGGACGCAGACACGACCCCCCAGTGCATGCATCGACCAGAGCCAAGCAAACAGCCTCATCGGCCTGTAATTCTCATTGCACGCTAGAAAACAACTTTGTTTGACGAATAGAAAGACTGACTCATCTTTGGGTACACAGAGCTTTACTGCAAGTGGTGCAAAGAACTTTAGCCTGAGGTTGACGCCAGGAGAGGCCATGTTGTTCCCTAGATCAATACATTAAAAGGTTTTCTCAGGGTCAGGTGATGTCTTTAAAAAAGTCTGTGTTCTGCACGACTGACCCACGCCTGAGCACTGACCCTTCTTCTGTATCCACTCGTAAAGTGTCCATGAGCAAGGCACACAACTCCCATCGATCTGATCACAGTCTGCTACAGAAAGAGTGAGGCGTACAGTAAAGCTTGCAGGGTTAACAGGAAGTGCGGAGAGAGATTAGGAGGAGATCAACACTGTACTTTTGTCCTCCTGCATGTGTCTCTTCTTACAGCAGCTCTGAAGTCAGGACCTGTCAGGACGCTGGTGACACATCTCATCTTGAGTGCAGAGTTTTGTCATACCGTCTCTGATGTGATCAGACTAACCATGAAATTCAGGAACTGCACGTTGATCATTTTCTAACATGTCCGTTTTGTAACATTTGACAGTTTGCTGTAGGATTTGATGCAGACTGACATTAGTTAAACCCTGATCACCACAGGTCTGAACCATTAACGACAGCAAAATCCAAACCGGAGAGCGGACGTGAGCTGAGCGCTGATCTTCACCCCATCTCAGCATCAGACAGTCAGACACAGGATGTTGAGAAAGACTCTGAACAGACAGAGAAGATCCGTGCGGTTCCGGTCCACCGGCGTCCCGACCTGCTGGTGCCCTGCGCCGACCTGGTCAACTCAGAGTGGCAGCGGAGCCAGGCCGCCCGGGTTCACTCCCTCCAGAAGTCCTGTCCAGAGTTCCCCGTCTGCCTGGTTCTCCTGCAGGGCCACAGAGAGTCAGAGCGGCTGCTCGGCCACGCCCGGCTCTCCCGGGTTGTGGGTCACAGCGGCAGCCTGTTCGTCGAGTCGGTGGTCGTGTCTAAGGCGGAGCGAGGGAAGGGCTACGGCCGGACTCTGATGGAGGAGACTGAGCGCTACGCCAAAGGCAGAGGGTTCAAGCGCCTGTGCCTGACCACCCACGATAAGCAGCACTTCTACGCCCACCTGGGCTACGTGCTGTCCACGCCGGTGCAGAACGCAGGCGCCATGACGGCGTTTGTTCCCATGGAGATGCTTTTGAGGTTCTCCAGAATGCCAAGTGAAGAGCAGAGCACGCAGAAGCAGACAAAGGTGGAGGCTCAAGTACCACCGGGGAGCAGAGACTCAGGAGGTGCTTGTGTTGCAGGGTCACCTCCACCTTCCAGTTTACCTCCTCCTCCTCGACCTCCTCTTTCCTCCATTCCTCCACCACCTCCTCCTCCTTCCATCCCTCCTCCTCCTCCATCCATCCCTCCTCCACCACCTCCTCCTCTTTCCATCCCTCCTCCTTCCTCATCCATCCCTCCTCCACCTCCTCCTCCGTCTCAGTCTGCAGGGCAGCTTGTAGTTCAGACTCTGACTGAAACCCCCTACAGAGACGCTCGAGGAGTTCCCATCTATTGGATGCACAAAGACATTTGACCAACACACGATCGGATACACTCGTATTTGCACGTGTGCACACATCGAAAAACAGAAATATATGCACAAACATATGGAGAACACACACAGAGGAGGAGTGATGGAGGGAGTACAGGGTGTGGAGATCAGAGAGAGAGAGAAATGACTTAGTAAACCAAAGAAATACAGAAAACACTTCACAGCTGCCCCACACTCAGTCTCTCTGAAGCACAGTCTGTAAATGCCAGCAGATATCACAATATTACAACATATCAGGTGAAAACTGCAACACACTTGACTTCAGTCAACCTTTTATTGTCATAGTTTTACCTGTCATTCTTTTTTAGTGTTTTGGAAGTGAAGAAGATGAAGGTCATTCTGCCCTTGTTTTCACTTCCAAAAGCTGCTTTAGATAAAACTGCACATTAAACTGAACTGCACTTCAGTGCCTGTGTCTCCTCTGAAGAAGTGACTGAAATAGAAATTGTGGTCAACACTATGAGAATTAAAAACAGGATGTAAAGTGGAACTTTTATTAAATACCTGAGTTGTGTACATCCCCTTCCGCTCAACAGCCTGTTTAGTTTATTGTTATTTGTTGTTTCACCGTCACTGTGCAGAATGATGAATGTCCAGAGTTTGACATGAGAAGACGGTTTTAAAATTCATCTGCTGAAGTGGCAAAGTTTATCTGCACTCACTTCAAATCTGAGTTTAAGATGTGGAGTAAATGTGATTTTAAGACTGTTCAACTAGTTAAATGAAAATCAGACACAAATTCAAAGAGGATTGTTATTATATGTATTGAAAGGCATCTGGATGGGGTCTTTTTAGAGTTGGTGGCGTTGTAACAAAGATGGCTTTTGACTGAAAGCTTAGGAAAGAGAATTCAGAAAAAAAAACTACTTTGGCTCATCCAACAACCAATTAAATTACTCTTGCCCTTTGAGCAGCTCTGCTCCTCAGGTCCTCTCTGTATCTGCTGCTTTATTAAATTATGTGACACTGTAACGTTAGGCTTGAGCTTTCAGTGTGCCTTGTTGAACTGCCACAGAACTGAGGCCTTATTCAACACTTCCTATGTTGATGAAAATGATGTGTCTTATTACTTCTGATGTTTGCATAATGAAAAGTTCTGGAAATAAAAAGAATTTAATCAAATATCACTTTGGCTTTATTGCTCTGTTTTATTAACTGTCAGGATTTTTAATAGTCAACTTTTTTACGTTTTCTCTTTTTACGTTTTCTTTTTACGTTTTCTCAAAACAGCCAATTAGGGGTTATTTAACATCTGTATCCCAATGCAGAAGAGCTCCTCATCTATAAGTCTCACCGGCCTGTTTCTGTCTTCTGTCAGGAAGGACACGTCAGAGGGTGAACAGCCATGGTGCTGTCTCACCTCCTCCCCTTTCTCCTCCTCCTCCTCGTCTCTCCCGTCCCCTCCACCCGTGGACTTGTCCTCCCTCATGACTCCCTTCCTGCTGTGGCTGCAGCAGGTCCCATCCTGGACGGCCGGCCCTTCGTGGTGGTCTGGAACATGCCCACGGCTCAGTGTGAGAAACGTCACGATATCCACCTGGACCTGGGAGACTTCGACATCGTGGAGAACAGACAGCAGCGCTTCCAGGGACAGGTGATCAATTAGTAAAATGTCTGGCTTTTTAGCAGCCACATGCTTTGCTGCAGCCATTAGCTCGTCATTAATGTTGTCTCTCTGCTGTCTGATGCTGGGAAGCAAGTGATCAGTGTGTTTATCAGAGCTGAATTCAGTTGCCTGCTGGCTGTTAGAAACAGGGTAATGAGGATGCTGAGACTAAAGCAAACAGTCAAAACATCATTCTAAAGGAGTCTGGTAATAATCCCATTTTGGGAAATGTTTACATGTTTTCCAGAAAATGACCATCTTCTACCGTGACCGGCTGGGGAAGTATCCATACATCTCCAGAGATGGTGAGAAAGTGAACGGAGGCATACCACAGCTTGGCGACCTCCCAGCTCACCTTTCCCTCGCGGCGACACAGATATCCGGCTTGCTGCAGCCAAACTTCAGTGGTTTAGCCGTCATCGATTGGGAGGAGTGGCAGCCATTGTGGAAGGGAAACTTTGGAACCAAGATGGAGTATCGGAGGCTGTCCAAGCTGCTGGTGAGACAGGAGAGACCAGATCTGCCAGACAGAGAGAGGACATCATTGGCAAGGCAACAGTTTGAGGAGAGCGCCCAGAAGTTCATGGAGGAGACACTGCAATCAGCAGTCAGAGATCGTCCCAGTGGACTGTGGGGGTTTTATGGATTCCCTGCCTGCTTTAATAAGCACAAGAGAAAGACAGGTAGGAACACTAACTGTGCATTGAGCTGTTTGGTTGATGGGTTGTGACCTGCAGTGATCACTCTCTACAAAGCACGTATTTACCTTTTAGTAAAAGTAAAAGAATAGTTAACAAGCTATTAATGATTAAAATACAAATTTCTTTTATAACACGATACAAACTGACCTGTGATTTTCTTGTTTTACATTGTGATCAGATGAAAGTTACACCGGACGCTGCCACAGCGGCACTAAAAAGCTAAACAACCGGCTGTCCTGGCTCTGGCGTCAGTCCACGGCTCTGTATCCCAGCATCTACCTGCCCCAGAGGCTGGCAGGGTCCATGGATGCAGCTCTGATGGTCAGGTACAGAGAACCAAGAAACATGAAGAAAAGTTCCCCCGTTAAACTGCTTCAAAACTACTGTTATTTATCTGTCGCTCATCTGAGTTTCAGCTAAATGCAGGATGTTAAAGGAGTTACTGAAGGACTTTTCTGTCCCCTTCACTCAGACACAGACTGATGGAGGCTTTGAGGGTGGCATCAGTTTGGCGCCATGGCAACAGTACTCGTGCCACACCTGTCCTTCCCTACGCCAGGCTAGCATTCACACACACTCTCAACTTTCTTAATAAGGTGGGCTTCACTGCAGCTTAGAAAAAACACACACACTCATGCAAACACATGGCAACTTATTAGCTTCTTAGCATGAACAAATACAAGTACAAAATATGTTTTGTGTGTGTGTGTGTGTGTGTGTGTGTGTGTGTGTGTGTGTGTGCGTGCAGACAGACCTGGTGCACACACTGGGGGAGAGTGCGGCGCTGGGAGCTGCTGGAGCTGTGCTGTGGGGAGAGCTGAAATTTGCCAAATCCAAGGTGTGTTATGTTTGTGAGAGAGTTATTTGTGTGTGTGTGTGTGTGTGTGTGTGTGTGTGTATTGTGTGTGTAACCCTCTCCCCTCGTCCCACCCCCCAGCATCAGTGCATCCTTCTCAGAGACTACATACACACTGTCTTGGGTCCCTTCATCCAGTCGCTGAGGTCTGACACACACCACTGCAGCCTCCAGCTTTGCTACGGCAACGGGCGCTGTGCCAGGCGACGCCCCAGCTCTGGTCACATGGTCTCCTCCAGTGCAGCCATGACCTCTGATCCTTATGAATTCAACCTCCTCACTGGCTGCTCCAGTGGCGAACCTTCACACAAGCACTTCATGTGTCAGTGCTACCCTGGCTGGACCGGGGCGGAGTGTCGGGAGAGGAAGGACGAAAAGAGACAGAAGAACAAGTAACCCAAATGTTTCAGCCTGCACTCACGGACCGAGGACATTTCTGCAGATGTGAGGCCTCCACATCATGTCGTAATGTAAAAATAACTTTGGATGAATAAATGCATGAATGTGGATTTATCAGCGCAGTTTTAAAAAGGGTGAAATGTTCCCCCTAGGCTGCCTGCATGTCCTGCTTCTAAATGTGTAAATAGTGGCAGTTATACTCACATGATAAAACATTTTTAATCTTAACCATAATTCCCCCCCTGCATGCCCTTCAGACAGCCTGAGTCCACCACGGATTTTAAGAAAATGTAGTTGCTGGTCCTAAAATCATAAAAGAACAAAACAAGAGTTTTGTCTTTGTTATTGCATTTATTGGGGTGTGTTTGTGGTCAAAGGCAGTTTTGCTTTTTGTCAGTCCACCACATTTTGACTGTGGTGTTCCACATGTTACCCTCTGGGAGGTGCACCGTGTTAAATGAATAACACCGACACCACCCACACAATATGAGTGGCAGGACAGAAGTGACAGCTTTGTGTGACACAGTGGAAACAGTTTATAATCGCTCATTCATACATTCACAATGTATTGTTATGAGACACACTGCCTCCATTCATTTCATCTGCTTTAATACTGGCACCGTCACAGAAAAGATCTGTGAGTTCTTTCAAAAATCCTTTTCACAGGACAGAGCAGAATGTTCTCAAAAATCTCCCACCTCTTCATAACACGGTTCATGTAGTTACACTTCATCTTGAAACTCAGACATTTACAGAACATTTTGACAAATGGTTCTTCTTCAAGGAAAAAAATCCACTGTAAAACACAGTTCTACTGTATTTTAAAGCATCTCCTGTGCGATATTTAAAGTGTTTCTGCGTGTACGTATACATGTAAATGTGTATTTTTCCCTGGAACTCTTCCTTATGTCCTTCCTCTCATGGCTGTCAGGTTGTGTCTCAGTGCCTGCAGTTCTTGGATCAGCATTGACAGCTCTGTGGCTGCGGCTTCTTTCTCCCTCAGTGCATCAGTCAGCATCCGGACGGCGCCTCCCTGCTGGACTGGAGGAGAAACAGTAATAAAATCACAAAATCATACATACTAGTTTGTCCATCTTGGGTTACACTAAACAAAATTGTGTTAGATTCACAGAGATGTTGAAAAAATGTGTAATGATTACATGAGGTAGCTTGAAATAGAAATTAAAGTGGAAAACTGCAAATAACATGATAAATGTAAAGACATCTGGGGAAACAAACCGAGTAATATCAGGCCGAACACATGACAATGAATGAATATGATCTCACCCAGAAAGTAGAAGATGAGAAACACTGTTAGCAGAAGCAATGTGACAATAGCACAGGCCATGGCGTAGGCACGCGATGAACTGGGTGTCAACATATCCTGCAGACGGCTTTGCCATTTGCTGCTGACTGGATGGCCTCTTTGATTGACAGCTGTCACGTCACATGTGTAGAGATTCCCATTCGAGGTGGGCGTGTAAGCAGGACGAGGAGGCCTCATCCCTGAAACCATAACCCATAAGAACCCACCACATAGAACACATTTCTGACATTTTTGTCAAAACAGCGTCCCCCCAGTGTCAAAGATCTGTAATGTTACATATATGTCACATTAGGTTTTCAATTTTATGGTTAAAGGCCCGATGTGTCACAACGATATTTATCTGATTTGTTTTATATCATTTTTTTCAAGAAACGTGTTCACAACAGGTTAAATGTAATAAAGGACATGTTATGTAAGCATTCGAATTCTTAAATGGCTTGAATCGTACCTTTAGCAACAAAAAACAAGCTTTTTAAATTTAGCTAGTTCGGTCACATGTGTTAACCTGGCACACAGACATCTTGGAAATGTTGTTATGGGAACACAAAATCACATGACCTGTCACATGACCAATCAGGATGTTCAGTATGTGTCACTTAGGGACTTCATGAGTTAAAGCCAAGGATAAAGCTGTATGAGGAACTTTCCGGGACATTTAAAGCACTTGTGAAACCTGTGTCACCGTGGGTTCTTCTGAGATAAACAAGAGAGTCCATCAGTGTCAATGTGTGCGTACCTCTGTAGCTGATTCACGATGTGTGTGTTTGTGTTTGTGTGTTTGTTCATACCTTTGATGTGTGTGAGTACCAGCATGGTTATGTTTTTGTAGTGTGTGTATGTTCGTATCTTCGTGCCTATGCTCAGAGGGCATGTGTGTACCTTTGTGGCTGTGTTCATGGCGTGTGTGTACCTTTGTGGCTGTGTTCATGGCGTGTGTGTACCTTTGTGGCTGTGTTCATGGTGTGTTCGGTGGAGGTCGTTGATGGAGTCCACAGAATGGAGCTCGATCTCAGTGAGATCTCTGTCGCTGACCCTGTGGAACTGAGGGGTGGTTTGGGAGGAGGGAGGCCTCGACATCTCACCTCCTCCTGAGGGAAGAACACATAGTTAGACTGCTCGATGGTTCAAGTACTCCACTAATCAGCACTGTCCTTCCAGTGAATGAATCAACAGTATTAGTTTCTAAAGGCCATTAGAAGCAACTTAAAAAAAAGCTTGCATCAGTAAACAACACACAGGGCGGCAGAGTTTAACCACCAGGCTGCAAATGCAAATGGCCTGTGTATAGATTTACAAAATATTTCCAGCAATGATGCAGTTTTGGAAAAACTTTGCCCTCTGAATAACTTAACAGGCAATAGACTATGATTGACTAGTTTGTAACTGAAAGATCAGATATGAAAAATAACTTGAGTCTCTTTTTTTTTTTATGTTTGTGCCATTTTCATTCGTAGCCATCCCAAGGCCAACGTGCAAAGTAAAGGGAGGAACTGGGTGATTTAAAAGCACTTCATATCTAAGTACTTCTCACTAGCTTCATAGGAGACACTGCATCAGCTACCCAAGATGCTTTTTATCAGCGCTGTGGCTCATTTACCTGTCTTACATTTTATTTTCATACAAACTTCAAATATCAAATTGGTAATTAATAGAGATAAGGATACGGTGGAATACTTCTGAAAGTGGAAGTAGTGGAAGAGAGAAGTAATAAATTAAAAGTAATAAATAGGTCAGCCTGTATCATGTAAGAGAGCAAGGAAACAGATCATCTTGGTGTCTATTTGAGCACAAAACAAACAGGTCATGTGAATGGCTGATTTATCAGTGCTATTAATAGAGCTGGTTGTCAAATCCATGAAGGCACAACGTTGCAGGAATTTGAATCAAGGACCAAAGGACAAGAGAGGCTCCTATCTAATCACCAGCTGAATGAATGAATAGGTGATTTGCTGGATTACCGCCTGACTACCTCACTTACAGACGACCTGATCAAACTCAAAGACCAGATCAGTAGAATTTGATAGATTATGTTTAAAACATGCTGTTATTCTTTTCCCACGTACCTTCTGATGGCACGTGTGTTCTTGTCTATCTGTTGCTCCTCTTGTTCACCCGGTCTCCTCACACTGAGACTCACGATCATCAAAACGCGTCTGGAGCCACACTGTGACACAAGTAATCCAACCAAACTCAAGCTAAATCCCAACAATGAATCAATGATTCTAGTAAAATCCTTGATGTATGAAAACAAAAGGCAACCTCCAGATTTTGCCTCAGGATCCTTCTCTTACTGAGCGTTTGTGTGTCACTGAGCAACTGTAGGAAGCCCCAGCGCCACCCCCTCCTACTAACTATGTTTGTGTTAGTCCCTGTTCCAATTTAGCCCACCCAAATGCCCCGTGAGAGAGGCAGAGAGAGGCAGAGCAACCGTGAGAGAGAGAGAGAGAGAAAGTCCCCCCCCCCCCCAACATGCTCATGCACACACCCAACCCTACAGGCCCTCAAGGCTTAAAATAGCAGCAGAGACATGGGGGTATTATTAGTGCCTCAGGCCAAAGGATGAGTCAGTGGTCTGGGTGGAGGGCATGATGGGGTACATTGCGATAAACACACACAAATACTCACTTGGACAAATATCAGTGGGTGCGCAGTCCGAGTGTGCAGCTTTATCAGACCAACAACACCTAGAAATGAAAAATAAATCTGTAAAAGTGAAATGTACAGCAACCATAATTAAGACTTATGGTCTGATGCTACTGGCTTTAATATTAAACATGCATAAAAATGCATTAAATAAGTAAAGTAGTCCACAGTGTGCAAAACACCCATGTTTTTTATATTTTGAATTTGAGATGAAAAGTAATTTGTCAGCTGTTTTTCCCTGTAAACCCTCTGAGAGCCACTGCTCTCAAAAGGGGAAAAACAGTAGAATGAGTGCAACTGAGATGTGACTGTCATTGATACCACATTGTTCAAGAGCAAGCACAAATCATTAAAAACAAATTCTAATGCACTATGACAGTTAAAATGGGCAGGACACCTGTGGAATGGACTATAAATGACTTATTGGTCTTATTACTACTTAATCCTCTTGGTCTCAGGCTCAGATGAGCTCTCTCCATCGTTTCCTAACCTTGGCAGCATGATAAGCCCCCTGCCCTTGCTAGTTGTCCATCACAGTTGTGTGCCAGGTCAATTTTTGATCTGGAGTCCATCTCATCACAACCATTGGGGTGTGATCTGCCTCCATTGGAAGCACATGGCCCTACCATCTGCCTCCCAATTCTTCCATGCTGCATTTCAGTGATGATGTAGTTGATTTTGTCTTTGTCTGTTTAATTCACAGGTTGTGGTCTTGTTTGACCAGCTACCACATAGCCATAGAGCAGCAGTACCAAACCTACACACAAAGCAAAAAGTTTGAAAATAATACTTTCAAGAAACAAACAGTGTCATCACAACGAGAGCCAGGTTAAAAGAGTTCAAACACAGTACTGTACTGATGTGTAATCTGTATGATCTAATATAATATGAGTTGATTGATATGGTGAGGAACTTAGTCATTGCACTCGCCGGTAGACTCATCAACTACATTTCCCACAAGCCCTTGCTCCTTCCTCCGATCTATGCCGCTTCATGTGTTTTTGCCAGGAAAGCAGGAATTCCACAGAGTGGAGTCCAAAGAGTTCAGTAACAGCGGAAGTGTTACCCGTCAGGGGAGCGTGTGTGTGCGACACTTCAGCGGGGACTCAGGTGCATGATGTGGGCTCGGCTGCTGGTTGGGGTCGGGGGTCCGGGGCTCGGCCTGCGGGCTTCCAGGGACGGTGTGCTGCGGGTCGCTGGAGCTGGATGTGCGGGGAAGCAGCAGCAGAGGCAGGCTTCAAGTGCAGAGGTGAGCGGAGCCTGAAGAGTCGCTGCACGGTGAACTTCTGTCTCCACAAGTGACCCGAAGTGTTCAGTTTAAAGCAGCTCGATCACAGTTTTCTCGTTGGAAGATGATGCAGAAGACTGTTCTGAGGCCAGACACTGTATCTGTGAGACAGAGTCATTTCATATGGTGATATTAGTATAAGTTAATGATCATAATGTTTGTGACCTTCCAGTGAGTTGATTATCGTATTTATGATGATTTTCTTCTTCAGATATGTTTGTTAAACTAATACAGTATTCTTTCTGAATTGACGTTTAAGACGTATGATGCGTTCATTGTCCTTACTGGTAGGTTTGACATGAATTAGGCTTTTCTTCAGCTTCATTACAAATTTTTTAATTTCATACATCCTGAAAGTTTTGAGGTGTTTTTGGAATCCGTGTCTAAAGCCATTTTGGCCATTGTATTTGAATCAGTGGCTCTGTAAGTGTGGCTGCATGTTCCAGTAATAATATGAGAGTGTGTCACAGCAGCAGTGAGTCCATGCAGACATAATGTGCATCTGTCCCAGCAGACTGTCGCCCTCCCTCCCTCTGCTGCCTCACATCACTGAGCCGTACAGCATGATTTTTATTAAAACCACGAGTGACTGGCTCTGCGGTACTGTCAGCACTGTCCCGGCCTCTGCTTCCAGGCCTCCACATGTGACCTTACACAGATTCATTCATTCATTCAAAGGAGGTTATGAAGGACATAATACAGCAGACATCAGTTGCATGTGGGATTTCTCAAGCAGCTAAGATAAAAGTCATATCGGTGGGAGCCTCTAAAGTGCCTTAAAATGTATCTGATTTGTATTTGGGTGTTTGCACAAAGCAGAAGGGGTAGAGAGTAAAGTCCTGACCACGTGGAGCGCCCTAATCTGTGGTGCTTCATTAAGTGTGTGTGTGTATTATGAAGCAGAACACCCACCTTTCCTCTGCTCATTCAAATTAATAGCTGACTTTGGACTTGAACGGTTTTGTGCAAAGCAGTTGAGTCTTATGTAAAGTGCCGACACCTTCTGTCCCATCATGCATTTCTGCTGCTGCTCTGATAAGCCCCCTGCACTGGCTGGTTCAAAGGGCAGAAAGAACGTTCTGTCTTTTGACTGTTTGAAAGATCAAACTAGAGGCAGCTTCACATTCAACAAAGACGTGTCATTATGCCCATCATCTCTGTGCTATTTGCAGTATATACTGTGATTGAATATTTGGATTAGTTAAGGGGGAAAAACCTTTGCAAACATGCTTATTTTAGTACATGCATCTTCTCAGGAAGTGGTTAGATTGTTGTTACTGAACTGAAAACTACTATACAACATTTAGATATGAAGAGATTTTTAGAAACATGACTGACATGTTGTATTTAAACATTGCATAGATACTTAAAATCCTTATTCCAGCTCCTTTAAGGTGCATCATTTCAACAGCCATCTAGTATCATAGTTAATATTTCAAACTTCACTTCCTGTATTTCAGCTGTGATTCCTCTGTTCTCTGTCTTTCTGTTTCTTGCACACTCAGTGAATTGTTTTCTTTCCTCCAGGCTGCACTGAAGAAGACTCCGCTGTTTGACTTCCACAGGGAGCATGGGGGGAAGATGGTGGGGTTTGCAGGCTGGAGTATGCCTGTGCAGTACAAAGACAGTCACATCGTCTCACACATGCACACCAGAGAGCACTGCTCCATCTTTGACGTCAGCCACATGCTGCAGGTGAGATGAGTTTAGAGTGACACTCCTGAACACAGGTGAATAAATACAAATTGAAACTCATGCATCACATTCATAGACACATGATTCCTGAAAGAATGCACAAGATAAAAAAAATGGGATTGCTGTGTTTAAATACTCTTTTTCTGTCAGACCAAAGTCCATGGCAAAGACAGGGTGACGTTCATGGAGTCCCTAGTGGTTGCAGATATTGCAGAACTGAAGGACAACCAGGTGAGGCGAAGGCTTGTTGTATGTTGAACCTGCTGTACCTGATTTTTTGTGTCCAAGCAAGCTGTAAAAATATAATTTACATATTCGGTTGATGTGGTGAACTTGTTAGCAAAGAGTTGCATATTGACACATCCAGCAGACAGAGCAACATAATCAATAGTTTGGAGCTGTGTGTCTGGCCACCTTACTCCTACCTTCAAATCCTCACCCACTCATCTCTGTCTCTCCCCTCCCTCACCCCTCAGGGTACATTGACCCTCTTCACCAATGAGAAAGGAGGGATTATTGACGACCTCATTGTGACAAAGACGAACCAGGGCTACCTCTACGTGGTCTCCAATGCTGGCTGCGCCGACAAGGACTCGGCTCGTATGAAGGTAAATACAGACAAAGTGTGTACAGGGGAGTCTGATAGGCTGATGCAAAGTGTCTAATGTGTTTGTGCGTACATGTGTGCGTGCTTGTGTGTTTTGCCTGTAGGCCAGACTGGCAGAGTTCAAAGCTGCAGGTTTTGATGTGGATCTGGAGTTCCTCGATGAAGCGCTCATTGCTCTGCAAGGTAAAATATTCATCCTCTGATCTTCTTCCTCCTTCCTTCATTCCTTTCTTTCACCCTGTTTCATTTCTTACTTTCCCCATTTTTTCTGTCATTTTCTCAGTTGCTTCCTCAGTTTGACCCGGTCAGTACTTCTCTCATCATTTCACACTTCAGATGCACGTTGTTTCACTCTTTCTTCCATCATTTCTTTTCCACTTGCTTTCACTCTTTCCTCAATGAATCCTTTTTAATGGACTATTTGACCTCCTCTGTGTAGAACTCTGCATGTCTTACTTCATGTAGATAACATACCAGTTGTTGTGCTGTGTCCTGTCAGGTCCTTCTATGTCTCAGGTGCTCCAGGAGGGGCTGAAGGAGGATCTCAGTAAGCTGACCTTCATGACCTCCACCTTGTCCACTGTGTTTGGGATTCCTGGCTGCAGGGTGACCCGCTGTGGATACACAGGAGAGGATGGGGTGGAGGTCAGCATCTCTGTAGCTCTTTCTTTCTGTGCACCTACACTTTTTTGCATTTCTTACAACACAGCCCTTGAGATGTAATGTAAAAGTTAATTTAAGCTGCCACTTTCCCACAGTTGTAGATTTTTCCTGAGACCTTGCAGAGATCTCCAATGACTAGATCAGCAGGCAACAAACCTTACGTGTGTTCACTGTTACTTCTATAAATCAGGAAACCACATTTTTTATTATTTCTTACTGATAATCGATAAAGTGACATGGAACAAGACCGAGAGTCTACAGGCTTCAGACCCTTTGAGGCTGTACTTGGGCACAGCAGTGCTTTGAGCTAACTGCTAACATTAGCATGCTACCATGCTCACAGTGACAATGCTAAGATGTTTATCAGGTAAAATGTTTGGCAAGTTAACCATGTTAATTTAGTATGTTAGCACGTTAACATTTTCTAATTAGTACTAAACACAAAGTAGAGCCGAGCCTGATGGGAATTTCATTACTTTTGCACGTATATAGACATAAACCAAACTGAAATAAAAAAAATGAAAAGTTAAGGGGTCACCACAGTTATTACTGTTCCTCCTGAGGGGGGCATGAATATGTGCACCAAATTTCCCACCAGGGCATTTCTCTCAAAACCACAAATATGAACCTCGTGGTGTCACTGGATGAAAAGTCAGGAGTCACTTCCTCTGAGCACCGGAAAGGTCTGCACAAAATTTCATGTCAATCAACCAGATAATTTTTGAGCTATACCAGTCAGTTGTCAGTCAGACAGAAAGACGCTGTCATCCACAGAGCCAAGCCGCCAGCATGGCATGCTCACATTGTTTCCTCCTCCTGTCAGGAATCACTGTATTTCCATGAAACCACAAGCAGAAACTGTAAAAGATGGTTCGTGAGTCTTTGTATCTGATTGTTGACCGTGGTCAGTTTTTCTTTCTAGTATTTTGTCACTTTAATAATCTTCCCTTTGTTGTTACTCTCTGAACATGGTGATACGTCTCTTGTTAACACTGTTAAACACAAATATGCTGAACAGTGTTTTGCTGCCAGATTGCAGATTAATGGTTGGCTGCATGAATTGACCTTCTTGTCCTCTGTGTTGGCCCACTCTGCTGGAGCTCTGCACAGAGCAGGGTGGATGTGGGTGGGTTTCTCTCCAACAGAGGGAACGTGTTCCTCACTATTTCCCTCAGTGCAAAGACTCACAAACATAGACTGAATATCCATGGTGCAGTTACTTATTTGACTCATCTGTTTAATACTAATATATATTCATTGATGTGTTTTAATTTCAGTATTCATGAGTTAAACTATGCAGCTTCCAGTTCACGGTTTCCATTGTCTGTGTCTCTGTGTCCCAGATCTCTGTCCCTCAGTCCAGAGTGGTGGAGCTGACGGAGAAGCTGCTGGCGAACAATGAGGTGAAGCTGGCTGGTCTTGGTGCAAGGGACAGTCTGCGGCTGGAGGCGGGGCTTTGCCTCTACGGAAACGACATAGATGAGACCACCACACCGGTGGAGGCCACCCTGGTCTGGACCATAGGTCAGATTTTAGCGTTCAATGTGAAATATTTTTAGATTGTTTTTGAAGAAGGCTGTGGTGGAGCGGGTGGTTTGAGGCCAGGACCGTCCTTTTATCTGTTCCTGTTAGTGGCTAGCTGTTGAACATAGCGCAGCAGTGGTAACTCTCAGTGCTCTCTGTTCTGTGTAGTAACTCCCCTTCTTCATCTTCTCACATACAGGAAAGCGTCGGCGTCAGGCCAAGGATTTCCCCGGTGCTGACATCATTGTACCTCAGATCAAAGCCAAGACCGCCAGGAAGAGGGTCGGTCTGGTGTCCACCGGCCCCCCCGTCAGACAGCACACACCCATACTCGGCCCTGATGGAAAGGTCATAGGTCAGAAAACAACACTGTGGGAGTGGTGGACAGAAGAGAGCTGTGGTACCTCTGAGTGGTGCATAAATGTGAAATAACAGAAAGAGCTTTTCACCATAAAAGAAATTTAAACAGAGGGTTAAGAGTTTTCTTAGAATGACATAAAATCACCACCACTGACACAGAAAAGATTTAACATTGAAGCCACAGTGAGAAATCCTACGCATTGTGTTTAGTTTCAAGTACATTGTTATTCCCAGCATTTAATGATTGGATGAATAAATGAGTGAATGAATGTAGCCAAACAGTGAGTGGATTAAAATGTCAGTGTGAAACACAGAGCAGGAGCATCATAATATTTCAAGTGTAAGGTTTTATTATGGCTCACTGTCTGTTTCTAAAGACAGACATTTCCATGGAAAGACCTATTCTTTGCTGTTTTATTCAGGTGAGGTGACCAGCGGCTGCCCCTCGCCCTGTCTGAAAAAGAACGTCGCCATGGGTTACGTGGACGCGGCATTTGCTAAGAATGGAACAGCCATCCAGGTCGAGGTCAGGAAAAAAGCAGTGCCCGCCACCGTCAGCAAGATGCCCTTCGTCCCCACCAACTACTATTCTGGATAAGAGGGACACACACAAGCATACACACACAGTCCACCCACCCAGGCACATGCAGACTCACACTGGACCATTCCTTCACTCTGCCCCATACTCAGCAGTGCTGCCCCCTTCTGTTTACCTCCAGCAATGCAACACCAATGTAATACTGTTCACACACTGTTCAACAGTTACAGTCCATAACAGGACATAACAGCAGACAGAGACTTTGAGCGGGACATTTAAACAGCAGGCTGCCACTCTACACACAGTCAGTATGCTGCTTGTGTGCCCTCAAGCAAGGCAGCATCCAGTCACATGGTTCCACCTGTGGATGCACAGAATACATAACAAGCAGTGTTGTTGAGTCTGAGAGTGCATGTCTGATGGCACAGGCTTCAACGCTCTGCTAACACGGTTCTAAGACCAAATTGTGGTTTTTCTTTTTTTCTGTTTTGTCAGTGGACGCAGCAGGTTAAACTGAAGCAGCGTACTATGCTTTCAGTCAGCAAGGCTGTGTGGATCCATCAAATACAACGACTTTTTGTTGTAGAATATAGGTTTTGCTAATGAAACACGACAGCATTTACTTTGGACCAAAACAAAGAGATTCCAAATGGTTCACACCACAGAGCCAAATTTCCATTTGGATTGTTGTTAGTCATAAACATGTTAATCAAGGCAGGTCAAACAGGGCCAGCTCATAATCCCTCCAACACAAACCCCACCAAATCTGCTAATTAACACAAACTTCTTTGGAGGGATTGTGAGGGCGTTGTGGTTCACTGTCAATAACCTGATCTCCACATCAGATGACACCTGAGCAGACTGTCTCTCAGACTGTTTCTGATATTATCATGTGATGAACCTGAAGGAGGACTTTAAACTACATGGTACAATGATAGCATAACTTGAAAAGATGTAAGTTGTCGTTATGTATGTGCTCTGTCTACTAATGAAATTGAATCTCTGTTTTAAACTAGGACGTTGTCTTTGGACATTCTGTGGAGCTCTGAATGTCTTTTTATGAAATGATAACACACTTAATGCAGAAATAATACTACTGATTTGTAGGTTGTCAGTTTTTGTCAGCTGTGTCTTGAAGGTGCACTGAATGTGTCATCGTGAATTTTAGTATTTAATACATTTTCATGTAGACATTTGAAATAACATTTATGTGATTAGAAAATATCTTCTCTTTATTAAAGACAATTTCCTTTTCATTTTTCCATGATTTGATTTTTCTATCAGACTGAACACTGACATGAAAATAAGACATTCCTCTTCACATTTCATCGTTTTGGCTCCTAAGGAAGGTCTGGAGGGGTCCTGAGATATGGAACTGGGTGAGGGTCACATGACAAAAAAGCCTGAATTCTGCCTCTTTTTCAAAATGTGTCTCATAATTCTGATGACGGCTTGTTTCCTTTTTCTATTTTTATTGACAACATTAATGCAACGTATAAAAAATACTACTTAACAAAACAAAAAAATCTGAAACATTTGGGGGTTTGATCAGAGACGCAAGGACTATGCCATCCCAATGGGCGCGCGTGTAAATAGGTCGCTCACATGACGGTTAGTACTTTCAGTCGCATGTTGTGACGTTTCGGCACCTAAAACGCCGTTTAACTCTGTTTACACGCCAACATACAACCGACGTTTTCAGAAATCTCCACTTTGGCTGGAGTTTTTAAAAATGATCGTTTTCCGTGGAAAAAAAAAAAATACTCCGTTTGCGTGTAAACGAGAGGCCAAACCACATGAAAACATATGCGTTTTCCCTAAGTGTAAACGTAGCCTTAAATGTGGAGATATCTGTGGCACTGTGTTGTGATACAACTCCAGATTTTAGAGTGGTCAGTTATGACCAGCCCGAGGCGATAATCATGCTGCTTAATTTTCACCTTGATGCCACATCTGTCAGGTGGATGGAATATCTTTGCAAAGGAGAAGTGTGATAGGCTTGTCCTCAATTTAGCAGTAACTGGACTCAATGTACAGACCAGGAGACAAGAGTAAAAAAGGAAAACAAATTTATTAACCAAATGTACAACAAAAAACACACTCATAAAGAGTGGAATGAACAAACAAAAAGCGCACTCGTAATGAGAGGGAAAGATAACCAAAAACGCACTCAACCAGTGGAGAAACCAAAGGCGCACTTGACAAGTGGAACAAACAATTCTCCACGTGGGAGGCTGAGCCTGGGCAAAGGCTGAACGTGGCTGGTAGGCACTGTGAACAAACAAAACACAGGTGAGGTAAAAGAAAAAGCCACTGAACAAAAGGCTGAGGCAACAACTTGGCAAAGACTGGAAGTGCTCACTGGGCTTGGTTCTGAATAACTCCTGGAAGAGATCAGGATAATCCAGCGACCACTCATGCGCTCCAGGTGCGCTGCCGGAGAGGCGGGCCAGCTGAGACAGAGAGGGGAGCAGACTGACAGACACATAACACTCGGGAAAAGGGAAACAGAGCAGACAGATCTAGCGGATCCTCAAAGTGCTCTCTAACATGGATTTAAATAAATTTGGCAACACAATTTGGAGAGAAATAAACCTTCATTGTGTATAGAAAAAGTGTTCCATGTTTAATTTCGTATTATGTTTGTCCAGTTATTAAGTTCTGCGACTTCTTTTTTTTTGTTCAGGGACAGAAGTTCATCAGATCAGTTGTGCCTGTTTAAGCAAATATCGCTTGATTCATAAAAGAAATGCTGAGTCTTGGTGGCAAAATGCACTGTCTGACAAGCAGTTAGACCATTAAAATGGAGCATTAAAGAAAATAAAGCGTTTTTACTTTTCCCTTAAATCAGATTTATTGAAAGAAATTTAAATTGATTGAGTTTATAAATGAACTCATTTAGTCTTTAATTTATGTTTAAACAGTTTGTCTTCAATATAATTTTTTCATCATGTTTAATCATGTGAGTCTTGACTGCATAATTAGCAGCTGGTGTGATCAGGACACACACAATCACAAACAGGCAAAATATGTTGTTCTCAAAAGGCGGAATACCTGGACGTATTGATCATGTTTCTCTGTTTGTTAATTTGTTAATTGCATAATTGGCTATGGACTATTCTCACCTGCAGACAATTTAGATGTCATTTCCTCACCAATAAATATATCAGCATCATCCTCGCCCACGTCTCAAAACTGGGTTTTGCTTATCGTTTCACTTCACTTGAATGTTTGAGCTTCACTGTGCAGAATGATGTATGTGCACTTTGACACTAGAGGCTGTTTTCCCTCAGTCAGAGTTAAAGATGTGTGCCTGCAAACAGTGGGTACGAACAGTGGACACAAAAAGACAGACTGATAGTTTGACACACCCTGAAAGTTTTTACCTAAATCACAGCAGCGTGCTGAAAACCAGATCATACCTTTATTTGTTCTTAGTCTTTACTGTACATGTAGATTATACACTACTCGCAGAAAGTTCGGATGAACCTAAAATGCACTATAACCTTTACAGGTGAACTTAATTTGACCTTCTCTAAACTTTTGCATGCAAATGTCCAACTGTTCAATGTTTCAGTACTTTTTGTACAACTTGCTGTTCTCTAACAAGGAGCTGAACGGCAAAATTCACAACAGCTGTTTGATCCATGAATCGACCAATAAATTTCCTGGTTTAATTAGAATTGGTATTTAAACAGTCCTCTTCATCATGCTGTTCACATTTTGACATCATGAGACCAAGACGACACTTAACAATTGATCAACAGTACCTCGGCATTGCAAGGCTTCAAACAGGATGTTCTCAGAGGGAAGTGGCCACTGAGCTTCGAGTGTCACAGAGTGTCATCAGCTGGTTGCAACAGAGATAGAGAGAGACTGGAAGAGTCACAGAAAGGCATAGAAGTGGATGTCCTTTGGCCACATTCCACACTGATGACCACTTCATTGTGAGCAGTGCCCTGCAGAACTGGATGATGAATGCCCCTCAACTCCAGGCACATTTAAGGGAGGTGAGAGGCACCCAAGTGTCACATCAGACCTTTTGAAACCGTTTACATCAGCGTGGTCTTCGTGCGTGACGACCTGCAAGGACACCTGACCACACCACCAGGCATAGGTGTGAGCCAAGGAGCATTTATGCTGGATGAGGGACCAGTGGGCCTCAGTGCTGTTCTCAGATGAAAGTCAATTCACGTTGAGCAGAAATGATGACCACCAATGATGATGGAGATGTCAAGGATAGCACTATGCATCAGCCACTGTTGTCACCAGACAAGCCTTTGGTGGTGGTGATGTTGGCAGGAGTGTAGGCAGGTGTGTCTAGTCAACACAGAACTGCCCTACACTTTGTGAATGGTACAATGACAAGCCCATACTACCTCAATAACATCCTTAATCTAGTTATTTTGCCCCTGCATGAACAACACTGGCCTAATTTCAACTTCATGGACGACAATGCTCAAGCTCATCGAGCTGCTGGCTGCTGGAGACTGGGGTACCACAAATGGAGTGGCCTGCACTTTCTCCAGACCTGAATCCCATAGAAAACCTGTGGGATCAGCTGAGTTGCTGTGTAGAGGTTCGTAACTCTGTACCCCAGAACCTCAAAGACCTGAGGGCCACCCTTCAAGAAGAGTGGGATGCCATGCCTCAGCAGACGATAAGTCAACTTGTGAACAGCATGAGACGTCGTTGTCAAGCTGTAATTGATGCTCAAGGGCACATGACAAGTTATTGAGACATTGAAATTTTTTGTGGTATACCCACCACTGCTGTTGGCTTTTGTTTCAATAAATTGTTTGAGATGGGGAAATCACCATTGCATGCTTCTACTTAAATGCCCTACTTTAATGATAAAATATCACTGTAGCGTGAACTTTTTACATTTTCCATAAATTTCACCCGAAAGCCAAATATCCCTAACTTTTTGTGAGTAGTGTATGTAAATTAATAAGAGTCTTATTCTAATTGTCCATTTCTCAGGACACTTCATATTCTGCTCTTTTTAAAATAAAGGACAATCACACTTTTTAAAATATACTGTATCTTTAATTCGTTTCTTGATATCTGGCATCTTCTGCAAAATTGATTCACTGACAGTTCTGAGAATTGGCAGAGCTACAGAATAGCACACAGCTACTTTTACCAAGCATGTGGACAGGAAAAAGACTTTGTGATCGGACACCCTATTTCGCGAGAGGAATCATCTTCTTGATCACATGCTCCATGTCGGTGTGTTCGGATGTGTCCAGCTTAATGTCGTACTTGGCCAGAATCTTCATGATGGGCCTGATCTTCAGCCACCACTGTGTCTTGGGGATGCGGTGCCTGCAGCAGATGGAGGTGGGATCACTCTACACATTCACCGTTAAACACAGTACTTGTGGTACACTAAATCATGTGGAAAATAATGCAACATACTCAAAATCTGTGTCCTCCTTCAGGTCCGCAAGAGGCTGGAAGGTGAGCGCCCTCTTCCTCATACCCAGCACGCAGGCAGAGTCTGGTGTGTTGGCGAAGATTCGACCTACACGACACAGGAAGTGAAACGGTCCACTTAACACGTCATGTAAAGCTCATTACTATCAACTACCAAGAAACAGAGCATTATTCATTCCTGTTGGCAACGTCAGTGGACGTATTCAGATCACAGTGTAAAAGATACTCAGCTACTGCATCATGTTTTTATATTCAAATGTATTTTACGCTGATTTCAGGGCCACATACCATGTCGATAGCACTCCTTGAGTTTCTCAGTCAGCCACAGAATAGACTTGGCTCCCATCTTTGTGCCAAAGTTTCTGTCGAAGGGAGTTGGAGTTCCACCCTGCAGTCAGTAAAGGACAGGTAAAGGAAGGTGTTTCATCCATTACATAGCAATATAGATTTAGCACTGGTTTTCTTGCAGTAGATTGGATGCTTCACAGCATGAGCTGACCTGCTGCATGTGTCCGAGAACATTTTTACGGCAGTCGAAGATGCCTTTGCCCTCCTCGGAGTACAGGTTGAAGATGAAGTCAGTGGTGTAGTTGGCATTACTATTCTCATTCCTATTGTGGAATGAACAGTGACAGATTATTGTCCTGCTGAGTAAAAGCCCCTCAGAGCAGAAATGACATATGTAAGTGTTCACCTACTGCTACTACTGGCCTTTGGACACCATACGTTAATTCATATCTGCTGTGCTGCTGGGTCACACCTGACCAAAACCTACCTGAGAACCAAACCTCTCTTCACTGTTGTCTTCATCTTCTCCAAAAGATGCTCTACGTTCACCTGCAGGCCGAGTCCACAGATCACCATCAGAACACATCACTGTTTAAGGTGCAGGGACACTGGACAAACAGGTGGTGTCATCAGCTCACCTCCAGGTCTTTAATGTTGAATTTTTCTTCAAAGATATAGGCGGCATCAGCCCCAGCAGCCAGACCAGCCATGGTGGCCAAGTAGCCGCAGTATCCACCCATAGTCTCAACAATGAACACACGGCGCTTAGTCCCGGCTGCAGACTGCTTGATTCTGTCGCAGGTCTGCAGAAAAAAGATAGAAGAAATGCATTTAGCTGGGGCTTGTTAGCATTTATGTGTGTATATCTGCTGCTGAGGCATTTACAGAGGTGATGGTGTTCAGGGCAGTATCAGCGCCAATGCTGAAGTCAGAGCCGGGGACGTTGTTGGAGACGGTGGCGGGGATCACCACCATGGGAATGCACATCTCCTCGTACTTCTCCCTGGCCTGAACCAGCTCCAGGCCTCCAACATACGCCTGCAGCCGGGGGAGAGGATGGAGAGCAATTCCTTTCAGTGATTTTCTTTTTTTCTTTTTTTTTGGTTTTAAAGGAGATGGCTATCACGTCTTACCTCAAATCCACCAATGATCACCAGAGAGTGGATGTTGAATTTGGCGATGTTCTGACTGATTTCCTCCAACACTTTATTTGGCAGAGTTCTTTGGGACATAGAAAGAAATCCACCGATGAAACAGTTTATAGTTTTGTAACAAATCTGACACCACTGAAAAAAAAGCTCATGTTTTACCTCTTGGTGCCCAACATTGAGCCTCCTTTTCCAGTCCAGCCACTCACTGAAGTCCAGGTGATAGGTTCAATCTGCAGTGAGGAATTATGTATGTATTATTATTATATGTAAGTATGTATTAGTATTTGTATGTATGTATTAGTGTAATTATTTTTTCCTGGATTCTGTGGAGGGAAATGTCCACTTACGTGTCCTTGAGCTAGACCATCAAAGCCGTCATGGACAGCCAGCATGGTGTGACCCTGGATGATGCCAATCCTTACTGCTGAACGGACAGCAGCATTCATACCAGCACAGGGAGCGCCGATGTTCATGATGGCCACGTTGATGTTGCTCTGGTCAGTAATAGAGAGATTGTTTATGTCTGTTTGTTATAGAAAACCATCTTTGTTAACGGTGGTAAGAGGTGGGCTTAGAGAATGGAAGGTGTTTACCTTAACATCCGGGGGGTTGATGTGAGCCAGCAGCTTGTAGGTGTTCCAGTTATTCTCAAAACTCCTGCACATCATAAATGAAGCCGAGTGTTGGTCGTTCAGAGTTACATTATCAATCAGAATAAAGAAATATACTCTTGTTTTTAAATATTTTAAAGGGGGTATTCATCTCTATCAGGGATAAAGTTGAGGTTTTTTTTGTTTTTTTTACCTTTTGCAGTATGTTTTTTTTCATGTTTTATGTAGTTTGCTGTGTGTTTTTACTTTGTCCGCTATATTTTCTTTGTTCAATGCATTGACACTGTGCTAATGTGAATATGAGTCTGCAATGAGCTGCCAAACTTTTCACAGTATTTAATTGCAATCAACTATTTTTGAAAACAATTATTAATTAATTTGAATGTAATTTTAATGATGCATTAGAAATCCCAAACTAAAAGAAGAGTTAGGGTTGCAAAATTAAAAGGTATTTTAAATGTAACTTTTTTTTTGTCATTCATCGTGTGTGTGACCATATTCCATTCAACAATTGATTTAAGGCTAATTTAACATTCACAACTTGCATTTTCAAAGACAGCTCTGTCAGATTTTTAAGGCGTGTAAGCAGTGTGCCAACCACAGAGCAACAGCTCAGATTGGCTGGTTCTTATGTGGAGTCTGGCCAATCTCTGCTCTGTGGGTTGGATTTCCAGTCATTTTTAGGCAGCACAGCGCATTCTTAAATCTATCACGATTAATTAATTGTCATCAGACTGGTCTACATTTAAGGGGTGAATACGTACTTTCCTCTGAGCTTGATGGCATCCTCAAATCTGCCCTCAGCCATGGCAGCGGTCACGTCTTTGGTCTGTAGCAAAGAGAGCAAGAGATGAAGAAATCCCTCACTCTAATCCGTCAGTAGTGCTTTCCCTCCAAAACAAGTGGAGAACCACCAAAGAGAGAATAGCAACTCAAACCTGGTGGGAAATATTATGACATACCACTTGCACACACTCCATGAGCGGCAGTCTGACTGCCTGGTTCCCGGACAGGCTGACCACACAGGCAGGAGTGTCTGGAGTGGCCTCCAGCAGCGCCATCACCGCCTCCACACCCATCCTGCTGCCCTGGACGACACACACACGCAGTCAGATCATCAGGTGTGTGTGTGAGGGTTGGAGAGGCAGTGAGAGCTTTACACTGTCCTTTATATTTGGTGTTTCATTGAGACACTTACCAGGATTCTGTCGAAGGCGGAGGGTGTTCCTCCTCTCTGTACATGTCCAAGAATAGTGGTGCGAGTATCAAAGCCGAGCCTGTCAGTCACCAGCTGGAGACAAATAAATCCATGTGTTAGGATGCCATTTTGTCGGTGCAATGAGGAATAATACTTTACCACGCTGACATTAGGTAGGCTTGCCTTTTTGATCTGGTCAGATGTGATCGGTTTGCCATCTCTGGCGATCGCACCCTCAGCCACAATGATCACATTCAGACGAGAACCTCTGGCCCTTTGCTAAAAAACAATCAGGGAAGCAGAAATGCATTCATGCAGTCTGAATGTTGCATTAGTGGGTTGAGCAGGTCGACGGGCAAATAAAGGCACACGCACATCTGCCAGCCTCCTGCACAGGTGGTTCTCCCAGCCATCATCGGGGGGCATCTCTGGAATGAACACCCAGTCCGCACCACAGGCCTGGGCCGTCACCAGGGCCAGGTACCTGCAGGCAGCCACATACACACACAAGATGAACCCATGTACCAGCAATATGTGTACATAACTCAGGTACAAGTGTACATGTCTGTGCAAACACAGGCCTTTTGCCTTTAGTGTGACAGTTGTCAGCAGAGATGTGACAGGAAATGAGGGGAAAGAGAGGATGAGACAAGTACAGTGTCAGCATTTGAAGCCACTTGTTAAAACATCTGTGATGGCTTTACTCTGTGGAATCCTTTTTTTTCTAGAATTAAAATGAATGTTGATATGAATAAATGCTGTTTTTTGGCATTTATTGTATATAATAACATGGATAAGAGCAAACAAAGTGAACATTATTTCATTTCATAGAGAACATATAGTAGACTGTGACCAAAAATATATTCAAATAGGTAGAAATATATTCTATTTTAGACCAGTGATGACGAACACACACACAAACACACACACAAACACACACACACACGGACCAGACACACAAGGCACTGACCCACAGTGTCTGCCCATCACTTCCAGGATAAACGTCCTCTGGTGGCTGGGGATGAACGGAGAGAGTTTTGTACAAATTAGACAGAATATACCTTATTTTGCATGAGATGTACTAAATCAACCTACCACATCAAACAACACACACTCTCTTCATGTCTATTGCTCTTTACTGCTGCTGTGATCTAATTCCATCCTTGTTGAATATGAAAGTAAATCTTCTGCATCACTGCATGCTCAGACGGAGGGTTACAGTGATGTCTGACCTCTGTGCAGTTGTGGTGATGGCATCCACCACCTCCACGATACGGTGCAGGGCAGAGTCGGTGCCAATGGTCATGTCAGTGCCACAGAAGTCGTTGTCAATGGAGCCCACCATGCCCACAATGTTCAGGTGGGAAGATTTCTTGGCTTCAACTTCTGTAATCTTACCTGTAGAAAATGAAAGAACAGAGTCAGGGGATTATTAGTTGTCATCTCCCTAACACAAAAATGGTGACGTCATGGTGGTGCCGCAATGAAATTCAATGGATCATCAAAATAATTTAGATTCATCCTCTGGGAACCAAGAATGGTGAGATATGTGAGTCTGGACCAAAGTGGTGGACTGACCACCAGACAGAGAACAGACTGAGGGGTTAAGGCTGAAGGATTTATTTTTCTCACACCCACTATGTTTGTGTCTTTACCGGCTCGGACGAGGTCGACCAGCAGTGAGCTCCACTCGGTCCTGAACTGGTTGGCTCCAGTGAGACTGCCATCGCCTCCGATCACACACAGGTTGGTGATGCCCAGCTTCACGAGGTTGCAAGCTGCCGTCATGCGACCCTCTCTGGAGCGGAAGTCCTTGCAGCGGGCACTGCCTATGACTGTACCCCCCTAACACGTAAAGAGGAGAAGCTGGTTTTAGTACAGTGACTGGTACGCAAATATTCTCTGTCTGTAATGATGCAGCCGTTACTGACATTTAACTCCACAATGTTTATCCACAGCAGTTATCCAGTATTGCCCCTTAGATATTCATCTCTATGTGATGTGCATCAGGGCAACCGTTCCCTCTCCATTGCTCACTTTGACACATTTCATCAATCTTGGCATGTTAATCCTTCTTGACTGACAGGCCTCTTTATTTAGACAACACCTGATGATAGATATGTGAATCATAATATCATCATTCAAAAATCAGTTTCTCATGTTATCAGAGCTTGTGAGACGCTGGAGGAGGAAGGTCTTGACTCCAAGTGGAGAAGGTGTGTTAAAGGTTAAAGGATCAGTTCACCCAAGTTAGAACATCTCTCTTACCTCTAATGATGTTCAGCCCGGCAGCTCTTTCAGAGATCAAGAGTCTACTCTGCATAATCCACAGACCTCACTGTCAACAGTTTTCACTGGAGGGGCCAAAGCAACTGTTTCCAGTGTGTTCTGTGCGTTATTAAGAGTAACAGACGACTTTTATGGACAGACAAATTGCTGCTGTGATGTTGCAGTGCTGTGAGCGAACAGAATCACCTCCACGGTACTGATGTGACAGCAGAAGTCTCAAGGTGGATATATGAACACATGGATGAATTAAACCCAAACTATGAGGTGATGCACAGTCTGAGAGATTCTCTGTCAGCCTTTTATTTGACTTACTTCAACTGTTAAAGAATATGTTAATGTGGTTAGATTAAAAAAAAGACAGAAAAAAACTAAAACTGCAGAAACTAAAACTACCTGCATGGCTACACACCAGTAGGTAATATATTTTGGTTGATCACACAAATTTTTCACATTTGAACATTTCTGCATATTTTCGTGTTTGGGTAGCTTTTTTCTGTGTTTCTGTGCGTGTCGACTTGGCTGCACGTCATCACTCACCAGCTGAAGCATCATGGACACACTCTCCCATGTGGCGAGGCGAATGTGGTCTCCTCCATCCACCAGACCCTGGTAGCCCTGCAGCACACATTAACATGCACTGTGGATACAAAAACACACTCTTTTCTTTCATAATATACAAATCTTTCCTGGGCTTGAGAGTCCCTGTATTGTGTTCATTTGCAACACTGTGACATGTCAGTGAACTGTGTGCAGCTCGAACCTCATGAACAAAGTAGACTTTGGCTCCAGTGTAGAGGCCAACTCTGACTGTGGCTCTCACAGCAGCGTTCATACCTGAGACACACAAATAACATGATCTGTGAGGTCTAATTTACTCAGTTTACAAGACAATGTTAGAATCTTTTCAACACCTCCTGTCAGATGTCAGTTTAAGACTTATAGACCCATCTTAACCTTTAAGTCACTTGACCTGTACATTGGCAACAGATAAGACAAAAATAGCCAGCGGGGAAAGGACACGAGTTTACGGGAGTGTATGTCTTGTGTACCATCTCGCCCCCGGATGCCCGGCACACGAAAAGGCCACAGTGTGAGCTTGTGTTGTCGAAGGCTTGCATGCTGCAGCTCCTGTTTCATCAGACAGCAGCTGTGGATTGGGGGCGTTTCTCTCCTCCATACCAGAAAAAGGTCAGTGGCACTAAAATTAGCCCCAAAGATACAAAATAAGGTAACACTGGTGCAGATAAAGCCTCTACACAAAGGGTTAGAGTCAGGTTTGGAGAGCAAGAAGACAAGAGGACCATGAGACGTCATCCTCGACAGGAGCTAGTTAAACAAAGGAAAATACGACCCGTATGGACAATATCTTAACTAACTCTCAGACCAAACCTGATTTGTAGAGTTTTTTATTTTTAATCTGCTGCACAAATTTAATCAAATGTGTGTTTACTGGCTTTTTTCATTTTGAAAAGACATTTGCTGAAATATACACCAAAACCCTGGTGGTGGCATAATCTTATCATGCAGACTTCATAAAGGATTTACAGACAAACATCCATCAACTTCTAACAGCTGCTCTATCAACTGTGCATCTCTGACATCTTGGAAAAAAGTTGCTTGACCTTTCTGTTCTTTGGCTCCTGAACTTACTGAGGATGTCATGTAGTCAGAGCATTAACGTGATACTTTAATGGCCCTGGTAAGATGGAGGCCGCTGCCTCTACAGCTGGTTGGGATTCGGTGTTGCGCTCAGACGCATCAGCAGGGAAGATGCTGTCCCCACAGCGTGTGACTCTGACTCATTTTGTGTTTTAACAGTTCAAACTAAAGCTGTGATAAAATACTGGAGCCTCATCCTCTGCTTACCTTGGGCATCCCCGCCTGATGTCAGCACAGCGATGGAGCGTCCAAGGCCCATCTTTGTGGGGTCCATGGTTGGGTGCAGATTCTTGGACATGTTTCCAGGGGAACTGGGGGCAGACAGGTGGGAACAACGAAGGGAAAAGGAGAAAGAACAGAGCAGGGCTGCTTGTCCTTTGCTCTCTGCTCCTCAGGGGAGGCGCGAGTGAAGGCGCAGGCTTTATAGACTACTGATCCCAACCCTGCCCCGAGCCCCCTCCCACTGACCCCCTCCACCACTCGCTCAAACAACGCTACTAAATATACATCAGGCCAAGCTTAGCACCTGCACTGGACAGTTACAGACAGGGAAACACAACACATGACACTCATGTGACAGGAAACACTTCAGATCGGAAATTTTGAAATTAATACATTCAAAGCAACAAAATAATGAGAAGGACTGTGAAGGAAAAATGTTTTATTTTGTCACTTTTACACATGAAATTAGCCCGAGAAGAACAGCTGCAACTCAAAAGTTCCTGAAAAAAGGACATGTGCAATAGATTAGTTGATTAACAAAGATCAAAGCATTTTACAACAGTTTGTCACAATATAAACTACTTGAATTCATCTCCTTGCTCTCTGCGAGCTCGTCATGATGTCTGACATGTAATAGCCTCAAAGAAAACACTCCAAGTCAAACTGACTCAGCAGCAGTGAATGTCACATGTACTGTGTAGTATCAGTACTGTCCTCTCCAAACAGGATACTGTGTTGTATGATTTACCATCACGCTGATATGTGCACCTTGTAACGTGTCCAGAAAAGGGCTCAAACTCTACATCTGGTCCAGAGGCAATCTGGGAAAGACAGTATGACATATGTTGTTTGATGCAATAAAGATGGATATTTTCCACATCTTAATGCTTGAGGAGTTCATGTGGGTGGTGACAGCATTATGCAGGACGTCAGGAGATTCAGCTTCAAGTAATAAGAGAGTCTGCGTGCTGTTAGCCAATAGAAAAATGATTATAGTGATAATAGCTAAAGAGGTACTGCAGAGATTTACAAGCCTAATACCAAATATATATATATATTTACTGACTGACCTTATCAGCTTCAATGATTTTTGTAAATACCTGCTTATTCGTAAGTTGATGCCAGCAACACGTTTCAAACACGTTGGGATCATTGCATTGTTTTTATTTACATTTTGCACAGCGTCCCATCTTTTTTCAAATATGGGTTATAGTATTGCACTTCCATAAAGTTAAAGGGGTCACAAGAGGGACTAACAGCTAACAGCAAACTAACAATTATTTTGCCTATCATTTAACCAATAATTCTGAATAATAGTGGAAATGGCAAAACAAACAAAAATAATAATAATAACATTTGATATTTTTCCTTGCAAGATTGCTTAATTATCCTTAATTATCCAGTATTTTCTGTTGTTCAGGCAACTGATGAATTGTTTCAGCACTAACTTCGATGTTCCGCTGCTTTTATGGGTGAAGTTCCAGAAACACTGGATCCTACATTTCCCATAATGCAACCGTTATCATGATGTCATTTGACCTTCCATATCTTTCCAACTCTGGCTTTGTGTTTTAAATGTTCTGGTTGACTTTAGATAGACATCATACAACATTTTCACTGGCTGATTGGTGCTTCTCATGAAAACTGACAAATGTGATGTAATTTTTAATCAACAGCTGAAAGAAAAATCATTCATGTCCAGACAGTAACATATAGAAATTTATTATAAACACTGTACATCAAGAACATTAAATCAATCCACAAAAGAGGAGTCTGGTTTATTAATTGCAAATAACAATGGTCTGAGCCATCCTAATCTATATGTATACAACACTGATCAAGTCCAGTGTGCCTGCAGTGGATAAGATGCATTATTAAACACTTAACTTCAGAAACATTTATTAAGACCAAAAAGGTTGATGGGTTTCTAAAACACTAAACTAGCAGCATTTTGGGGGGCTGTATGAAGTCTGGTAATAATTGTGTTGAACAGACAGTTGCTTTAAAAAAAAAAAAAAGTCTCCTCAGTACACTAGACCAAGCTTATCCACTCTGGACATTCACAGTAAACAACAACACAGAAAACAAACAGTGTACTTATAGTGCAAGTCATCTCCCCTGCAGCGGGGAGCTCAGTGGAGAAGAAGGAACAGACAAGAGATCGCAGCCAATTGGAACAAATCTCTGGAAAACAAAAAACAAGGCCAAACATTTACATGATCTTGTTTATCTATACAGAGAATATGTTTGAAAGAGCTGTGTGCATACGATAACTACTCAGGCTGAAGAGCTACGCTGTGTCCTGTCATTCTGTGTTGTAAATAAATTAGCTGTTCAATATTTTAGGAAATACACTTACTGGCTTTTTTGCTGCCTGTTAGCTTAGCTTAGCATAATGACTGGAAACAGGGGGAATAGCTAGCCTGGCCCTGTCCAAAATTAACTTGCTAGTAGTTGGTAGTTCCTTCAAACGATTGATGACGATTTCTGTTTAAGTGCTGTGATAATTCAGGCCGTTACTGTCAACACATCTGTTTGTTCCCTCTGTACCTGAATTGTGAAAGTGATTTAAGAAAAGAATAATACTTCTTTTCTGTGGACTGTCAGCGGTGTACTCACAGAGGACTCTTCAAAGAGCAAGGTGGAGGCCAGCGGGTTTCCACAACGGGGCCGTGGGGGGAGAAAGCCGGGTGCATCCGGGACGGACACAGAGGTGTAGGTGGCCACCTCCTCATCCATGCGCAGCTCCTGCAGAGCAGAAAGACGCTTACGCAGCATCGTCTTCTGAACAATGAGGTCTGTAACAGAAAAAGTCGCACTTCCAGTCACAATTCAACGTTCAGTGTATGTTTGTAACTCTGAGATGAATCATCGTGGGGGGTGTGAGATGTCGCCGTGTGAGATGTCACCTCTGTGCAGACTCTGAACAGGGGGGTTGATCTGACAGGTTGGTTCTGACACAGATGACGTCTCTTCGTGTGCTGGCAGCACCCTTCTCTGTTCAGACAAAGCCAGGCCATGCTGCTCGTGATGGGCTGAGCTCTGCTGCTCAAAGCGTGCTACTCTTAACAGGCTTTTGCCGGTTGAGAAAAAAATGACCGACTCTCTTTGCGGTGCTTGGAAGAACGGCTGTCCTCCCACAATCCTCTGCTCCTCATCCTCACTGCTGTTGGCCCTGCTCGTCTCTGCCTTTTCTTCACAGCAAGATTTAGTCTAGACCAAACAGCATACAGTTATTTTATAATATATTCTAGGTAAATAGTACCAGTATGGGTCTCTGTATAGCTGTAAGGTTTGATTTCAGTTCACTTCTTACAGTTGTGGCTTGAACTGGGAGCTGCTCTGCTTGTGGCTCAGGATCTCTGTCTGTCACATTCGTGCTCTGCTCGTCCTCTTGATCCTCAAATAGTCTCTGGACAACCTCCTGCTTACAAGAAAGTCATATCAGTTGCGATACAGAGCACAGTATGTTTATTTCTGGTTGGGAATATGCGCTGTGATCCAAACTGCTTTGACTGTGAATTCAATTTTCTGTATGAATTTGTGTAGAAGCTCTCTAGACAGGTGATAAAGGTGACATGATTTCCTGCTCTTACCTCCTGGCGTGGCTGAAGGTTGGTCTTGCAGTGCCGCAGACCGGGGGTGCTGCTGTATGGCGACGACTGATGCCATTTCTGAAAACAGCAGCATCGTGAGCTAAAGGAGTGACTGTGAGACTCACCACGTGCCAAACAGAGTCAGCATACATTTGTACTGACCATAGCAGACATGGGCTGATGCCTGGTGTCACGGACTCTCTGTGGCGTCCATTCCTTCAGTGGAGTCTCTTTGACTGCTCCTGCTGAGGATAAAACAGCTGCGTCACATCAGGGCGAAAGAAGAGGAGAAGAAGAAGTCAACTTATCACAGCACACAGAGTTACAGGGAGGGAACTGTACACGTCATGCAAGTGAAATTATTTCTCCGTATTTATCCCATCCTGGAATGTCGTTCCTCAGCGGCAGACCAGGAGCGGTGGGCTGCCAGCCGACAGCAGCGTCCGGGGACACAGTTTTCCTTCGTCACCATTGGTCAGGTGGTGGTCTTCTTGCATGTTTTTACTGGGGGTACATTTTATGGAGGATACCCAGGTGAACACGGGGAGAACATGCAAACTCCACACAGAAAGGCTCCTTCCCTTGAGCAGCAGGCACTGAAGGCATGGTGGAGGACACGCCACCAGCGCCTACAGCAGGATTCGAACTGGGACCTTCTAGCTGTGAGGCAACAGTGTTACCACTTGTTCCACCATACCACCAGAAAGGACAAAGAGATAAAGATGTATGAGTTTTCACAAGATAAGATAAGACTCTTCATCTCACCTGCTGGTCCTCCGGTCACATCTGCACGATTCTTTCTAGCCGGTACTCTCTGAGGCTGAGGAAGGCAGCAACACAGTAAATGAAACTGTTTGTGTTTTAAAAGCAATGTAATAAACTACAAAAAAAAGTTAGTATGGGTAAAAGAAGTACTGAAGTGAAAACAAATGTATACATACTGTGTAGATGGAAGTGCCTCTGCCTGATGGACGGACAGAGATTTGGGGTGTGGCACCCACGGGCCCCCCAACCTTCACTCCCTCATTCTGCAGGATACTTTGCAGTGCAGCAGAGTCGGGGGAGAACCGCACCGACTTCACTGATCCTGTAAGACAAGCACAAAGAACAGGTTAAATTGACATGCAAAGACCAATTCATTTACATTGAAGTGATATGCAACTATCCAAACTGAAGCTGAAGTGTGTACTGTTCAGTTTCACAGGTACTAAAATTAGCTTGATCCTCTCCATTTCTTGTTGTCACATGGCATCAGTTAAGGCCTTTTTGACTTCCATCTGTACTTGATTGTTGATATCTGATAGACAGTGTCTAAAAAAACATTATCACTAAATTAACAACAGATCTGCAATTTGGCAAATGTGCTTATTCGCTTTTTTGCTGCGAGTTAGATGAGACGTTAGATACCATTCTTGTGTTTTTCTCACACAACCTTTGATATCTGCTGCGATCGCAGACTGTATGTTGAAGTACACCTTACATTTCCAGTCTTGTGTTTACCTCTCGTGGTTCCAGCTTTTTGTCGACTCTTCATGACAGACACTCGCTGGGGCTGCAAACACGAGAATCAAGATGAAAAAAGATGCCGAACACTAAAACAGTTGAACATCGAAATCATTATTCTGGCAAAAATAAACATTTAACACCAACAGCTCAATACCAACCCGGCAGTAAAAGTGTAGAGACCAAAAGACATTGTACAGGAAGGTAGTAAACAATCACAAAGCCAACTCACCAGACAGTTGTAGGGTTTGGACTGTGGAGTCACAGATCCCAGACCTGTGGCATTTACCTCGTTCCGGAGGACACTTAGCAATGCCGCATGGTCAGCCTGAAAGTTGTCCTCTTTGTCTGAAATACATAAGAAACACGCTAACTGCTATTTATATGGAAGAATAAATAAGCAATATATCATCAAAGTGACAGAAAGAGCAGACAATCATGAAAAATCTAGCCAGTTCATTAAAAGCTGGCTGTTCGTGCAGATGAGATACATTCACTTCCATGGGGAAACACAGTTGCTGCAGCAATATTAAAATGGATTAAATCTAATTAACGTAGGCAACAAACTAAACAAATAAATAAGAACCTATAAATAAACTGCCAATATAACCAGTACATCACCACACACCACATCCTTCAACATGATCATACGGTTAAATTCAGACCTCAGTAACAGTTACAACAAAAACTGAACAAAAGCAACAACAAGGCAACAACGCGCTTCACTTACCAGTCGATCCTTTGGAGAAATTGCCTTTCGCACTCAGCTGCATGTCTTGGCTAGCATGGGATGTCTTACTTGGATCTTTGAGACTGAGCAGGTTCATGTTTTCCAAACAGGCTTCTGCATTAAAAGCAGCCTGTGCAGAAGGAGTAGTGCTGTTTTGATGCATAGTGTTGTTCTGGACGGATGACAGGGGACGGGACAAAGTGGCTGAAGTCTGAAACTTGTTGGAAGGCCCCAACTGTCCTGAAAGCTGGGACGTACTTTCTGCAGCCTTTCCGGTAGACTTCCCTGTTGCTCTGGTCGAGTCCATATTGCTGTTTAACGTAGCTGCATGTTTTGTCAGCTTTGCGTGAATGTTTTGGGTTTTTAGACGAGCGTTGCGTACAGCATCAGGTTGGACAGGGCAGGTGCCAGTCCCTGATTGTGAAACAGTTAGGGGTTGTTGATTTTCAGTGGCCGCTCTTGAGCTCTTTGACTGCGACAGGTTGAAAGGTATATGCCTGGTGCACGGCTTTTTATTTCTCGCTTTGCCCTGGAGAAAAATGATAGCGTATTAAGAACACAAAATCACCTGATTAAACTAGAAACTTTTAAATCTGCAGGAGGGGAAGGAGCCACTTACAGCCAGAGGTTTCTCCTCCCACCTACAGTGAGACTGACTGAAGTCGGACGGAGTCTGAAGACGAAGGGACTTTGCGAGCACAGGAAGCCTGCTTACACCTGGTCGCACAGCTGCCTTCCTACCCATGTCTGACTTTCCTGGATGCTTGTTCTCCATGTCCTGCTTGAGAGGCTGAGGCTCAGAGAGGAGTTTGGTGGGCTTGGAGTGCGCCGGCATTTTGTTCTGTTCATTCTTCATTCTGTGAAGAGGAAAAAAATAAAACATGCAAACACAGTGAAGCACTGCTTGTTTGTTTTTTTGACACTATTGCCAACACCAGAACAATCTTGCTTCCTTATTTTGAGACATGTTTCTCTTGCTTTTATGTAATAAAATAAGCTCAAGTTCTCAATTGCTAAATGTTGTCTAAACACAAGTAAGAACAGCCACAAGTTTGGATTTATATCAGGAACTATTTGATCAAAGAATAATCAAGCTCTAAAGGCAGGAGAGAATAAACAATGTGTTTAACAACTTATGAACTGTCTCACCTCAGAAGGTCACTGTGGATTTTGTTCTGACTTTGCTGTCGAAGGACTGGAGAGGAGTCCATGATGAGAGCAAGGCGTGAGGAACAACTGAAGGAGCAACAAATGGCAAAGGAAATCTGAGGAACTGTGTGCAAAGATCGACAAAATACATAAACCATGTGTCAAAGAAACAAAAACATCAAACTTTATTTCTTTCCGAAGCTTTAACATCACAATTTAACCGGTCCAAAGTTAATTAAGCTAGGAAGCAACCAAATGCAGCCAAATGCCACCATCAATGGGACAGTAATAAAAAACGTATTAGATATTAAACTATATTATTATTTATATTGCTTTGCCTGGTCGACAGAGCATAAACCTGATAGCAGTTAAGCCTGCGCACAGTCCAAAAAACATGTTGACCAGCCAACATTAAAAAGAGAAGCGACATTAGATTAGCTGTAAGGCGAACAGAAGACTAACAAGTCTCTCCTCCATAGCATACGCTACATACGCAGAGTCGTTATTACATAGTTTACATACTTTCAAAGTAGAAAAGGACCACTGTTAATTCCTTCTGTCCGTCCAATTAAGTATTTCTGATAAAATTAACTCCCCGAATGCTTTGGTTTTCCCGGCTTTTTGTGCTGATTTAAAGATCCCGTGTCAAGTCCTCTCGCACCGCTGTGGGAAAGCCAACTTCCTGGGCTCGCAGTAGTTTGTAAAAAGCGCGCTTCGCCATTGGTCGCAACAGGAAGCCATAATAACCAATGACTACGCGCACTTGGGTCAAGACAGTAACGTCGACCAATGAAAGACGGAGTTTCACAAACAGCTCCATGGTAACGACGCGAAAGTTGTTTTACCACGTGATCGTTTTTTGCCGCGGCCTCTGCCCATCTCCGAGTAGAACAGAGCTCTGTTGTCCAGCAGAAAGAGAGTATGTTGTTTTGATGTTTCATGCTTTGTTTTGTTTGCTTGAAATGCTGATTGATTCTATTCTATCAGAGTCATAGATGTCATAACACTAAATAGATTAGGAATAACATACATAACAATATTAATCATCATCATCATCTTTATTTGAGAGTCATAGGGAAACTGTTAACCATTATTTAGCCACTATAGTTTGTTTGTATTTTTTGAATAAATATAAACAATTCTCTTTAATGACTCCCTCATAGTTAAGCATACAGTTTGAGGAGATGGAGATCTATCTATGAGACCAAGGATGTATACAGGGAACTGAAAACGACGTCCCACCAAATAATACATCAGTTTACCGCCAAATGGCCTCTAGAGGGCGATGTTTGTCACGGCATCTTTGGGCCAGCAGAAGTAGCCTGATAATCAGATCCAACAGCCATTGCTTTAATGTTCTCACTTTGTTTGGATAATTACTGGATTGTTTATTTAAGTCGCTCTGGACGAAATGTGAACTGCTGTTGTCGATTCCTATGTCTTCAACCAAGCTAAAGTGTGCTAGCGGGTACTCTTACAGTTTGTTTATTTTGTTAAACAGTGACTCAAACAACATATTTAGGCCTGCTAGCTAAGTTAAGTGAGTTAGCTATATGAGAGGTATTTACAGACTCGAGCTAAAGCTAACTGCTAATTTCATTCTAACATACGTGGCCGTGAGCTAACTCTGGACTTAAACTAATTACAAGCACCATTGAAGCAAAGAGAGAAAACTAGTGGATTCACCAACAATAGTGTGAGGTTAGTAATTAAATAACCTAGTTTCCACATCACCTTCAGCACAATTGAACCGCATGTGATTTTCACATTCATACTTAGTAGTACCTATCACCAGGCCGTGAAGGCGGCAGTGGCAGAAAGTACATTTACTCTATTACTCTGTTCTTGTGTCTGGTGTGTATCAAGCAGCATGAGTACATAGATGCATATAGTTGAGACATGTAGGGGACAGTTCAGTGATTAATGACCAGTGGAACATGGAAATAAGCTTACAGACAGACACAGGTAGGTTGAAAACCTGCAACATTGAAATGCTGATTACACATTTAATGCGTCAGTAACAACTGAACATAAAGTAATAACATGAAACTATAATGACTATAACAATAAAACAAACATTCTCAGTACTGAAGTATAATATGTACAAATGACTTTTACTTGTAATGGAGTATTTTTGTATTCTGAGTATCTGTGGCTTCTTTCACTGCTGGAAGGCAGGATGACAACAGGCAGTCAACAGTCAGACCCTCCCTCCCTCACTGACCTTGGACGTCCTGCAGGTGTCGCTGGCAGCAGTCTAGGAAAGCCCCATGCGTGTCTGACAGCAGCAACACAGTGTGGGTGTGAGCCTGTCACCCAGGGGCCTGTGTCAACAGCAGAGGGAAGAAGAAGAGACGCAGAGTCGGAAACCAGAAAGTAACTCTGCTATAGACATGGACCTGCGGTCGGAGCTGCTCAAGTCCATCTGGTACGGTTTCACAGCCCTGGATCTGGAGAAGAGCGGTAAGGTGTCCAAGTCTCAGCTGAAGGTGAGTGGACTACCTGGGCATTAGGACCTTTTCTTTATTCAGCGGAAAATTCACTCACAGTTTTCGTCTGTTGCCTCATATCCTAGCTCAATTCTTATTCCATCACGTGGGCTCGTTCTGAGGAAGATGAGGTGAAAATATTTCGAGTGTTCAGCAAACTAAATGTCACAACTGCATTTGTAATTTGGTGTTTGCTTATATTTGGCTCATTGCTTCAGGAAATAACAGTGTACACAATCTGATACGAGTTATCTTATTTCCTGTGTGAAACTCTGTTTTTAAGCCACATGCTGTCCAACAAGGAACAAATTTGTTCCCTATATTTCAAGTAAAATGCTTTCACTGCTGAAAGAAAGCACAATATGCACCTCTGTCTGGCAAGAGCACCAGAGCAACAGTTTGCTCCCAGTGTGTATATGAATGGGAGCCCTCATCTCCAAGCTGTGCTTGCACTGGGCCTCCATATACCAGCTTGTAGTGCAAAGGGTCCTGTGGCACTGGACCTGACCAGACAACAGCCTGTTGAATAGAGTATCTTCACACCATGAGCCTACGTATGTAAAAAGAACATTGTTACACTTGGAGCAAGAGCGAAGTGGAAACATGTTGGTGATTGTTGTCTCCTGCCACAGCACTTCAATGGGGGCACTGTATTTTTGTTGATCTCATCGTTATGTCACTTGCTCTTGGTGTGGACTCCGTTTCCAGCCACCTCCACGTTCCTGCAATGTGCCGCCTGCCACTGCTGGCTCACAGCAAGTCAGCCTCATGACTGGGCTTATCCCCCTCATGCATGCAGCCTGTGTACAGGCACCATGTTCTTTAGAAGCTAGCAGTTTGCATGCCGTGGCCTCTGAAATGACAGATGTTGTAGTGCGTTGGTGCCTAGAGACAGGATGTGGTTATGGCTCAGTGCACGGAGAGTGGTTGCCTGATAAAGTGCATCATATATCTCAAGACGTTGCACACTCAGTTGAAGAAATTTATAGCAAAAAAAGCCTGTTTTTGTACAGTAAACTCCTCTTTGACACACTAGTAGTGATACTAGTATAATAATATCAGTAATAGTAGCACTTTGATTCCATGTAATAGTTTATGTTATGAATAGCTTGTAATGTAATCTTTTTAGCATTTCTTACAGATATTTAATGTACATCATTTATTGTTTTCTCTTTAACTGTTTGTTTGGCTTTTATTTAAATTATTTGCATTTATATTATTTACCTTTTACATTTTTGTTCATATTTTTCAATGTTTCAGTGGTTCTCTGTATTGTTTTACTGGTTATCATTACGCTGTCTTTTTAGTTTGTCACACTTTTTCACACTTGTGCAAACCAGATTATTTTTAGGAAAATGCAATGCAACAGAAATGTCAAAATTTCAGTTCCCTAAAGATCAAAATGAACATATTTCTCTGAATTTGTTGACCTGTATTTTCAGAGGGAATAGTAACATAGATGTTTTATCTCACACACAACTGTCCACATGCAGTATTTAATTAAGTTTTGGCAATAATATAACATCAACATTCATGCCAGTGAAGCTTATTTGATGTATATGATTAGCTTTGTGTGGCTCTGCTCTAATGTGCTGTCCTTTTTTTAAAAATTTCTGTCCTGTATGGTGTGATTTTTCAGGTGCTGTCCCACAACCTGTGCACAGTCTTGTGTATCCCACATGATCCAGTTGCTTTGGAGGAGCACTTCAGGGATGATGATGATGGCCCAGTTTCCAGTCAGGGTTACATGCCTTACCTCAACAAATACATCCTGGATAAGGTGATAAAAGCAGCACGATGTGCTCTTTTTGTTTTGTCTAATTGTAATGCTCTGTAGTCAAGGACACTGGCAGAGATTTTTTTCAATCTGCGTTTTGTTGCTGTAGGTTGTTGAAGGCTCTTTCATTAAGGAAAACGTAGACGAGCTCTGTTGGACTCTTACGGCAAAGAAAAACTACCAGACGGACAAAACCAGCAGCACTGTTTTGCCAGAGAAGGATGCTTTCCGACTTTGGTGCCTTTTTAATTTTCTTTCTGAAGACAAGTACCCTTTGGTCATGGTCCCCGACGAGGTAAGTTCAGCTCGAATATATTTAGACTTACTGGAATTTCCATTACAAAACAGATACTTTATATCCTCCAGTGCTACTTGGAATGTGAGGCATTTCTCATTTCTTGTCTTATATTTCCTCAGTTAAAGCATAACTGGACTGAAAACAAAAACATCTATTGTAGGATTATATAAGCAAACAAATTTGCACATCTTGAAGTCATTGCTGCCTGTGGCTTCGTGTGATGATAGTGACACTTGTTTCTAATTTTAGCCACAGGGATATTTCAACTTATTGTGCCAAGTTGTTAAGTACAATTCTGAGGCTAGTCAGTAATCTGTGACCTGAAAATGGAGTTGGATCTTTGAAAACCACTAAATACACCCTGGCTGAAACCTTGTTTCTTGCCATCATGGAACACGGTGCTCTTTTCATGCAGCAGTGTGGGCTTGTTTCTCACTTGCAAGCTCTCGTTTTGGTTTCCTGTCGTGTGTTTTTCACAGCTGCTGCCAAGAAAAAGACCTACATTTCAAGGGCAGGGTAGTCTCTATCATGCTGAGTTTAAGAAAACATTTTATTTTGGTACACACTTCACACATCAACCGCTGGACAAAGAAATCTGTGATGGAATGAGTACTACAGTGTCATAAATAGTGTTATTGAAGTACATTTAAATAGAAATTAACATAGATTTAACTTTTGTTGATCTTGTCTTGAGAAGCACAGCATGGCTGAATGTGATCTTTACTGTTGGTATTTCATGTTGAAAATTGGAAACAACTAATTAAAGTGCACAGATAAAGAAAAACTAGACAGCTCTGATCTTATCTGCCAACTAACAATTTATTGTGAGCAGCTCCCCAAATGTAGCCAAATAAAAAAAAACTCCAGAGGAAAGTCACTGAAATAAAACTAAAATATAGTACAAAAAGGTACTTAATAATTGCCTTTATTAGTCTTTTGTTAGTTGCTTCCTCCCTTGAGTATAAACGCAGCAAAGACAGATAATTCAGATGACATGTTTTTTCTCACCCTCAAGATTTTGGTTTCTTTTCCTCTTCAGGTGGAGTACCTCCTCAAGAAGGTATGCATGGCTATGAGTATTGAGTTCAACTATGTTGAATTAGAGGACTTCTTCTCCCAAGACTCTGTGCAGCAGAGCGGCATTACTGTTTGGGTTTTTCTGGAGATGATGAACTCTGGAAAAATAACCAGAGGAATTGATAAGAGCATAACCAGCATGGCTATAGAGGAGGTGTACAGGGAGATAGTTGGTGATGTCCTCAAAGAGGTAGGAGAACAATCTGCCACCAGAGGTCTGTGTTTTGGCTCCTGACTTGCTCTGCATTGTGATGGTGACCGTATATGCGTGTGTGCCGCATGCAGGGTTATCTGTGGAAGAAAGGCCAGCTGAGGAGGAACTGGAAGGAACGCTGGTTCACCTTAAGGCCGAGCAACTTGTCCTACTACACTGGGGAGGACCGCAAGGAGTGCCAGGGCAGCATAGTTCTGGATGGGAACTGCTGTGTGGAGGTAAGCAGCTGGAGGTGATCATCTTTCAAAGCTGAACGCTGTTAACACTGGAAACAACTGTGGCTTTTTATAACAATCTATTCTTTGTCCTTTTGTCCAGAAAAGAAATACATAAAGTTCATTTGCTTTCTTTTGTACATTTGAGTCCAAATTTAATTCTTTAAGCCAGCGGTTCCCAACCTGGGGATGGGGACTCCCCCAAGGTGTTGCAAGATGGTGCTGAAAGGTTCACACGTTGCTTAACAGGTGTTTGTTTTTTGTGACATCCCACATATCTGAGGGGTTTTTTGTTAATTGCTGGAAAATGTTACCTCTTCAGAATTCTACAAAAAGGACTGTAATAAGATTATTGGGGGCAGGGGGAGAGCATCATGTCTCACCGGGCCGTCCCAGTGTTATTACAAGTGTCTTTGGACCCTTTCCATGACTAAGCCAAAAAATTGCAACACATTCACTAGTATATCTCCAAAGTAATCCAGCACTACTGAATTTGTGCAATTTTGGCATTAATAGCTAAAAGTGCACATGTAATTTGAGATGATCTACTCCGTATTTAACCTTAAAAGAGGACTCCACTGGTCCACTGCACTCCTGCAACTATGTCAGTCTAACACTGGACACTTTCATTAAAAAAGGTTCAAAATCAAGTGCAACAGAAGCAGAGATATTGTCTTTTTGTTCCACGTACTCCTCCTACACCTGACGGCCTTATTATCCACAGTGCAGCGTGACCGCTGTTTCAGGCGTGTTACGGTAGAAGCGGCAATGCTAAGTGGCTCCCGTTGTAACTGTTCCAAATATTCCAGCCAGTCTTTGTTTTTGACTCAGCAGTTGTCCCCATCACTTGACATGACACATTTGTATTTGTGACATATTTTTCTGCTATTCTTCTGCTTTCTGTTAATATGCAGATTAATATGCAGAAAATGAAGGTGGGAGCCGCTGTAGGTGACATGGCACTAATCACTTTAGACCCTCCCCCCTCTTCTAAAGAATTTAGAGTATCCTCCCTTCAGCAAGGAGGAAAAACACATAACCCTCCCCCTTTTCTGGAGGTCCCTACCCCAAATAAGTTTCAAACAGTCCCTTGCTTCATATTTATGTGTCGTAATCCAAAAAGGTTGGGAACCATCAAGTTTCTGAAAAGCACCACAGTTGGATCCAGAATCTTGTTTCACAATCATTATTTCCTCACAAATCTCACAGAGCTCAAGTGAACTGAACTTAAGAGGGGTGTGCAGCCTCACTCTGAGTGACCCGCTCTGAATGTGAAGCCTACAGAAGTAGAGCTGAAGTCCAGTGGTTGTTGCCTCGCCTGTTTTTCTGGCTTTTGACATGAACACGGAGTCAATTATTAGCCCATCAATGCCACACGAGTAATGACAAAAATCTGGTCAAGTTCTGTTATTTTTTCATCAACAACACTACACACTGCAACATGTGTTACTGCAAAGGAAAACAAGCAACCATTCTAAAATCATGCTTTATTATAGGAAGTAGACGATGATCAAATATTGTTTGGTCGTTCAAAATGGATCAAAAACGTCCTTTTCCCAGTGAGTTCTCCCTTTTTTTCCTCCTCACTACTGTATATTTAAGAAATGTAACAACAAATGTGAAAAGAGAAAAAAGACAATGCGCAAAGAAGGGATATTTATTGATAAAATGACTGTTTTGCTTGTTGAAAAGGTACTGCCAGATCGGGATGGGAAGAGGTGCATGTTTTGTCTGAAAACCCTCTCCAAGACTTATGAGATGAGCGCCTCAGACACCAAACAGAGACAGGAGTGGACTACAGGTCAGAGGAGACTCACATTCACTGATACTGGCCACTGATAAGTCATGGGCCCATCTTAAAAGCTCCATCTTCTCATCAAGACATTAAACATTATCTTCTTCACAGCCATTCAAACTGCCATAAGGCTTCACGTGGAGGGGAAGAACTCCCTCCATAAAGATCTGAAGCTAAAGCGGCGCGAACAACGTGAGCAGCGGGAGAAGAGACGGCAGGCGAAGGAGGAGGAGCTGCAGAGGCTGCGGGCCCTGCAGGAGGAACGGGAGCGTAAGCTGGCAGAGCTGGAGCTCCTGAAGGAGGCGCAGAAGCAGGCTCAGGCCCTCCTGGAGCAGGATGAGCAGAGGAGGCGCCAGCAGCACGAACAGCTCCAGCGGGCCCTGGAGGTCCAGCTGCGAGAGGCTGAGGAGGTGAGTGTGGAGGCAAAGAATAGAGTTTGAGTTCAGAAGCAGAACGATGTGTGTTCACTCCTTTGCTTCTTGCTGTGCCTCTCAAGGCGCGGGTCAGTATGCAGGCAGAGATGGCTCTGAAAGAGGAGGAAGCAGAGAGGCAGAGGAAGAGAATCCAGGAGCTGGAGGAGATGCAGAGGCGTTTGGAGGAGGCGCTGCAGCAGGAGATCAAAGCCAGGCTGGATGAGGAAGCCTTCCGCTTAGCCCAAGCAGGGTAGAGTGTTATTTATTGGCATCCATCTCCGCTAACACGCAATTAGACACTTCTATAGACTTTCTCAGCATGATAAGAGGTCAGTTATTTGGGTTAAGAGCCTGCAAACATTCATCTGCGAGCTGTGAGCTGGGAGGGGCTTTTGTGTGCAGACAGCAGACATTAAGCTCAGCGTTGAAAGGAGTTCATATTGCGTTATGTTCCTGAGGAAGTTGAGCTTCTGACAGAGGAAGTTGTTAAATGTTGCCATCAGTCAGATCTATTGTGTTACTGCCACTGTGCTCTCTCGGCCTGTTTGAGGTAAAACATTTCTGATGAATTGATCACATCATTCTGCAAACAGATTCAGCATCAGGCCCTGTGCACCTTTGCTCACTGTAATGTCTGAAACGTTCTTTGAATGTCTCATCAGCCAAGATTTGATCAAATCATTTTTTAGAAAATGTGATTTTATGTGTTCTCTGTGGTGTCCAGGTTACTGGCCGAGGAGGAGGAGAAAATGAAGGCCCTCATGTCCCTGCAGGAGGAACAAGAAGAGTACATCCTGAAGACACAGAAGGAGAAGCAGGAGCTGAAACAGGAAATGGAGGCCAAGTCCCGGGAACTGGAGGAGGCGCAGAGGCAGCTGGAGGACGTCCGCGCCAACAGGCACCGGGTTGACCAGGACGTAGTGGTAAGAACCAAATCATTAAAACTTCTCTGATTTCACAGTTAATTAAGACAACAGTGATCACTGAAACTACATAGAACGGGTTCCAAGTTGCTTGCCTCTTATCTCTAAGAGGAAATGTTGTTTGTTGGAGGTCTGGTGCGATAAACTGAGCCAATAGCCAATTTTAGTCATTTTTACTAACCTTCATTTAACCAGATACGAGCCCAGTGAAATTTAAAATGTCATGTTCAAGGACTACAGAGCCCAGATTGCAGCGTCTCCATGTAGTTACAGACAGGACAACACATTGCAAAGTGCGGTATTACAGACATTAATGAAACAAAACACAGGCCAGTCCTTCAGAACGATTTCAAAGTCCAACTGGACGTTTCAAACAGCAGACTCTGACCAACTCTCTCATGTCTCCATGTCTTTTTTAATTGTTTCTTTTGAAGAACTTTGTAACTTTGATGTGAAAAGGTTCTTATTACTGATACTTATTAGTTGTAATTGGTGGTTGGTGTCATTTTAATGAGCTGCTGTTTTTCTCTGACAGGCTGCTCAGAGGAAACTTCGCCAGGCGAGCACCAACGTCAAACACTGGAACGTCCAGATGAACAGACTGATGCGACCGATTGGACCAGGCGGTATGTGTCCTCTCTGAACGAGTGCGTTGCATGACATGACAAATGTGTAGCATTTCAAGAGCTTTCATTACAGTCTTCATTTTTCACTGAAGCCTTTTTGATATGTCACTGCAGGCAAACATGGTAGTGAAAATAACAGAATGAATGATGGCTGCTTCATGCCACATCCACATGCACATGGGTATTTTTTTGTGTTTTGGTCTTTCGTCCACACACAATCCCAGTCTTACAGTCTTACCAGAGCTTTTGGAGAAGTCCTTCCAGGGTGGAGATATTGAGAAACTCAGTTTGCAGTGTTTGATGTGTAGACGGGCGCTGTGTACTGTTATGGCTCCTTTGAGTGCATGAGGGGATTTTGTGCCATAGCAGGACTTTTTACATGTTTACACATAAATGTACACTATATTGAGGAGCAGAGACATTAGAACTTGAATAGAATTAAGACATCATTAACTCCTGCACTTGTCCTACTGTTGTCAGGTTTGCAAATGTAGTGCAAACTTTGCCTGAATTTACAGAAAATCAGCCAATAAAATGCAAAACATTGCGCGTTTCTATCCACTACTCTGATGCAAATGTGAGCACGTTGAGATAAACAGTCGATGCTGCTGGTTCTCCAGCTGGGTGCCATTAAAATGTTGCAGAAGAAGAGGGTGGAACGAGATGATGTGATTAAAAGAGTGCCAGTCAAACCTACGGTCAAAAACTATGTGGAAAATTTACCAGTTGAATTATTCCCCAGGATGTGCTGCAGGTTACTGAATGGTAGTGTTAAATGCCGGAGCCGAGGTTGAGTTGACATTTAACAGTGATTTAAGTTATAACTAAGAGTTAAGAGTTAAGTTAAGACACCATTTTCAGATCAGAGATTGTTTGAGAAATAAATAGATGGTAGTTATATTTCATGCATTGTGTAAATACAATTTCTGATATTTGATCTAATTTTGACTTTTTTTTTTAGCCACTGAATTCCTTCCTATTTCAGCACCTTCATCTCAAACCTCTGTGTTACAGACCTAAATCTGACTGCATTTTCTGAAGTGTTTTGTTTGTGCTGTTCTCGTTTCAGAGAAGAGACCTTCGTTGGGAAGCTCCTTTTTCCAGGTCCCTACACAGAGAGATCCCGGCCTGCGTCTCAGAAGGAGATCAGGATCAGAGGACCAGGATGAGGAGAGCAAAGAAAATGTTGACAACCGAGCTGGGTGTGATTTGGAGAAACGCCACTCCCATGCCTCTAATGGAGACATGGACATCCCCTAAAAACACAAATTAGAGGGGCTGCATAGATCACTTCTGGTCACTCTGTGAGGTGTTCTGACAGGAGGAGCAAGAGATGACTCTCTGATGTGTGAACAGTATGAAAACAATGGAACATCCTCACTTAAAAATGAATTTATACTACTAGCATTTCTATTAAATCTAGAAATTACTGACCTCATTTCACAGACTGCAGCAGTTTAAAACGTTTTAATGAGAAGTTGCATTTGAAAGAATTCACTGCTCAACTAATGCTTTGACTGCAGCGTGTTTGAGGCCTGGTCTGGACATAAACGATACCTCAGTGCAAGGAGAATGAGCTGTATGCAAGATCCTGAAAGAACAAAGCAAGATGTGATGTTTAAAAGCTAATACTCATTTGTTTAGCTCTGTGATGTTGACACATAACAATGATTGATTTTTACATATGGTTTTTTTAGTGGGTGGGGGGATTCTTTTGATGTAAAAAGTGCAGTATTGGAGTTTACCGCAATTTCGTTCTAAGTACGGCTCCTGATAAACAGGAAAAAGAGAAAGAGAGAGAAGCTCTCGTTTAACTTCCTCTTTCTACTGTCACTTAACATAATTGTAAATAAAAGAGTGAATTGATGCTGGTAACTGAATCTTTACTCTGTTCTATTATCTGCATTTAACTCAAACAGGTTGTAATCATCCCTGTAAATGAATCCTCAACTGATGCTTTACTCAGTGAATAGCTGAAATAAATACTATTTACATTAAGTTCTAAAATAAAGGACAGTTTAATGGCAAAGATCACACAACGGAACAAGCTGAAGTTTGCAGCCTGCACGTCCGCTTTAGTATGAATTTGAGTCTACCTCATTTGTTTAGGGTTCAGATGTGTCATCACTGACTAATTTGACGACTCTCTCTGACAAACAGCACAAACTACATGTTGGCTGCATTCAGTTGCAGTAACATCTACAAATCCCCACATAAATGATAAATACATTAAAAATATTGTATTAAGAGGCATTTATTTAGGGTGAAAAGACATATATATGTATGTATATCTATATATTTTATACTTATTTTCTGTATAGATGCTGATTCTAACTTCTAAAACATTTAATATTTGTTTCTTTTCTAAGTCATGTCTTAGCAACAGATTGCATAATCTCAAAGTGTACTCAAAATTGCTAGTAGCAGATTGCTCAATGTTAAAAACAAAAAAGTGAAAGACAACAATGTGTATTGATATAACAATGATATTTTTGATATAGCATCACTTCTAAATTCATGTAATTATGAATACAGACATTTTTAGAAGTCAATTTAAATGTGTATACCATGGCTGGATTCTCTCTCTTAAATGTGGACACTATTTATATTTATGATGGAATATAATAAATCCCGTGATCACGGGGCAATTTAGGAAAATACACCATGAAATAAAAAGGTTAAAAACATATTTTCAGTATTCTTTTGAATACAGGGCCTACAGATCAGGGAATAAGGTTTGTTTGTTGCTCTGTTGAACCTATGTTTACAGACTCAGCTATAACTTTAGTACCGTGTTCCCATAACTGACACAACTGATGGCCAGAAATGAAACCCAGGTTGTAATAAACGGTTTTCCTTGAAGGATGCCGTCGTCTCATAGTCTGTTGCTTGGCCTGGTTGGCTATCATGTCGTATTGTGTGAAATATCATTAGATTAATAAATATGGCTTCTACATGACTTGAAAATCATTCAATCCAACTCTTCAATTCTTATTTCTTGATTTAAACTCTCATATTTACCTAAAAAGTCCTGAAACTACATGTAGCCTATCTATTTTTGCAGATATATTCAAAGCCACATAAAACCTGTCAATGTGATGGCAGATGCAAAATAAATGTCCACGTTGCAGATTACAGAATCAAGAGATCATATTATTAGACCTTGACTCCTCAGAAAGCTGTTTACAGGACTCAGCCTGATGTGCGTATGTGTGTGTGTGTGTGTATGTGTGTATGTGTGTGGGGGGGGCGCTATGTACTGGCATGTGACGATGGAGGAGGAGGGGGGGAGTGAAGCAAAGCAAAGCAAAGCTAGGAGCAACAAGAAGAGAGTCGGGGAGGGATTATCAGTTAACTATGCTTGTCTGCATGTGATATCGTAGCGAACAAAAGTGTCCGAGCTGCTTTCCTTTGGCTCAGCGGTTTGTCAGCTCGTGAGCTCCATGGAGGCCTGAAGCAGGTTGACTTTATGTTAGCAGGCTGACGTTAGCTCCTGCTGCTAGCTAACTCCCGAGTTCAAACAACTTGTCAACAGCCGATCGATCTGGACAGGACTCGGGACTGTTGTTGCTGCTTGTTTATTTTACCTCGCTTGCAAATTCTCGAGCCGTAAACATCTTCTCAAACAGCAGCACTATTGGGAGAGGTAAGCTAACTTGGCAAGACAGCTAATGTTATTTAAAGGCGCACACGGGAATGTGGGTCAGCCACGCTAACAGCTAGTGGTACTCAGTCAACATTCAAGGTTAGTAGCTAACTAGCTGAGTTAGCTAGCCGTGCCGACACTCCTCGACGGCTGACCGACGGGCTAAAGCTCCACATTTAAACTTTTTCGCTTTAAGGAAAAAGCTCAGCGTGTCTTTAACCTAGTTTCTTTCATTTCTTAAATTCTTATATCCAGTTATAGACCTGTCAGTGATTCATACAATTCACAGTAATGTTAGCAGATATTTCCGAGAACCAGTGTGACAGGTTGGCTACAAGACAAGACCGAACAGTCCGAGTTAATCTCGGGTGGGTTTTGTTCTCGAAACGTTATGAAAGCAAAGTTTAGACTTTGAACCACTTTTCGCTTATCATGTGACCACAATATAGGCTTTGAAAACATTAATGATATCTATTAAGTAACGTTAGACACTGTGGATGTTTGTCAGAGCATAACGAGCTACATACATGGATGGATTAATCCACTAGGGGGCCGCGGGGCAAATATGTAACCCCCACCCCCAAAGCCCTCTCCCCTACCGCCGCCACTAGCGATCAACACTGCTCACTGTGTACATAGTGCATGCACCCTGTCCCCTTACAGCACCCACCAAGTACACTGTGCACCCTACCATGGAGTTGAGGCAAACAATAATACAGATGTCTTCCAGCTCCGGCAGAGACACAGTTTACTTTTTAAGATAGTGGAGAACAGACTGAAATGTTTTGGACACAGAAATGCCAGAGCAGAAGCTGTGGTTGGCTGAGACATCTTGAGTTGTGGGCCCTGTGTCTTCTTAGAAATGGGGCTCCTTTTTGTGTTCAGGCTTGCATTGTTAATTTCGACTTTGGCCTCATAGACACATATTCTTGACTGGAAATTTGTAAGCAGGGGTGGTCTATCCTGATTTTACCATACTGGTAACACTGTGGGTGTATTTGGCCATTGTGGACATGTTGCTTTGTGGCTGTAATAGGTTTTTGTATCACTTTTGTGTTACTTAAATGAAGTGCCTCAATCTACTGGTTGTTTAATTTGCTGCATTAGCCATAAATAGATGTTCCTAACAGGTTATTTTAATGTTTTTTTCCATAGATTTTCCAGAATATGTATTATATCATGATATATTACATAGAGCATGAGAGAAGATTTTATGCACATCACCCATCCCTTTAAGTTTGGTGTTGAAAGTCTGTCTTCAGAAAGAACTGGGCCACTCAGGGCTCTTAATGGTCTGGGGCCCCTGCTTGTCTGTTCCGCTTGCCTCGTGGGTAATCCAGGCATGCCTACACAGCGTGTGTGTATCATGTCATAAGCCTATTACTATCAAGGACATTCCCTGGCTGCTGAAACAAAACTAGTAGCAATGGATTGACTTGGGAAGGGACACTGAAATAAACACACTGTCAAAGATCAATAAATGCACTCATTTCAGTCAGAAGTGATTATACTAAGACCGGAAGGTAAATGGCCACACCGTATATGCATTTTTACCAGTGTGCTTACATGAAAAATGGACATTTAGGGGAGTATCTTGGCTCTGTGAAGTGTTACGATAAGCTTTATGCTCCCTTTGGCGTTAACCACTCACATTGCAGTTCTAATAGCAAAGTAAATAGGTGATATGTGGACATTTTAAACCATGTTGATCATTTAAAACAAAAGTATTTCATTATTCAATAGTGGCGCGATGATGGCAACGTGACAGGAGGGGAGCCGCTGAGTCAGCTTCAACAGGAACCATGGAATGGTTTCAGCAAACTGCTACAGAGCAGCACGACAGGGTGAACGGCTACTGCAAGCCCAAATCCCCCCAGGACACAGCTGATGTCAGGTGGACGCCACCGGAAGGAGAGTCTGGAGGTTCAGACAGCTGTGAGGGGACAAGTGTGTCAGAGCTGACAGATCTACAAGAGCTGAAGTCCAGGGAAAGTGAGGATGAGGAGGACAAAGAGGAGAAGGAGGTAGTTCCTGCCTCTAATGTCGTGAAAGGGGACCAGAAGAAAAAGGAGAAAGAGAGTCTGGATCAGGAAGAGAATGGCAAGCAAAACAGCAGTGCAGCATCCAGCTACACAGGTAAGACATTTACTTCAAAATCCTGTGACTTGCTTCTTGGGAAATGAAGCATGGTGTGTTTAGATGATAGATAACTCTTCAGCGATAATATTCATGCCTTTTTATTTTTTATTTTTTATTTTTTTAATGCAGACCTGTCACATACCTCGTCGCCCTCGCTGTCAGAGCAGCTGCGTCTTGGCCGAGAAGACAGCACAGGGTCTGGCATCAGCGTGGAGTGTAAGGTCTGCGGGGACAAGGCCTCTGGCTTCCACTACGGCGTGCATGCCTGTGAGGGTTGCAAGGTAATACAGTATATGTATCACAGCAGAAGAGATAAATAAAATTACAAAGTCTGATGACAGCCATTTTGTGCAGTCCGATATAAGTTGCTGAACTGGTAGCATTGTCTCTCACTCAGGGCTTTTTCCGGCGAACCGTACGGATGAAACTGGAATATGATCGCTGTGAGCGTTCCTGCAAGATTCAGAAGAAGAATCGTAACAAGTGCCAATATTGTCGCTTCCAGAAGTGCCTGTCTTTAGGGATGTCCCATGATGGTGAGAGCAAAAATGTTCTTTGTCAACCATGTTAATTAAAATAGTAAAGCTAATTATTTTTTGCAAATTTTTAATATTTAAATTGAAATGTAATTTTCTAAGCAGTGTTTGTCGTAGAACAACTTTCCTGAATAAAGTGAGTGGCAACTCAGTTTTCATTTATGTATTTGTTTTAGTTTTTTTGTTTTAGTTACAAAAGTGAATGTTTTGTGAACTTGGAACCTGTTCCAGAACAAAATCAGGTATCAGAAACCAACCACGGTACTGCAAAAGTGATTACCTCTTGAAATATCCACTCAGAATAAGACCATGCATATGTATGTGTTTCCTCAGCAATTCGATATGGACGTATGCCTGAGGCGGAGAGGAAGAAGCTAGTGGCAGGTCTGCTCGCTGAGGAACTGAACGTCGGCAAACCGGGTGGCTCAGACCTGAAGACCTTGGCCAAACAAGTCAACACAGCCTACTTGAAGAACCTCAGTATGACAAAGAAGAGAGCCCGTAGCATCCTGACAGGCAAAACCAGCAGCACCTCGGTACACTCCAGTTTCAGAACGGCTTATCTATTGCCAGCTGTGGCTGTGAGCCATAACTACTTGTTGCTTGAATTGCTATCTTATTTAGAACCTGAAGCAGTATACTGTTAATTATTGTTAGTTTAACTTATTCTGGTTTAAAGCCTCATGTATTTTTGTCCTCCTTTTAGCCGTTTGTGATATACGATGTGGACACACTCTGGAAGGCAGAAAGTGGTTTGGTATGGAGCCAGTTAGTTCCAGGTGCGCCCCTGACCAAGGAGATTGGGGTCCATGTGTTCTACCGCTGCCAGTGCACCACGGTGGAGACTGTTCGAGAGCTCACAGAGTTTGCCAAGTGCATTCCAGGGTTTGTGGACCTCTTCCTTAATGATCAGGTGAGTCGCTGTCTACTCATTGTGCTGCACAGCAAGATGATTTCCATGTTGCTGTTTTGGTTCAGGCACTCATGGACACCTGTCTGTGTGTTTCTGCAGGTGACTTTGCTGAAGTATGGCGTGCACGAGGCTATTTTTGCCATGCTGCCCTCTCTCATGAACAAAGATGGGCTGTTGGTTGCCAATGGTAAAGGCTTTGTAACCAGGGAGTTCCTGCGCAGCTTAAGAAAGCCTTTCAGTGAGATTATGGAGCCCAAGTTTGAGTTTGCTGTCAAGTTTAATGCTCTGGAGCTGGATGACAGTGATCTGGCCCTGTTTGTCGCTGCCATCATTCTCTGTGGAGGTGAGACTGAAGGGTTTACTAGTGACGTACGAATGATGTCATAGTCGTTCATGGTTGTTTTCATCTGCAGGTCTTAAAATGTAGTGAATTCAGTTTACTCAAAAAACATCCACTGAAGTCATAAACACTGAATAATTTATGAAAGGTAATAGTGTCACTGTTGAATCACTTTTTCGGTAAAGTTTCAATTAGACCTGTAATGAGTGCTATTTGTACCGTGTCTGATATTAAGCTTTTACAGGGAAAGTCAATATGAAGCAAAGGGACAAATGTTAATGTTAAAGTCAAACACATCAGCTAATTAATTAATGATGTTTAATTGGTTAATTCATCCATCCATCTCATGCCACTTATACCTGGTCCAGGTCCCGTGTATTCTGTTAATTATGTAATTAGAAGTTACTGTTATATACTGCTGGTAAGTAATGATGAAATGTTCTAGACCATATCATCCCTACTGATGTTTTATCATACTTTCTTACTCTGGTCTGTATGACTATGAAATGGGTATTAACCTGCGTTCTATTTGTCATTTAAAAGCCATTAAAAGAGTTTCAGTTTAACTTGGCTCTCCCTGCAGGAACCCTGTGTGTTTGCTCAGAGTAAATTGTGACTCTTCATAAGGTCTCCCTCGATGCCTTCTTGTTGTCCCAGATCGCCCCGGGCTAATTAACGTGAAGCAGGTGGAGCAGAGTCAGGACAGCATCCTCCAGGCCCTGGACCTCCACCTACAAGCAAACCACTCTGACTCAGTCTACCTCTTCCCCAAGCTGCTGCAGAAGATGGCCGACCTCCGTCAGCTGGTTACCGAGAACGTTCACCTTGTCCAAAAGATCAAAAAGACTGAGTCGGAGACATCGCTCCACCCTCTACTACAGGAGATCTACAAAGACATGTACTAGTATTCTCCAGCACAGACTGCTTTTAGCAATACTGTTATAGACTGAATTCACATTTATAATAATACACTGCATTCAGTACAAGCACTGTTCCACGTACGGGCATGGATTTTAACATGTACAGATGAGGAAGAGTCACGTGGTAGGGCTAACACAATCAGCAAAGTCTTCTCAATGTCAGCATTACCCTCAGCAGAGTAACGTGTGTGTGTGTGTGCGTGCGTGCGTGCGTGCGTGCTCGCTCGCGCATGCATGTGCATGTGTGTGTGTGTATGTGAGATGAGCATCTGGAATCATTTGCTGCAAATCCTAGTTTCCCACAACGGTCACTTAACAGAGAGATTGATATGTTTTCTCTCAGGCTGCTCCTGTTACATTCTAATAGCAAAACTGACCCCAGAGCAGCGTCTAGAGAGAGCTTCTCCTCACGTGTGAAGGGAAAGCATTTCATGTTCTTACACCAGTGGCATAGTTGAAATCAGAAAGAGCCGTCAGTCTGAACTGTGCAAGAGTTTCTTATGATGCCAATGTCTTTGATAAGAGTGCTTGTCCTCAGACTTTTGGTAAAGCTGAAGATGCACAAATTGGTTTATGTTTACATCATTATCATCATCATCATCATTATCATCACTAATGACCGCTACTTTGCCATTTGGTTTATAGAACACGAACTGGGCTGGCTCCAGCAGTGTAGAGCTCTCTCAAAGCAGCTGTCTGTGCAATACCGTTTTCCATTTTGTCAATAAATGTAGAGTTCCAAGTCATATAGGTTTTGTCTTAAAGCCATCTACCTAAGTGGTAACTAATGGACTATGCTGCACAGATGATATTTTTGAAGCTGACACTATAAACACGTGACCCATTGAAGTACAAGGGACCGCATGTTTTTTTTCCTTTATTCTGACATGCAAATTATCATGAACTTGCCATTTTAAGGGTTTTCTTAGTTTATTCTTTGTAATTATGTTACTAATTATTTGTAATTGTTGATCATATTTGTAAGGGCAAAACATGAATTATCATCTTGTTTTATGTATTAAGTATATCTGTTCTTTCGTATTACATGCCTGCCTATTTAGTTCAGGTTGTACCAAGTGTGTCGCCAAACATGCCAGCAAAATTTTCCATGTTGAGGAATTTGGATTTCACACCTTTAGCAGGATTTACAACCCTGATTCCAGAAAAGTTGGGACACTGTAAAACAAATAAAACAATGCGATCATTCGCTAATCCTTTTTGGCATATAGTTAATTGAAATCAGTACAAACACAATATATTTTAATATTTTACCTCATCAACTTCATTTAGTTTTGTAAATATCTGCTTATTCTGAATTTGATGCAGCAACACATTTCAAACATGTTGGGACAGGAGCAGCTAAAGACTGGGAAAGATGTGGAATGCTGCAAAAACACCTGTTTGGAACATTCCACAGGTAAACAGGTTCATTGGCAACAGGTGATAGTATCATGATGGGTATGAAAGGGGCATCCTGGAAAGGCTCAGTTGTCCACAAGTTAGGATGGAGAGAGGTTCACCACTTTGTGGACATATGATTGTATAAAGGAAATTACTACATGGACTCAAAACAGTTTGTGAATGATTGCATTCTGTTTTCATGTTTTACACCATGTCCCAGTCATTGTGGAATTGGAGTTGGACCTAAAACCAGCATACAGTATCATGATGTCATTACTGGGAGAATTGACGATGATTAGAAATTGACATCCAGCATCTGGTGTCATCAGTTGCTTTTGTGTTCACCTGAGATATAACCACAGTCCTAGATTGATATCCTTTTTGTGTACAGTCTGGTTTCTTGTGTTAGAAAAGGCACAAAGTGTAACAGCCTTACAATACTGTAGCCAGGGTTCCTAAGTTTCTTACTGTTTTCTCCCCCCATGTTCTGTAGGACCTCTTTTTTCACTGCAGTTTTTCTGAATGGACTTCAGTATGTCTGCACTGGTGCACACAGTCCACCTTCAGAAGCCTCCTCTTGTGCTCTTACTCTGTCTTGATCCCTATCTACCTCTAATGTATGATCTGTGACATTATTCCACTGTCTCATCTAATCTCTGACTTTTTTTTTTTTTTTTTTTTTTGCCTTAATTTCCTGCTATTGGTACACATGTCAGATTTGATATCAATGGCTGATGTGTGGTGTGCCAAGATAGCAATGAGTGTAGATGGATAAAACAAGAAAGTACACCAAAAAGTTGATGTAAGCTACCTCTGTGCCTGCCATTTGTTCACAAAAACTATAGACCCATGTAACCATCTGCAGACCTAGTTTAGTTACATCTCACTTATAAACTTTATTAGAAATATTAGCACTGATTTTTCTCAATTATTTAACAAGAGGCAGATTAAATGACTGCAGTTCATTAACCTTTATCACTTGTGAAGTACTATAACTGACTAAACTTTGGGACAAAGGGATGGATTAATGGGAGATTGGATTACGTCACGTACAAACGTCAACGTCACGTTTCAATTGGTTGGTAGTGAAGTTAATTGGTAAAAGGAACCGGCTGTCAACTATTAATAGGCAGAGAGATGGAAGGTGCTTGGCGGCATGCATTACACACACGGAGGATGGACTCGGCCCTAAGTAGAAGTATCTGTAGGTAAGCGGTAGCTGGTCGTATATGAAGCCAATGAAAGGGAGAAATTGTTGGAAAGTTGCACCTCTGACGCTGACAAGCTTTACAAACATCCATGTTTGTACCGAGAGCCCGTGCTGCCTTCAAACTCTGTCGTGCTGCTCTTGCATGCGGACGTTAAAGTTAAAAAGTGCGTGTTTTGACGATTAAATAAAACCCTTGAAATAAGACAAAGTTCCTATTTAGCGGGTGGTTGACGTCGGAGAACAATGAATACATAGGAGGGTGTACATCAAGAAAGAGCTAGTTAACGTTCAGCGTTTAAATGCTAGCCGGACTTGTTCACCGCGTTTAGTGCTGTTGTATTCAATGTGAGTTTAAAAGGGAGTCTGGACACCGCTAGCTGTCGTTTTGTAAGGAGGAGACTGATTAAGCAGCACGTAAACACAATTAGCTGAGCTGTTGATTAACTCAGGTCTGTGAGGGAAAAGGGACGTCACGAGCTGTTATCTCTAGATAATCGATCTTGACGTTGACCCCGTATGTAGGCCTATCTCTTCCAATAATTAGCCATAATGTAAATACCCTCATCAAATCAAATCAGGGACAACCCTCATAACAGATCAGTGAAGTTCAAGTGTTTGGCTCAGAGCAGTGTGTGTCTGCCCTGGTTCGCTCTTCTGAAGTCGTTTTCTCGTGCTAAATTACCTTGTTATCCCGAAATTGGGCTTTTTGTTTTCTCCACAGCAAGAAAAACTAACCCGTTATCGTTAAGAAACGAGTTTTGCTTTGTCGAGGAACAATAAAATACAGATAAAAGTGTGATGCGGGCCTTACACGTCTATATATATAATTATTGTGCTTCATCAATTGAACAGACCTGCCTCAGATAAATAACAGATTTAAAAGAAATGATCAGATACTACTGTCATTTTTACTGGTTACCATTTAGAGAACAAAAATACCTGAATGAGAATTGGCTCCAAAGACCTAAAATGACTGATTCCAATGCTACATGGCAGAAAATGACTACCTTCCCTTTTCATTGCAGGCGTTTCATAAATGGCTCTTGCAGACTTGGTCCAAGGTGTAATTATCGACATGAATGGCCAGTAAGACCATCAGCCCAAATATGTAGGTACTTTCAGAAAGGTGGATGCTGGTATGGTGAATGCTGCAGGTATGCACTCCTGCCCCTCCTCTGTTGTATGTAACCAAATGCAGGATGACATGCACACAAATTCCCAAAGCTCATTGACTATTTTCTGCCACTAGATATCTCCATGTCCTTCAGCCTGAAGTTGATGCAGCTGTTGCAGGTAGAAGACGCTCAGTACCTGCAGTCTCCAACTCCAGCGTGGCTTACGCTCCACCTGACAGACGAGGGTCCGAGCCTGCTCTTCTGCAGGCTGAAGTGACGTCCAGGCAGCAATGTAGCACTTCAGAGTTTGTGGTTAATATCTCAAATCCTCAACACAACACTGTGGCAGCAGATATTGCTGAGGAGCAGTCACAAGGTATGAGATGTTTCTGTGGGTAAAACTGACTTTGGTCCATGTTTCTCCATGCTTCACTCCCCTTTTCATTGCAGATAATGACTCTGATCTCACTGCTTCTTGGGAATCGGCCCAGAGCTCAGAAGTTGCTCAAGCATGTGCTCATAGTGGAAGAAATGAGCAGGTTTGCTTCATTTTAAGTGTGGTCATTCTATGGGGCATTTGAACAAATTGAACCCAGGAGGCTTTGTGCTGATAGCAACGTTTGTGTACAGGAGACTTCTTCCAATGAGACGACAGAGGATGCTACAGCTGCTGCTGCTGCTGCTGCGGCCTCCAGTGCCCAGGGGACAGTAGAGGCCTTACTCCAGAGTAAAAATGTGATCTGTGGCATCTGCATGGACAAGGTGTATGAAAAGAAGGATCCAAGAAACCATGTTTTTGGCATCTTGCCAAACTGCAATCACTCCTTCTGTTTGCAATGCATCATGACCTGGAGGAAAACAAAAGACCTCGGGCCGGATGTGATAAAGTAGGTTTCGTAGTATTTGATTATTTAACTACATCTGACAAGGCATCATAAAGGATTTTGACTTCATCACTGTCTCCTGATTATTTCTCAGGACCTGCCCACAGTGCAGAGTGAGGTCTGCCTTTTATGTGCCTAACAAGTACTGGGTAGAAGGACAGGCAAAGGAAAGCCTAATTGCTGCCTTCAAAGAGAAATTCAGGTGTGTTGTGAGCTTGATAGAGACAAGAATCACTACAGCAGGACTTAAGGTCTAACCCAACTGATAAGCTTTGAAACTTAACCCCCCCCACCCCACCCCCCCCCCATCCTGAATCCTATGGCTGCTTTGTGCTTGTAGAACTGATTTTAAATAACATGTCTAAAGACATGCTGTTGTGCTGCACTAAGAGCCACACACCAAAAATGAATCTAGCCTCTACACCCTAAAATCTCCTTTCGCTCACTCTATTATGTGGAGGGATCATTCTTTAAGTGTAAAGCAAGCAAGTGTTGATCTGTCTCAACATCATGATTTACCTGGAATTTCAACAAATTAAGGAAATGCGATCTATATGACACATCTCACAGGGCCTGCATGATGACCATGTGGAGTGGATTTTAAGTCTGTATGTCCTGTGAATACTAAAGGCGCTAGAGTCAATTTACGATATTGGACAAAACAGGATGCACTAAAAATTCTAAACCTGATACTTTGCATTTCTTTCCATACAATTTTGTCTCTGTTATGTAAATGCATTATTTATGTCTTGTCTCTTTATGATTCTAGTAAGAAAAGCTGCAGTTATTATGCACGATACAAATACTGCCCCTTCAAAACGGAGTGCCTTTATCGGCATGACAGACATGCACGTCGCAGGTCATTCCTGGTAAATATAATCCTGTCATATGCTATTAAGTTCTTACTGCTATTGCTATGCATGAGATGATGTGTTTGTTTCTTGCTCAACAGTATCCCACACAAGATGAAGATGAAGATGACTATGATGGTGTCGATCTGCTTAATCTTTTCATAGCCATGACCTTTCTCGCTGGTGGTGACGACGATGATGACGACTTTGCCTTTGGCTTTTACCTCTCTGAAGAGTATGGTTTCTGAACTTTTTCTTTTTGTCAGTGTCTGAAACCACTGAATGGGGTCTTGATTATAAAATGCACCCCAGAAAGAACACGTAGCTGTGCGTTGGCCCCTCTTTCCTCATTGGCTCTGTGTTGAAACATCTTGAGTAGATGTGAGCAAGACCAGGGTTATTACCCGTGCACCATGGAGAGCAAAGGTTCAGGTTCTTAATGCAGTCAGACTGCAGCAGATCATTTCACTAACCAGCACTCCTTCGACCGGAGAGGAACTAACCTGTGAAATCACCTGCTGCAGTCTGATTCTAGGAAATGTACACTTGGCTCTCCATGGCACATGGTTTGTCACCCCCTGTTCTAGTTGTAAGTATTGACGTTTGGGACAAATATTGAATCTCTAATGATTTTGTGGTTAATCTCTGCCCTTCTAGTTTGGATTATGTCACCCTCCTGTGGTGATGGTGCTTCAAACATGTTGCAGATTATTTTTTTCCCTGAACCTCTACTGATAGTACTCAATTCTGACTTCTGTCCTGGCAGTTTGCACCATTTTGATATTTTAAAGTGTTGAATGGCTGGTAGTTTTTTAATTGTCTATAGATAAAAAGTTATACTGTATCCCCTTCTTGCTAGATATCCACTACTGATTATACCTGCCTCAAGTGATTAGTCATGACATCCTGTTCCTAGTTTTGGCAAGAATATAAAATGTTTTATTTCTTTTAAACAAGTTGTACTTGTACACAGAAAATAAAATATTGCTTCACACTTTGTCTCACTGAACAGCTGCGTCGTGCTCTTCATTGATACTTTAGCAGTTATACTTGTAAGATATTCAATTTGGGAGGCTGGAATCTTGCTATTGACTGCCACCGCTAGGTGGAGGTGTCGGGCACATAGCACACATTAGTCAAACTACACTGGCGAAGAAGACATGTAAACTGACCTGGCGGGCTTGTGGACGGGCATGGTGTCAAGGTTCACCTGGGAGAATGGACACTGGTAACTTGACGTGTCTGAGTCGGTTTGACGGGCAGTCGAAGCTGCTGGTCCGGTCGCTCCTGTGTGGAGTCTCCGGTGCCCAAAGAGCTCTGAGTGTCTTCCACAGACAGCAGCGTGCAAACCCCGGAAAGTCGCTGTCTAACTTCATAGACACGCTGTGCCAAGACGAAGTAACCTGTCCGGGTTCTGAAGCCCGGCCATTAACGGTGTAAGTGAAAGTACAACGCGTTAGGTTTCCGTAAAATACAAAATACATACTCATACTTTGTATTTGTAGTGACTGCACAGGGGACAGCGGTAGTTGCCTTCAGGGACCGTGATTTCTGCTGTAAGTTAGCGGACATCAACGCTGGGACATTAGAAAAGTCCACAACTTCAGTGTAGAACGCTGGACTGTTCAGTCCTCAGTAATGTCCATTTGACCAATAAACATTTGTCACAGCAACCATTTTAGCTTGTCATTGCATGAAAATGTCAGTAAGTTTTTAACAAATTAAACCGCGATGTGTTACACTTCCCTCCAGCATCAGAGACTAGTTACTCCAAACATTGAGGCTTTACTTTAAAACATAATCTTTTAAACCAGAGCACATGGTTTAAGATTAAGGCAGTATTTTTGGCTTGGGAGCCCTTTCAATAAGACAATCAACAGTTAAGTCAAAAACATTTCCCCTCTGAACTTAAGTGATCTCATTTAAATAATTCAAGGCTGCAATCAATGATTATTTTCATTATGGATTAATCTATTTTCAGAATTAATTGTTCAGTCTATAAACTGTCATCAGGTTATGAAAAATATTTGTCACAATTCAGATTTCTTCTTTTGTCCAACCAACAGTCCAACACCCAGACTCATCATTTAATGTCATAAATGACAAAGAAAAGCAGCAAATCCTTACATTTAGGTAGCTGGAACCAGTTCTTTGTCACTGTCTGTGACTGTGTTATGCTGCATACCTATGCCAGCGCCTCACGTCTATTTTTCCCTCATCTATTCCAGTAAACCCCTGGTGTGCCTGTTTCCAGCATTATTCAAGCAAAACCTGCTATCTTTCATCTATCTGGTCTACCCAGCTCTTCCTCGGACAGCTGTCCTCCATCTGCTCAAATGCCTCAGCCAGGATCCTCATCCAAGCCTCTGGGTCTCTGCTCTGGTTAGGCAGCTGGAAAGAAACCTGGGATCCCACAATGAGGAGCCTCTGTACACTCCACTGTGCAGCCAGAGACTCCAGGAGCTGTCCCAGCGTTTGGTTGGTTTTGGTGAGGCGGGAGGGTGGGCCAAGTGCTTCAGCAGTCAAACAGTAGAACCTGGGTCTCAGAGTATATCTGGTTTGTCACAGCTGGGGACACAGAGGAAAAGGAAGGGCAGCTTTATCACTCTGGACTCAGATGGTGAGGAAACAGCACAGCAGCATAAACGGATAAAGATGGATATCTGTGGTAGTGAGTGCCTCAATGCTGAAGAACAGAAGGTGAAAGAAGTGATGTCAGGAGGATTAGAAAGTGATGCTTCAGGAGAGGCTCCTGCTGCTGAAGAGCTGCAGCCAGCGCCACACGGTCCGTGTGACACCCTGCCTGAACATATAAAGGTAGAGACGGACTTCTTCTGTCCTGTCTGCACTGAAATGTCATCCATTTTTCACAGTTTTATCAGTTTAATTTCTTTCCATTAAAGAACATAATTGTCAAATGATGATTGGGATACCCTTCTGATAGCAACTTCCTACATTGATGAAATCAGGTGTACTAATCGGACCATTCTATTGATCTTTATAACACAGGTTACACTTTATATAACTAAATATGGTCTATGTGTTTATTTAGGTCGCTATTCTTCAAATAAAGGAATTGCTGGAAAGTCATACAGAGGTAAGAACAGTGTCTTCTTTCTTTATAGCATAGATGACATTTGGTATTACTATAATTTATTATTAATTATTGTTATTGTGTGTTTGCAGTGGGACCAGAGCTCCATGGATGTGTTCAAAGTGCTGAACGAGTGTGACCCAGGCCAAGTATGTCCTCAAAATACTCCAGCTGACTTTTTTTTACCCCTGCATTAATACTAATCCCACATCTCTACCTCTCATCTTTAGCTGGAGGTGTTGTGCAGTATGCTGAGTTTGCCTAACTTGCCGGAGCAGACTCTGGCTAAACTGTTCAGCAGTATTTTGGCTCCCTCTCCTGACCTCAGCTACAGCATGGCAACAACGCTCATCAAGAGCCTCCTGCTGGAAAAGGTCTGTCACTGAATATTGCAAAGGGTGCAACGTGTGTCTCTGCGTGAGATGTTGACAGGATGTGTTTTCACTGTACCTGCAGGTGCTGTCTCTGTCAGAACCGGCTTCCAGAAATCTAGTCACTGCAGTGACATCGCTGTGCAGCCGTTGTCCCAGGCCAATGTGCCACGCTCTAATTGGACCAGTTCTAGAGGAAAAGAGCATAGGTGAGGAAGGGCTTGTGTTCATTTCTGAGCACTGACTGCCACAGGGGGGTCAGTTAGTCACAGAGCAGCAGCCCCGGAGCTGGCATGGATCCAGTGTCCTGTTTCAAGTTCATGCAAACAAGACAGATGCTTTGATGTTATGAAGGCCTGAGCCATGACCTCATTCCTCACCTCTCACTTCCACCAATCACCTATTGTTGATCTTTGTTTTGTTTTCAGGGAATCCGCAGGCTGAGCTGCTGAACAGACTGATAGAGGGCTGCCTGGATTCCCATTACAGACTGCTGGTGCTTCAGTAAGATCATTTAAATGTTTTAGATGCATCAAAGAGCACAAAATAATAATAGAGTCATGTGGTCATTAGTTGTTTGTTGATGCAGATCTTTTACCTTTTTTCCCCAGAATGACATTCAAAATAGCATGGAGTGAGGCGGTGCTCTCCATTATCCACAGCTTGCTCGACTCCAAAGTAATCTGAATATTTGTTTGTGGGAAGACTGCTGAAAGACCACTTTTACACATATTTTACTTTTTTTTTAACAAATTCATTGTTTGTGCTTTTTTGTTTGTTTCTTTGTTTTCCAGCTCAACCTGAGTGAAGAACTGTTTACACAGTTCACCGAGCAGCTCGTGAGCCAGGGTCCTCAATTCACAAAGTCTGTGAAGTTTGCAAAAATGATGCTGACAGTCCTCACCAAATATGGCAGTTATGTAAGTTTCTGAATTCCTACAATGGCTGAACAGTGGATAAAAAAGCATTTGTAATCTCTCTTCACGTGTGTTAATGTGTTTTTCCAGGTGACTGCTGCCCACAAACACTCCCTGTACGGTTGCCTGATGTTAAATGAGACATTCCTGAAAAAGTCTCTTCACGCTGCTTTGAAAAGAATCACACACTCGTGAAGTTTCATCTGACCTAATGAGCGTTAATAAACCCGTTTAAATAAGTTCTTGTCTACTTTCTTTGGATAAAAGCGTCTGCCAAATGACTTTCTGGCAATAGTATGTATGTATGCATGTGCACAGCTCTGCCCAAATTCAGTCTGTAGAGTCTTTAAATGAATAAAATATTTCATATTTGAGTGAATATTAAAAACATACCTCCTTTTTCACTATGTTGACTGCAGGACTCTAAGTTTGATGGAAGTGTTTTTCTATTGTGTTTTTTTTCTGTATTGTTTTTTTGTTTTGTTTTGTTTTTTTGCATTTCTTGAAAAGAGCATTCCTTCTACCACTGAAATTAAACAAATTAAACACTGCTTTGCTTTTGGATACACAGCTGTATTTTCAGACACTAGTTTAAATATAAAGATAGTTTCTTTTGAACTGATCAGAAGCCTTTACATTCAGAGAGCTGTTGATTCAGCCGTATAGCACTATACAGAGAAGTGTTTGTGTTATTTAGCTCATCCTTACTGATATAAACGACACTGCTAAATGTAGAGTGCATTGAGCACAGCTCACGTACAGGGTCGTAAAATATTATTCAGACAGCAAATACGTATATATACATACATTTTGAAAAGTGAATTAGAAACATCAAATAACATAAAGCGTTAAATAATATAGAAATGCGTTGTTTTTATATTTTTAATTATATTTCGATTTTGTTTAGTACAAGAAACAGTCGCTCGCGCTTCTAGATGACGTCAGCAAGGTCGGTTTTATTATACGTAACTTCCGGCTAAACTTCCTTTTTCAGCGTAGAGAGAAGAGAGGGACGCGCCGCTAAAATGAGGTTAGCCGCTACAACACAGTAATATTAAGAATTAAAGTGTTTCCACGCTTCTATTGACTACTACCGCTCTTCTAAACCTGTAGTATTATCATCTTTTGCGGCAGTCGTGTTAATTAGTGTTTACAAATTACACGAAGCTAAACATGACGCCCGGGACCGGTTCATCTACCGGTGTAGAAGCACGTTAACTTTTTGGATATAATCTACTGCCATCCATGGATTTAGAAGTGTTTTAGAAAACAATCCAACAGCGGATGAATACATTAGCGCTCTTAGACAATATTAATATGATTCTTTCCGAACTTTGATTTTTTTTAGTGATTGTGTTTTAGCTGTCGTAGACCAACTGAAAGAGCTAGGCTAACTGAGGTATTCCCCAATTGCACTTACTCAAAAATGTTTTTTGGTCATTTTATGATACAGTAAGGTCTCCAGGGATACGTTGTATGAAGCTGTGAAGGAGGTCCTGCAGGGCTCTCTGGCCAAGCCAAGGAAGTAAGTTATGAGTAAATTGGTTCAGCCTGTGACACCAAAGTCTGGAAATGAAATGAAGGAATTATGTATTTGTGTGTAACTTTGCATCTGTTTGTAGGTTTGTGGAGAGTGTGGAGCTGCAGATCAGCTTGAAAAACTATGATCCCCAGAAGGACAAGCGTTTCTCCGGCACTGTCAGGTTCGGCCTTTCACTGTTTCACCCAACCTTTTCCCTGTGTGCTTCCAGCCCTGTCTGAGTATTAAACAGCCTGTTCGATGGCAGATAAATGCTAAAATTTTCAAGGTAAAAAAATAAAAAAGACAGGCCAGGGGCAGACATGGAGAAGTACTCTGGGTAGTCTGACTGAGCTGACCCAGCCTTGGCTGGTGGAGGTGATGCAGACGGACCCCTACCCTGGGTCTTAAAACATGAGGGAAGGCTGTGAGTGGCTGAGCTGGTAAGTTCATGTCCTCCAGCCGACCAATTTATATTACGTTACCAAAGAGGTCAGCTGGACACCGGCCACGGTGATGGTGTGGGTAAGACTTCTTCTCTTACACCCTTAATTCAGGAAGGTGTCATCTGAAGATGGCAGAGTATTTAGATTTTCTGTCTGATCAAAATGTGTTGTCCTTTATGGTCTATTATATGCTTTAGAAGTGCTCATTGCAGCTGTCACTGTAACCGGTCTGATGCAGATTGTCGAGCCAGGCCAACACTTGACATTTATATTGATTATTGGTACAATCACACCCTGCCTTACTTCCACTGATGGCCCCTGGCCTGGGACTGTGAACAGTGTCTCTAACTGCTTTGTTAATGCGCAGGCTGAAGACTCTCCCCAGGCCAAAGTTCTCCGTGTGCGTCCTGGGAGACCAGCAGCACTGTGACGAGGCCAAAGCCGCTGAGCTGCCACACATGGACATCGAGGCTCTCAAGAAGCTCAACAAGAACAAAAAGCTGGTCAAGAAGCTCGGTAAGAAGTTGCTGTCATGATGTATGAGACACCTGGCTTGTAGCAATGGCTCTGACAGGCTTTTTAATAAGCAATCTTGTTTCGTCCTGCTCCCTTCTAGCCAAGAAGTATGATGCCTTCCTGGCCTCTGAGTCTCTGATCAAGCAGATCCCTCGTATCCTGGGACCTGGGCTGAACAAGGCCGGCAAGTTCCCCTCCCTGCTCACCCACAACGAGAACATGAATACCAAAGTGGATGAGGTCAAATCCACCATCAAATTCCAGATGAAGAAGGTATGTTGCGCTGTACTGGAATTTGAAAAAACCTATACTTTACTGGTTCATGTTACTGGCTTTTTTCCTGTTTTATTTGTTATAAGCACTGATCGTTTGGTTCCTGAACAATATATCTTGATTTTGGGTCATAGGTGCTCTGCCTGGCTGTAGCTGTAGGACACGTGAAGATGACAGAGGACGAGCTTGTGTACAACATCCACCTGGCTGTCAACTTCCTGGTGTCTCTGCTGAAGAAGAACTGGCAGAACGTGCGTGCCCTCTACGTCAAGAGCACCATGGGCAAACCTCAGCGCCTCTACTAAATGCCAGCTTTTCTATTAATAAATGTGGAGCTGCTCCAAAGTTGACTGTTGTACGTTTTTTTTTGTCGGATTGAATCTTTGGTTTTTCTAGTCTTTATGGAGTTAAATGGTCATGGATGTCTCAATATTTTGAGTTGTGCCTTGGGAAAAATATAGGCCTCCTCATTAGCAGTATCTGCTGACTGATGCTTTCCTCCTCATGTTTTGCAGATCTTGTCAAGTCAGTGAAGGGGTGGACAAGCCCACAAGATGTAGTTTCAAACACAGATATTGGTATGTTTTACTAAAGGAGCTAGTGTAATGTTCAAGGAGGCCGATGTAGGAGAAAAAAAACACAGAAGCACAGGCCCAGAGAATAACAGCACATAGTAATAAAGAATGAAGTAATGAGCATTTATATCAATGCTGTACACCGGTCGCAACTGTGAAGCATTACAGTGTCAGGAGAAAAGGTGAAGAGACACGGAGACTTGATCACTGGACACAGCAAATACTGCAGCACTGAGACGAGTGTCCATATGCCTACAACATTAGACATGAGACGGATTTGTTATTATATTGATCCTATTGGCCTTAGCACTGATACTGAAACAAGACTTCATAGTAACAGCACTTAAGGGACTGATTAGCCCACCACACAGTTCAGTGACATTTTGCATCTGAAGGTCTTACATGTTTATGGTAACCATGTGGAGCTCCCTCTGTGCTCTTCATACAGAATTATCCCTCATATTGATAATTTGGCAACTTTGGAGACAGTTGTTGAAGGAATTAATTCTGTGATTGGCTAAAGCAGGTCTAATACTGGACTCTTAAAATAAAATGCATATCTGTGGATATCCTGACTCAGCTGACCTGTCCAGTGGGCCATCAGTGGGGCTCGTCAGGGGCAAGACAGGCGTATTGACAGATGCAGTGCTGGAGCTTTGTGGGCATTCTTCCTCATCCACTGAACAATATCAATAACACAGTTTACCAACACTTTATAGAAATTGTCAAAAGTATGCCCAGTGAATCACAAAATGTAGGATATCCAGATCTCTCTGTGCCTTCATCTGAACTGTTGAATTATGTCAAATGTATATTTAAGACCCAGATGTTACGCTCTTCAGAGGATGATGAGGGTGATGTGAACAGCACATTTGACTCATCACCTGGGACAACACTAGCATTTATTTACTGAAGACAAAAACACTAACAGGTACAGCCATCGCTACCCATGAGCCTCTTGGGGCAGTCGCCCTGCTCTGGTTTGACTGTGGATCTCTTAATAGGATTATCTATTCTCAGTGCAGGAGAAAGGCCGAGAGAGAAATGAACCAAACACGAACAGGAACTTCTGACAATATATATTTCTGTTTTCAGCAGCGATGAGAAATCCTCCATTGACAGCAAAGGGGATTTGAATCATTTAATCTTTTTTTTCTTACCTGAGTGAGACTCTTGGATTATTCTTGTGAAGGCGTGATGAGTGCTGAGGTGAGTCAAATAATCTGCCAGCTGTCCTTCCTGTTCCTCTTAATACTGGTAACCACTTTATGTGTAATGGTTGTGTCGTTGAGTGTCAGATGTAATGTTTCATTCCAGCCTGATGCAGAGACAGTCAGCTACTGTCCCTCCACCATGCTGGACAGCGAGGACAGTGAAGAAGGTAACAGCTGCAAACACACCCTAATGTTTCTATTAACAGTCAGCAACCGGGTTTCACAGCTCTGCATCTAAACTGGTTTGAATCTTTGCAACAGACACCAGTCAAGAGGAGCCGCCGATCACGAGCTGGAACGAGCTGTCCATCATAGAGCGCGTGGGCCTGAACAGGTGACACAGTGCAATATTTATCTGCTGCACAGACCGTCATGTCTCAATTATATGATTTAATGTCAATTATCTTATTTTCTGACAGTGTGGAGATGTCAGAGAAAGATTTGGAGGTGAGGTTTACTTCCACCACAGATTACTTCACTTTAGCAGATGAAAATGTATTCATTATTAAATTTACATCAGAGGAAAGTTTTCTGAATGAATGTGTCTTTTCTTCCCTGAACCAGAAGTGGATTTTTTGTAACTGCAACCATAAAACATGCAGCTCAGTGAAATGTCTTGTTGCGTCCAGACGGCCTTCTCTCAGATCGCCCTGGCCTTCCGCTGTGATCAGTACACCCTGAAGCAGAGGCTGCAGGCGGAGGAGCACGCTCGCAACCTGGCTGAGGAGAACATCCAGCTGGAGCTGAGCAGAGGCAGGGAGACGCTGGAGGTGCAGTAAACGACAGGCGCTCTGAAATGAGCCTCAGTGACAGCAGCAGAGAGCAGGTACACGTGTGTTTGTGTGTGTTTTCAGACGCTGAAGGGCCTGTGCCTGGACAGTAAGCGCAGTCGGATCCTGCAGAGGCTGGAGCTGTCTCTGGACATCCTCGGGGGGACTGTGGAACGAATCTCCAACACGGCAGAGGTGCTCGGAGCCGTTCACCAGGTACGCTGAGACTCCTCAGCTCCTGCTTTGTTGTTGGAGTTTCTAGTAGCATTTGAGACTGTGGCTTCCAACCTGTGGGTCGAGGGTCCCAAATTGCTCTGCTGGGTCACAAAATTCAAGTCAAAAATTCAAATTCAAGAACTCAGATTAAGAAATTGGTTGAGAAAATAGGTTTTGAGGGCTTTTAACAGATGTTTGTAGCCCAGATGCTCTTCCTCCACATCAGGGTCCAACACTCGGTGGGAGGGATGTACCCTGAATACTAACTTAAAAAGAAAAAAAGAAAGTCACAGTTAACACCTGCTAAAATCAGATTTGTGTATGCCTGTACACTGAGAGCATATAAACAAAGACTCACAACCTGGCAACCCAAAATCTCTTTGTATTCATGCTCTTTGACAGGAGGCTCGGGTGAGTCGGGCAGTCGAGCTCATGGTGGCTCATGTGGAGAACCTGACGAGACGACATGACAGAAACGTGGCAGAGCTGGAGGAGGCCAAGAAGGTGATCCAGCAGCACAACTCCTCCAGAAACATCATTGATCCCAGAGCGTCTCCAGGTCTCAGATGCCTCCTGTCTCTCCATGTCTTGTTCTGCTGTCATGTGCGATATTTGACTGACCTCTGGACCTCTTGTTGTAGATCTAGAGGACGGTGACAGAAGGAGAAGCTCTCAGGCGGTATGAAGACGCTCGGCCATCTAATATGAGTGCAGCTACATTTTAATCACTTCAATCTGCCTTTTATTTGTGCTCTTCTCTCTCTTTTTTCCATTAGAATAGCAATTTCCGTCGAAGGGTCAGCATATCATTAATTCCCCCGGTACGAAGAATTCTTTAGTCAACTCTTCCACTTTCTTTCAAATGTTATCATCCAGAAACCCAAACGAGCTTCGTCTCATTTGTCTGCACAGGAGAAGATAAAGCGAGACTTGAAGAAAGGGGCCGCTCATGGAGGATCCTCCAGCAAGAAGTCTGTCCGCTCCTGCCCATCTCCCCCCCCGAGCTCTGAGTCCAGCTGCTCGGCCATAACAAAAGACGACTGCAACTCAGTGGAAGACAGGTCAGCTACAGTTTATGCTTTGCATCTGAGCCATGTGTTCAGCAACGGTGCATCACCTTATTTCTCTTCTTTTTCAGGCAACTCGATCCTGATGAAGCTCCATCGGAAGCTTCAGCTGCTCAGCTTCCTCCGCAGCCACCTCCCATTCCCAGCCCGGAGTGCCTCCCATCAAAGCAACTGGCAACCACGAAGATGCAAAGCAAAAAGTATGGCTTGTGATCACCGTTCATGGGCAAAATAGCAGAAACACCATACAATGCAATAGCCTGCAGTCAAGAAATGTTTCTCTACACCTGCAGCTGAACAATCATCTATAGTAAGTTTCATTTAATGCTTCTCTGTAACCGTGTGTATGTGTGTCTTTGTTTCAGATCCCCTCTGGACACTTTGAGACAGAGACACAGGTCGAAATCTGCATTATCAAAGAAAAAGGCAGACAAGGATAAAAAGAGTTCCAATATTTACCGACGGCTTTCTGCGGGCACGTAAGTCAGCGTGTGTTTTAAAAGCTTTTGATGACTTTATTTTTTTCCTCGCTGGCTGAACGCTGACTGAACGCTGTCCTCAGGTATGGCTCTTTGTGGAGACAGCGTCCTCTGGCTCACTGGCTGTTCCGCTGTCGCTGGGTGCTCCTCTGCATGTACCTGTCCGTGCTTTTCTGTGTCGTCACGTTGACGTACTTCTTGCTGGAAGCTTCATGATGGAGCATCGCTTTTCTGGGATATGCGGTTATCGCTGAATTCTGTGACTGTACTGTAAACATGAGCTGCTGATACACACGTGTTAGTCTGGGAAGCTCTTTGTATTTGAATACAAACATTTTGATGTAACACTTGTGTTTGTGTTTCATCTCCGAAAATCACCTCAACAGTCTCAATAAGAATGACTCAAACTTCACTTTCAGCTGTATTTTTTATTATAAATATACCAAAAATATCAAAACTGATACAATCACTTGGTTAGTAACAAAGCACCATACTGCAGTGAAAACATTCCTCAAACCACTGTTAAAGGCATCAGTGATTAATCATTAAGAGTTAATAGCAGATGTTAAGGTTCAGACAGATGTTAAATTTTAACTATATATATTAAAAAGAGCAACACTTTCTCAAAGGTGTATCAAAATTTTAGTAATAAGTCTCTATGTTGCAAGGGGGAAACTTTCAATAAGAGATAAATATAGTATAAAATTCAAAATTATATTAGGAATGGGAAACTTATTTGAAAACTACTGCAGGTGAATTTTATGTGCAAAATGTGTGCCAGCCACAAAGAACTTCTTCAGCGAGTTTGTTTTATATCTTACAATTCACTTGACACATTTGTGAAATTGTATGAATTTACCTCAGAAAATTCAGAAACATCTATTAGAAAACTATTCAAAATAAATAAAACTGGCATACCGTGATACTTTAAGAATTAAATTAAAAGATGAAAGAGAAATGTGCTCATCTGTGCCCTGATAGGGCCACGTTTTCTGCATCATGTCGACGTACAATCTCACAGAGAGTCCAAAACCTTAATAAATACAGAGATAAATAGAGAGGAGTAACACACATCCCACTGAACATACTGCAGAGCAGGAGGGGTCTCAGCTACACCTGGCTCACGATTTCAGCATCTTCTGCAATGAACCACTGGACTGGAGTCCCGTCTGCAGCTCTCTGGAGAATCACATTACCCGAACCCTGTGAAGACAGTCACAGTATATTAGAGCTGCACGGGTGAGCTAATTAATCATTAGCCGATCCACAATTTTAAATCACATCACCGTGTGTCAGTAGCCCAGTTTAGCGCTGTATCATTGTCAGTTCTGACCTGTTTAAATGGAGGCAGGTGAGGTGCAGTGGGGCTCTTGACGCTCAGCGAGCTCTGCTGATCCATGCAGCTTGGCCGTAACTTCTGCAGCTGATTCCTCTGATGCCAGGACTTCAGCTCCTCAGACACAATCTCCCTGGGCATCAGCCTGATGGCATGGTTCGGGTACTCCTTTAGAGAAGGCGTTCGCACCAGCCTGGTGTACGGTGGAGGGGGTTTTAGGATTCTCCTCGGGGACGATGCTCCATCCTGCCACTGTCTTTGTTGAGGGCTGCATGCCACACCCGGGGAGGACAAGATGCACTTTCCCATGTCTAGGTCTTGAGGGGAGAGTGGGCCATCTTCTGCCATGGCCCTGATGTAGCCAAGGCTGCACTGAGACTGGCTGGTGTTCTTCTGTGAGCTGGAGAAGCTGGAGAGCCCTTTCTTTTGAGCTCCAAAGTGGAACCCGTAAGGTGGTGGGCAGAGCTTTGGGATCTCAGTGGGTCCATCTCTGCCAGGAGAGCTAATACAGGAGGAGGAAGAGTGCTCCGAGCTGCTGTCTTCAGAGCTGGACTGGTAAGGGCGTAGGGGGGAGTACTCTGGGGAACGTACCATGAAGTCTGCTGCGCAGCGCCGCTGGGGCAGCCTGGCTCGCCCTCGATTGTTTTCTAAAATGAGGCGCTCCTTGTCAGCAGACGGCTTACTTTTGGGCAGTCTGAGGAGACATATCATGTAAAATTATAGTAAACATGTTGTTATGCTCTGTGTGCATCAGTGCAATGATGTATCTGATTTCTCTGTGTACCTGAAGGACTGGGAGTACTGCCGGCGTACATGCAGCTCTGGGGTGGAGGGGGCGCTGGTGGAGTGGTTGTGACGCAGGGCTGAGTTCTTGATAAACTGAGAGAGAGGAATCCTGCCGCTCTCCGCAGGCGCCTGAGTTCCTGCTGGACTACTGCACACAACAAAAACAGAGAGGATGATGTTGTCTCAAGTTTAACTCCACCCAGTACTTTCGATGGGTTGCTATTAAACTTCCGACTCCTACCTGGACCTGCTGCTGCAAGCAGACTGAGGTTTGGTGGCCTTCTGGTAAGGCTGATCCAGACTGGACTCTTTCCATGGAGAATTCTGGATGGGAGAGGGCTCATACTCCACACTGAGCTGGCTTGATGACTGCTGGGGTGACTGAAGGGTCTGGGCTGACAGCTGGAGGGGGTCTGAGTAGGAGGTGCCCAACACTGGAGGAGAGAGAGGGCTGAGCGAGTCCATATCTGTGGAGAAACAGTCAGTATGAGGCCGGACTATCAGAGGATGCTTCCTTTTTGATTTTGTAGTCTGCTGATTTCCAAATGGTGGTTTATTCATTTTGAGTAATTCATTCAATTTCAGCACGTTAGAGGTTCGCACGCTTCTTTTAAACTGCTGTCTGCTCACTATGTCATCACGCTGCTCCACAGTATCTCTGATCTATATTATCTATTATATATCCCTGAATATTTGTATGAGAGTGAAGATAATCTTCAAATATGTATAAATGTAGTCCGTACTCACCGTCATCCAGGGCCACCACATCAGACAGGGAACTGTCATCAGACATGTTCAGATCTGCATACAGAAAAGAAACATTTTAGTGTGTCAAACCCACTCTATGCGTTCAATCGCACAGTTTGGCCTGAAGGGGGCAGCAGTGTCACACACCTTTGCTTTGGCTGGTTGAGCTGCTGATGCACGGTGAGTTGCAGTTACTCTTGATCCTGTGCTGGAAAACGGCCTCCTGCAGATCCTTCACTTTCTTCTCCTCCCTCTTACACTGCTGCAGCCGGCTCTTCTTCTGTGGTTTACTGAGGTGATCTTCCAGGGAGAGCTTGCGGGCCGCCTCATAAATCTGCCGCTGAAGAGCTAAGTCAGTTTCCAGTGCTTGCAACTCTGAATCCTACGACAGAAAGACATTTAGTTTGTAGCTGATGAATTGTAGTCTGCTTTGCTTACTGTCTTTCTTTCCCCAAACACAGGATACTCTGATGGTGGCCTGTACCTGTTTATCAAGTCGGATCAGACCTTCATCCAGTTTAAAGGAAGCACCAATCCTCCTTCTCACCCGGGGTGGCTTCTCATCGGGCATCAGGGGATAGTCTGAGGGCAGTTTACCAGTCAACTCCTGTGAAATCAGTGTTGATGCAGTTATAAACACTCATTTAGAGCTGTTACAAAGTTCCCTGCAGCTAATCAAAGCACAAAATAATATCTTGGCAAGGTGTGCATGTTATCATCTATGAGATACTGACTGCCTCCCTGATGCAGAGCTTTCTGAGCTCCAGCAGGCAGAGCTCCAGACGCTCCTCCAGAGACTGGTGCTTCAGCTTCAGGGCTCTGGTGTGGGTGGTCAGGTCCTTCACCGGGGATGTGGGGCTGTCTGGACCTGCAGCGAACACACAGAAGATTACATCTGGCTTTCCTCATCAGGGTCTGTATCAGTCATAGAAATAAATATACTATCCACTGTTTCCACTGCACATAATGTACTGTTTCACTGGCCTTGCATCATTTTCATATTGTTGTATTGTTTGTCTGGGTCTGTGTGTCTTGTTTTAATTGAGTATGTTCCTTTTTGTGCGCACACTGCGAATCAAATTCCCTGTGGGATAATAAAGTTAGAACAAAATGAACATCTGCTTTTGCATCTGCAGAATCTGCAAATTAATTAATTGCAATTTGTGACCAGTAAATCATGATTGCATTTGTTCAAGATTTCCTCTTAAATGTTCATGAATGATAAAAGTGATCGTGCGAGATGCAGCATTTTCTTTTGCTTGCTGTTTTCATGTCGGTAGTATTGTTGTGTTTTACACTGATTATGCAGCTCTAAGCTGCACATGCCATATGTGGAAATGCTGTTTTTTCACATTTTATAGTGACGTTCTTACCAGAGTGCAAGATAATCCCACTGTCTGTGTCACTGATCTCCTCTTTACTCTCGATGGCCGTCATCTCCACTATCTGCTCTGATGTTTTTAGAAATACCTGTTGAAATAAGCAGACATTGTACAGAATAGTAAAAATTAGACTGAACACTTATGAGAATAGAGATTCTCCCCTTGTTTTCATACCAAATGGCTTCATTCATGCTCGTTCCTGCTGCTTTACTTAACAAAAGTGAATGACTGGCGAGTGTCCTTTCACACACTTATCCGTGCAGCTCCCCTCCTCCTCCTCCTCCACCTCTTTCTCCCTCCCATGCTCATTCACAAAGGAGGCAGACCCCCATGGTTGACTCGGCACATGTGCAGGGGTTAATCCGAATTGTGGTGCCATGGTGACGGGGCACGGTGCGGCCGGCTAGGGGAGCGTGTCGCCATGAGGCGTGTCAGAGGGCGTTTAAAGAGCCCAGACCCCGAAAAAGAAAGCAGATGGCAGCAGGAATTACCCCACTCATGGACTGCACCTGTTCCCCCCGTGCACCCCTCCCTCAGCTCCTATTCAACCAGTGTCCAGAAAACCCTCTGGGGGCTTTGAAGTGGAAGAATGTCTCAATGTTGGGTTTGTACACACAGCATCAGATCACAAGGTCCCTGCTGACTGCTGCAACACTGCCCATTTCACTAACACACTTTCACAAACAGGCGAGCACAATTCATGTTTATGGCCTGCTCTGTTCTGCTGTCGCTTCCCACCGAACATCTGACTGGCAATACACAAAAATGAGCGGCGGAGAGGAACAACAGCAAGAAGAGCAAAACACTGAAAACAACAAATTGGAGATAACATTTGGGACAAGACTCTTTAAACCTGGACAGGAGGTCTTTGTGTGACTGTTTTTGTGAAACCGCCTCAGGACAAGTACTTTATTTTCTCCATTTGTTTTAGGTCAATCAATTTATTCTGGATATCACATGTCTGCCACCACCCTAGACTTAAAAGTTGCAGGCACTAACATAGGATATCATTAGCAAGCCTGCCTCAATGCCATACATTCATAAAACTGAGGTCATAAACTCCTAGAGCAGTCTATGTGTTGTATCATGCAAGTTTATGTGTTAAAAGTCAGGGAAACAGAGGCGAGGCAAGGTTACTTGAAAACAGACACCATGTGAGTGAATGTATTACTAAGGCTGCTGTGTATAATCCTCAACTCTTGTCTCATCCTCTGTGTTTGGAGATTGGTATCAGGCCTTTTCCTGCAGGGACCAGGAAGACACAGAGCCCATGTGGATGAAAAGCCATCTCCAACAGGATATTATTGTGTATCCCATAGGCCTGACCCATTCACTGGAGCAGCTCATGTGAACTGATGCAGCTATGGGCAGCCGGTAGCACAATGAGACACAGGCAGCTCAAGCCAGTAAAACAACACTGCAACAAAGGCCCTGTATCCACCAACTAGCCTCAATAATCTGTTGTGGGCGCAATATCTGCTGACAACTCTGCTTCAGGCCTGAGCAGCGTTGTTGAGCCAATACTGAAACAAGGCTGCAGTGAGAGGTGGGGACAGGAACGGTGCTGGAGTTTTTACTGTGCGAGGTCGGGGCCCGCCGCACTCTCAGACACACGGCTCCATGCTGCAACGATCTAAAACTAAAGACGTCTACAGGAATCTGGCCTGGTAATCAGAGACAGGCAGGGTAATGTGGGATTTACCCACTTACACCCCATAACTCTCCGAAGACTTTCACAAGAGTCTGTGGTTGGAGGTCTAGGCTGCGCGAGTGGGTGGGTGAGTGAGTTCGGGTAAAACAGCAGATCTCAGAAGCTGAAGGTTATTGCCAAGAAGTTGATGCCATTTGTCATAGCTTTCATAAAAAATCTGGAGTCGTGGGAGTGTTGAAATTATACCGTTAGAGAGAGCCAGAAAACAGTACAGTTCTTGATCGAGTGTAACAGGAATAGTAGTCCATTTCCTGAAGGGATAGCGGCTGATAGCACAGTCTCCACCCTGCAGACTCGACCAATGTAGTCATAACATCTTAATTGCGGCGTGTGTGATCACCGCTAATGACAACTATATGGGAATGTGTCAGGGATGGGAGCTCATCATCCAATCCGTCCTTGCCACTCACCAGACCGTGACACTGTAACATCTACGGAAGTGGGTGTTTATGGCAAGAGATCACGATGTGGATTCACTGTCTCCCAGACTTCCCCCACCACCCTTTCCCATGAGCCTTGGGAGCTGCGACCTCCTGGAATGCCGCCACAACCGCCGTGCTCATTACCACTGTGGTTGGCCCTGGAATTACCAATGGGGACCAGCCTCGCTGAGGAAACAGTGAGGGATGCCTGAAACCAGACCGAGGCCTGTTCGAACCCTGTAATTAAGATTCTCTGCTGAATGCTGATACTATGGAAGAAACCAAACGACTTTACAGCATGCCTTATTTCAGAGTCTGATGAAAAGCCAAAATCCATTCAGCAAAATGGATCCACTCTGTACACAGTATGGGCTGCTGGAAGAAAAGTGCATCAATGTGGGGGACCGGCAGGAGAAAAAAAAAAACAGAGAAGTGTTGTGTTACAAAGCGCGTCACTGGAGTCAGATCTTTGTGTTAAGAAGCAGTGTTGAGTGTGGAAACTCCACAGATGCAGCAAAGCGCCGACAATAAAGAGGCTGTGGAACACCAAAAGGCTATGAGGAGTCTGTATCAAAGACTCAAACACTGTCAGCATGTTTCCTTTGTCAGATCAGCACTTAAATAGTGCAGGGGGTCTTAGTTTTCCAGCAGAGACAATGCAGGGGTAATAAGCACCTTATCGGCCTGCTCTCAGTCACTGGAGGCCATATGCTGGCCAGACACAGCAGCCCTGTCACAGCCCAGCGACAGCGTAAATACAGAGGACACGAAGAGATGCTCCATTGTTCTCCAGAGGCTGATGGGCAGGCCGGGGATCATGACACCTTGTCCCTCTGAGTCATCATTTCTGAGGCCTCTGAATGGACCCTGATGGTCATCTCAGGCCTTTGGCAGGATGTGGTTGCAGTTTTTCACCCACACGTACCCACCGCTGACAAAAGAGCAGGGGGACTCCGGGGGCATAACAACATAGAGGTGTTGTCTTTAGCACCTCAGCAGCACTGCATGTCTGTCCACACGTGAACTGATGGAGACTGTGTTTATTCTGCTGCCGAGGGCACAAACAGCCACCACTGACCAGTGTGTTGCCCCATATAAGCCCAGAAGTGTTGTTTATCTGTGAAAGCAAACTGTTCACAATCACAGTACAGCACAGAGCAAGTGATTAAACTCAACACAGCATTCCAGAACAGCTGTTTTGTGTTCATTAATCATAACTGCTTAGTCTGTTGCAATACTGAGGGTTTTAACTCCTTGTATATGCATACTTTTACTTTAGCAAAAGTATTTCTGGAGGAAGCAGAGCAATTGTGGAGGAAGACCCTTAGATTGTTAAAATTTACACTGAAAATATTCCATTACGACTCAAATTACAGACATATTGGCAACAAAATTAATTTAAAGTATCAAAAGCAAATGCATCATGTTTTCTTCATGTTTTGCATGCAAATATTGAATCTATTAAGTGACTCTTACCTAAAAGTTGTACCATAAATGAGAAGTAAAAAGTAGAGTAGCAGATATATTAAAATCTCTTTTACAAGTAGTGAGTAAATGTACTTAATTACTTTATGAATCACTTATCATAATGACATGTGCTTTGGAAGTGTTTCCATTTTAAAGAGTTAAATACAGCCCAAATAGAAAATTCAATTAAGCTCATAACTTAGCTCAATAACGGTTCTCTGCCGGCCTATAACAGCGACCCTCAGCCTCACTCACTTTATCCTACATTAATACTGGTTGTACTAATGTGGCGCCTCTTCTCTGTCCTTGTTTCCCTTTATATCGTGTTGTTAACCTACAGAAATTCCTGATCTTACCTTATAGTGTTGTGTCTGCTCCTCTACAGCATCCTTCACAAGGCAGCAGGACCTCTTCAAACTTTCTCAGTTCAGATGTGAGAACAGCGCTTGGGACATCTGTTTCAGTCAACTTCACTTTCTCGGTGAAGGGGGCAGAGATTCATTGAGTTTTGTGCTATCGTATTTCTTTGCCGATTAATTTCTTTTTTGATTTACGTAAAATATATTGTTATTATTGTGAGCTCTAGAATATTATTTCTTCTGACTTAATTAGCGTTTACTCTGAAAAGGTATTTTTTTGTACGACGTATGTCCCCACTCTCCTTTTAAATGGTTTGGTCCGGCGCTGCTGACTTTCCAGACACGCTCTGCGTATTGACACAGCACGCGACTCACTGAGTAGGCTTTTAATTTGAAAAGAGGCACAATAGAAGAATGGCCGGAGGGAGAGAAGTTTTAGTACGAGCCAGGACAGCTGGTCAGCAAGTGGTGATGATCGAAAAGGCCACACTCATACCTCTTCCCTCCGCCATGATGATGAGCCACACGTCCATTTATCGTCAGCGATCCAAGTTGTTGTTGTTTTGATACTTTATTATTTTTGCTGACTCTGTTCTTTATTGCATCGTGAGCACTGGTGACAAAATTAACAAGTAAATTTGCGCAAGCCCTGTATTTGATTACCAATTTAATATACTTGCATTTGATACTACCTATACTCCATCAGTGGTGGAAGAAGTACTCAGATATTTAAATGACATAAATGCAGCAATAGGCTACCACGGTGTAGAAATTCTCCGTTACAAGTAAAAGTCATGCATCTGAAATTTTACTTAAGTGAAGATACAAAAGTGTTACAATTAACATATAATTTAAGTAGTAAAAGTACTCGTTTAGCAGAACAGCCCACTTCAGAATAATGTATATTGTATGACTGATGCATTAATTTGTACATCACTTGATACAGTTCACATAATAATATCATAATGTATTTTTTGTCTTGCACAATTGATATTAATATTGGCTTCTGAATTGTAGTAGTGTATAAGTATAAAGTACCAGAAAATGGAATTACTCAAGTAAAGTACCTCAAAATTATACTTAAGTACAGAACTTGAATAATGTACTTGTCTTTTTTACTGCACTGCATTTGTTTGACATCCATTTGTGACTTCTTACTTTGCAGATTAAGGTTTCATCCATTATAAGCATAGAAAATGTTAAATAGATGCTACATTCAAATGCTGCTTATTTGTTCATGTATCAGTAATCCAATCATATAATATAGGCTACTCAATACTGATTGATAATTTAAGTGCACGTTGCTGATCATAGTAAACGATCTAGATCTATTTTAGATGCTTTGCTAAAATACTCTAAACATAATTTAGAAATAACAAACAGGCTACTTTTCCTTCAGCCCGAGGCTTCCCCGACTCTCCCAAATGTCTCCAGTGCTTTAACCAGGCCCTTGGGTATTGCCAGCCTGTATATCCTGAAAAGCCTCCTCCAGATGGCCGGTGCTTTCTCCTCTCATCCCGTGATGGAATGAAAAGATCAGCTAATTAAACAAAGTCCCCATATCCATGTGAAAGAACCACGAGTGTCCTTAGGGAGAAGAGCTGCATGCAAATCAGTCCCTGGTGCTTTGAATTGGGTCTAACAAAACAACACATCTCTGCAAACCACTGAGCCTTTATTTCCACAGCACACGGACACACTAAAAATCAAAAGTCATGACAGAAACAGATGAACAAACATGCAAATGTGCAACACGGGGGCATTTCTATTGATACAGGACAGTTTTGTTGAGAAATATCTCTGATAGCAATCGCATAGTGATCCTACAGAAAGTAAAGGATTGATGTGGCCCTTCCTCTAAACAAACAATAAAACAGTGTCATGCTCCTTTAATCCAGGAAGAAGCACAGGAGGTTGATTTGAAAAAACAAATATAATAATGACCATAAAAAACATAAAAAATATCCACCCTCTCAACAGTTGTAGCTTTGCCTCAACAAATACTGATCTGCATAATGATTAGTACAAAATGAGCTCTTCAACTCCATCAGAAACTGAACCATGACAACGTTTAAGGAGGACATTTCTAAGTGTGAGTCTTGTGTTTCCTGGTGTGCATGACATTTTTTTAGACTCAGCAGACAGTGAACACAAAGGTATCGGGCCACTATGGTGAGATGTTGCAGGGGCTGATGGGAGCCTCGGGGCCTCACTGCTCAGACGTATGTGTTCGCCTCAGGTTGTCCTTCACGCGGACAAACTCCGGGATCTTCTGCTGGTTCTCCCGCTGCCTGATCTCCTCCTGCTCATACTGGAAAAACAAAGAACAACTCAGCATACTGATATATTTTTCTATGTCATATTAGATTGTTAATGCAGATGCATTAGTGCATAAGTAGCATTTAATTGGTTTAATTATTTTATATATAGTTTGTTGTTAGTAGTTTCACATTTGGGTATTGAACTGTTATTTATTAACATCTAGAGGGGAAATGTCTCTTTGATTGAACTGCTCATAGACATATGAGTAAATCACATGGAGATGCTGCTTTTTAAGGAGTCGCAGACCAAACAGGTTGGGAGACGCTGAATCTAAATTTGGTGTGTAGATGTGGTGGAGCATTAAGTACAGACAAGGTAAAGTACCTCTAAACAATATACTTATTTACCTTCCACTACTGAGTACTACTATTAGTGCTTAAAACCCCTTAATCCTCAGAGACTTTTGGTTACACTAACAACACCCCTTGTGTGTTTGGCCCAGTGTGGATTTATTTGTGGTTAATAAAACTTTCAGTTGTTTGTTTTGTGCCTCTGACCTCTTCCAGCTTCTGCTGCCTCTTGCGGAGCTCTGTCTCCAGATCAGAGGGCCCCCGTCGGGCCATCTCCTCCTCCTTGTGCAGCTCCAGCCTGCGCTGCTCCAACACTCGCTTCAGCTCCGGTTTCTCCTCCAGCAGCAGGCCCCTGTGTTATCAGCCAGATTCACACTCAGACACACACACAGCCCACCCTGCCCTGCTCTGACTCAAATGATGGCCACCGTAAGATGAGTGAGTGGAGGCCTGCGGTACCGTTTATGGCTGAGCAGCAGCTCTCGGTGCAGGTTCTGGTAGCTTGGTGTCTCCACTGAGGAACCATTCAGCCTCCTGGGCTGAACGCTCTCCTCACTGCTCTGGTCTGCTGTGGACTGACGGGACAGCGGCGGATGGCCAACAGACGTCTCTGAGGAACATGAAACAAGTCATATCACAATGTGTTGACATGTAACTCCTCAGATTTTTGAGCTATTCTGATAAAATCTTGAACTGGATAAATTAAAAAAGACACCAATTGTCTCAGAATATCAATCAAATATTTGACTGATAGTCCAAACAGATTGTCCTGTTTGATCACCCACAGTTTCTTGTTTTAATTTTTTAACATATTTCCAGTTTGTGTGTGTTAACATACCTTTTTTGTGATGTCCATATCCTGTTTTCTGTCAGTTTAAAAGTGTGAAAGAAGACAGAGGGAGAGACACACTGTTGGTAACGTGACAAGTGAATCATTAGCTGAGATAAACATGGTTACACTGACGTACCAAAGCTGGTTTGTCAAAACATCTTGAATGTGCTCTTCATCAAATACGACAGAGGGCATAATTAGATACTGAGGAGCAAAAGGGGACAGTGCCCGCTGTGCTGCTTAAGTAGGTGAGCTTTGTTTACTTGGAGCACAAAAGTCACGTAACAGTAATGCAGGCTTGTCCCCTCAGTGATTGTCTCTGGCAAAAAAATGATGAAAGCTCTACCACCAGTTAAAAAAACAATGATTTAATATGTGCATGTATTACACTCATGACAAAACAACATGGGATGAAAACTTGGCATGATATCCTCCTGTAACACAATCACACAGACACCTCTGCCACACCCACTGAAACCAGAGAAGCAGGGGGGAAGGATAGCGTTGAGCAAGTAACAGATGGTAGATGCTGTTAACTGGTCAGACAAAGTCAAAGCAGATGATAGCAGCATATTTATGTTATAAACTGCCCTGCAGCTGCCCTCGTCCTGAGACGCTTGGAGCTCTGAAGCACATTTGGGATCGTGCCTTTTACTGTTCCTGTCACTGACATAAGCCTCTGAAATCCTGTCCCTGCCCTGGCCCCTGCAGGGAGGCTGAGCTGGGAGGTAACCTGACTGGTGTCTGAGCTGATGGTTGCCATTGTTCCAGTCACAGCCTGCAGGGCCGGGATGGGTTCCAGCTAAATCACTCCTCCTGATCTCTCAACTGCTCCTCCTCTCTAGAACAGACGCTCTGAACTGTATTATCACTCGCTGACATCAGAAACATCAACATGTTTTGTTTTCATACATTGGAACATAAAAAAACTAACACTGGTATGATTATTTGTTCTTCAAATGACAAAGGTGATATGTTTACACCTGCACTTTATATTTTGTACTTACACCAGTATGTTATATTTACCTACTGTGACTGCTACACGTTTGTGCAATGACACTGAAGTTGAATCACACCCATTGAGTCTAATCTTAAACGGGGCTCTATCAGTTTCCAGAAGTCATAAATAATGAATAGTCATTTCAGAATCCATGGAGCATTTCTGTAAACAAGACACACATGAATGTAAGATATACACACTCAATAACCACACACACGCACATACACTCAATAGCTTTCAATATGGATGAAAAACTTTGATAACACACACACACACATGCATTTCTAAATGAATATACTATAGCATTGCTGAACATCTAATTCAATTATCTTTATCATCCTAATCTGAGTGACAATGTTTTGTTTTTGTCCATAATCTATAAAATGTGAAAAGAGACATAAAATCTATCAGACATATATAATCAAAATGAACCATGACTGTACACTTGCTGGGGTTACACTTACAGGCCGACTGAAGTCAACTACTGCTTTGACAGATGGCCACTGTTGCCCTCTCATTCACCAGACAGCAATAAAGGTTTAAGAGCACAATGTGCAAGAACTCACCTTTCTTGCAGTTGACCCCTCCATGGCAGGATGGCGGAGGCCCACTCTTTCTGTCCAGCAACAGTGTTCCTGTTTTAGTCCATTGTAGAAAAGAATCACGCCTTCTCACATAGTCTGTCTGTTGTCTGTTTCTCTGCTGCACCCAGGCCCAACATATTGCTGTTGATGAGGGATCCTCAGACTCTGTGTGCCACGTAGAAGTAGTCAATAGTGGTAGTAGACACTGAAATCTTATTACGCCATTCAAGATTACCTCACAACCCCCACAGGCCATGGGATGCTAGATTAGTTAATCGCCGCCGACGCAAATGCAGCTTAATACCTACCTAGCACGGCACTAGTTAGCACAGTGGACTCCTCTACACACGAGTCCATTAATACTGACAGAATCAACGAAGGCTTTCAGGCAAACCAATGTACTGTGCATGTGTGAAATAGTCAGATATTTTACTCTGTTCTTTGGGTTCTAGGCTTGGACACATGCAGAACAATCAGTGGTAGGATATGGTATTGTGTTTGCTCCATTTGAACTTATTTAGTTAACATGCATAGTATCAGTGCAAAAGTATTAAAATTAATAATTAACTATTTTCCAGCCATTTACAAAGCAATTATGCCTATGATGGTGGATAGGGCAATAATCATTGCTTTTTTATTACATTTACAATCTCTTCATGAAGTGTAAATGATCCCTCCCTTACTATATTTGTTTGACTTATTTATAATTTCTATTGTTTGGACTGAGTGCGTCTGATTCATTTATTTTTCATTCATTATAAACATAATGTAGAATTCATCTTTGGCACTTATATCACTTCAAAGCGGTGTACTTACATTATTCCTTTTACTATTGCATTATTGATTGCTTACTATAAACAAAATGTTACATTTCTGCTGTATTTAGACTTACTTAACGGTAAAACTGCAATTTATTCATTTAACCCAAGAAATATCAAGTAAAGGGAGGAGGGGAAATAATTTCCTTTCATGGCCACATGAGGTCGCTGTACAATCATATTCTGCTCCCAATATCCCATGATTCCATGCGGCTACTAGTATTAAAAGCGACCCGGATGTTCCTTGCTCATTGTTTGAATGATGGGTATGTGTGAGTGTGTGGTGACTGTGTGAGCGCCTGTGTGAGCGCCTGTGTGAGTGTTTGGTGAGTGAAAGTTGAGCGTTTGTGTGAGAGTGTGACTTTCTGTAAAAACCTACACACTGATCTTATTTGATCTGGTCTGAGTTTGGCTCTGCTCCGATCGGAAATGATAGGAAACCCGCTCGCAAGCCTTCGTGGCGATGAGCAGCAGACGAGATTTAACCTCCAGGGCCTCCACGCTTCATGCTGTGGTCAGAGGTGATGAATTGATCAGATATACTAGTTCTGGTGAGTTTGTCTTCAGCTCAAGGTTCACAATGGACAATGAGTAAAGAGGCGATTCTGATCTAACCACAGCCGCAAAGCAGCCGGGAGCCCTGGACGGACATTTGATCGTTTTATAGCCCGCTTGGTAAGGCTCGTGTTCTGCTCACGAGACACTGCTTGTATCAGCACGTCGCCTTGATGGGAGGCGTCGGTGGCTTTTCTCTTTTCGCTACAATTGTTTGTCAAACGTTTACAGGCACTCTGAAGTTATATGTGAATAAGTGCTAAACTTACTCAAGTACAACCATCTATCGAAAGATAAACGCAGTAACTAAGCGAATGATGATAAAAAAAGTCTAGTTTACAGCAGCGGCCCCCAACCTTTTTTTGCGCCACGGACCGGTTTCACGTAAAACAATAATTTGCCAGACCGGCATAGAAACGAATAAAGGCAAATAACTCACCGTTACCCTGAATGTAGCTGTTGTAATTAGTAGGAGACCTACGCTTGTTTCTCTTCTACGACTTCCTGTAACTATTATCATTATCAGTGTGTATGTTTGTGTCCCGGGTCAGATCGCGCCCCTCGTCGTCGTCGTCGTCGTTGTTGTTGTTATCAGTGTTTGTGTGGCCTGGGCCGGATCCTGGCCCGGGTTGTTATTATTATTTTAAGTGTGTGCGTGTCTCGGGTCGGATCCCGGGAATGTCCCGGATCTTACTCGGGACCGACCCGGAAGTTATCCGGGACATTGCCCTGAAAAACTAATTCATGCCTTTAATTCAAGCTGACTGGACATCATCATTGGTGTGTGTGTCCTGGGTCAGAGCCTGGTTACTGATCCGGCACGGGTTGTTGATTATATTATTATTATTACTATTACTATTATTAGTATTATTATTAGTGTGTGAGTTTGTGTTTGTGTCCTGGGTCAGATGCTGGGTCTCTATTTGCCTTAAAGAACACTGCAATCATCTGCTGCTGGTCTACTGGAGGTTTCCAGCAATAGTTGAAAGAAAATCAGGGACACAGCCTTTGTCCATTATGTCCCAAAGCTCTGGAACACACTACCTATAGATATCAGGTAAGCAGCTCACTGATCAAGTTCAGCAGAGCTGAAAACATTTGCCTTTAACTAACTAGCTAATGGTTTCTGATATAGGTCTGAAACTTTTGTGCTTTTCCTCACGCTTATATACTGCTGCATTTCTTTGATTTTTTTTTATTTTATTTTTTTTACTTGATTGTATGTATTCTATGTAAACTATTTCACTTATTTATTTTATGCTGTGATTTGATGCTTTATCCTTATTTATATATTTAGCCATATTCTCGAAGTGAATAAAGATTTGTGAATACAATTTGTTGCCTAGATTTTATTATTTTATTGTGTGGTTTTATGCATTGGCTTAATTTTTATTTTCATTCTTATTTGCATCTTATTTTACATTCATTCTGGCAGCAAGGATATCACTTAGGTGAGTTCCATGAAAGAGATGGAGATGCAATGCAAAAAATGCATCAGGTTCAGTCATAGCTAATATAGGGCATCTGCAGGGTGATTACAACATTTCGCGGTGTATCTTTGTATTCTTTTCTACAAACCTAATCCCGAAAAGAGTTGGATGTTGAGTGAAACATAATGAAAAAAGAGTGTGAATTGTGCATACCAACAACAGGTTTATGAAGTGTTCCTGAGCCTATGTATTAATATCCTTTATACAATCATGTGTTCACAAAGTGGTGAACCTTGCTCCATGCTTGCTTGTGAACGACTGAGTCTTTCCAGGATGCCCCTTTCATACCCAATCATGATGCTATCAGCTGTTACCAATCAAACTGTTTACCTGTGGAATGTCCCAAACAGGTGTTTTTGGAGCATTCCACAATTTTCCCAGTCTTTAGTTGCTCCTGTCTGGGGAAACACAAGGAGGGAAATTTGCACTAAAAATCTTAACTTTGGAAGATCCCCACTTGATTTAACTAACTAGACTACTGAAGCCTCATATTAGCTTCAGCTGAACCTTTTGCACAGAAAAAGGATAATAGATTTTGTCCCACAGCTCCTTCAAAGGAATCCCTTTAGGAGTGACTCTTCATGACCAATATGAGCAGGATGAACAATTACAATGACCTGCTATGAAATTGGTTCGGTGTACCTGATAAACTTGCAACTGACACACAACATATGTATTCTGTAAAAAAAAAAAAAGAAAAAAAAAAAAGAAATGATGAATTAAGTTCTCACCATAGTGTTTGCAACATTACGATGTGGTGCTTTATTAAAATAGCTCTTTGGCAAAGCTGTCCAGTGTTATTTGAGTTTGTCCATTTCTTTTTCTGAAAAAATCCCCAATAAAAAAAACAACTGCAATGACATTAAAACCCTTGTCTTAATACAGTGACTGCCTCATTCACTCATTCTCTCCTCTGCTAAAATTCTTAATGGCCATCCAGACTATTTTTTGAATATATATCGTGAGAGCTCACAAGAACATTCAGTTTCACAAATCCTGGCCTAAGGCTCTCTAACATATGTTTTACAGCAGACATCCGGTACAGAATTTCAAAACAAAAGGTCTCTTATTCTAGTACCAACATTATTTAAGTTGAAAATTTTGGTATTGTGTTGTCTTTATGTCTTTTATGTTAAAATAAACAATAATTTTTATACACATGCGATTATATTTGTCAATATTTCACAGGTGCCCACATGTAACATGAAAATGTCTGAGGGCAGTTGACCGGTCTTCTCACGCAACAGCAGATGCAGTTTCTCGCGATAATGAACGTTAGCTTTTGCCATGGCTTTGTGTATACACGTGATCATGTTGGTCCAATCAACTTTCAGCAGTTACTCGGCGAAGCCCGCGAGCGTGAAACACAGATGAACGTGTCTTTAGTTCTAGAAAAAGGTGACGGTTTTTATCCACCATGGCGAATTACAGCAAAAAACGGCCGATTATTGATGACTCAGAAACGTCTAGTAGCAGCGTGGCGGATATGTTAAGAGGTCGTCATCCTGTTGGACCTAGAGGAGAGGGTGTTTTTGTGGAGGGCTCAATACTTCGCCTCACCATGAAAAACTTCCTGTAAGTTCACTGTTACTGTTCCTGTACTGACAGTCAACAACAGTCTTTAAACCGTAACTCACCGTCCGCCAACCTGAAATCTGTCAGAGACCCTGATGAAAGCTGGATGACAAAGCTCACAGACATGCTAACACATTTGCATTAGCTGTTCTCTTTCGGTTTGCTTTGGCCCTTATAAATATGATGGGTTGTGATAGATAAGTCTTCAGGGCTCTGAAGCCTAACGCATTGGGCGTGAGACACACGCATTTCCACACGCTCACACGCCACACCTTGTATTTCTCACGCAGAGAAATTACAAGGATAACGTCCACCAAGTTGCGCCGCTATTTTTTATAACAGTAACTGTAACTGTATAACAAATTGGAGCCAAGAGGGGATGAGTCCAGCTAAAATGCAGATCTGTGTGTCTCTGGGCTGCAGTGTGGTTCACTTCACTGATTAACCACAGAATTCAAGAGCAGCTTTAGGCTTCATTAGCAAAGAAAGCTTTTACTTCACGTAGACTCTTCTGGCCACATCCTCGTGCCCCCAATCTGCATCACACTTTTTTTTTTTTCTTTTTTAATCAATTGATGCTTTGGTGACTATACCACTGTACTCCGAGTTGTGTACCCACTGTTAGAAACCAGGTAACTGGGATGCGTCAGTGGATTTCCACTGTAAAACCAATGCGTTCACACGATAAGTCATATAATCAGGTCGAAATCATCCCATGATGGGTATTTCTGCCATTTTCATTTTAGATTCTATACTTTCAGTTGCCAGTTTCTCAGGTTTACCTTGTTAAAACTAACTTTATTGCAGCCAGGAGCAGCAGCCCTGCGACAACTCTTTCTTCATCAATTTTACAGGGGGTTCATCTTTTGTTGAGATTGAGACATGTTTAAACTTCATGGTCATTTTGGAGGCTGTAGTTCCTAAATATTCAGACTTTATGAAATATTAGAAAGTCTTTAATATACTGAAATACATTTCATCCACGCCACAAAGCACAGTCTCTAAAATCATTGTAAATCTGGGAGCTTAGGATTGACTACAGAAACACTCTTGGAGCCTTCAGCATGATCGCTGTTGGCTGTCAAAAAACTTAAACTAGTACAACCAGATGAACAGGGTCATTAAGTTTGTCAGTATCATATTGTTTCGTGATCAATTCAATCAGCAGATGACAGCCTAAACAACATCCACGGTAATTTAATGTGATGTTTGCTGTAGAATATGGCACTCCTGCTACTTGAAGATTGTTTTAATGAATTAAAATACTAATCTTGCAATCCATCGGCTATCGTCTGATGATTCTTTAACCTCTGGGGTCAACGGCCAATGTTTCGGGGCTGCTGGTGCATCCAGTTGATACACGCATAACTTAAAATTAATATCCGAGCCAAGACTTCCTCTTATGTGCACCAGTCATTGTTTATAATTCAGTTAGTAACTTATTTTAGGTCCAGACAAGTATTCAAGCTAATGTCTATGAACAGATATCAGCATATGAAGGTGGATCAATTAAATGAAGCTCTTCTAAAGGTCTTCCTCTCTTGGGGTGGTCCTTGTGAGAACCAGTTCCGTCAGAGTGTCTCTTTACGTGTCATTCCTCATTTCCACATGAGTATTAATCTATAGTGTAGAAAATAATTAAAGAAATAATGTTAAATGACACGTTGTGGCCAAACTTGTGAGTGAAGCTACTGTATTTGTATTTCTTAGGATTTTGGTTGAGGTGGTCTTTGTTTCAGACACGTTGGCCCACCTCTCCTATAAAACACTGCAGGAAAATGTTAAATATATACCCTTTCCTCTGACAGGACCTATGACTATGCTGTGTTGCATCCTGGACCTAATCTGAACATGATTATTGGAGCCAATGGAACTGGAAAATCTAGCATTGTATGTGCTATCTGTCTGGGTCTGGCTGGCAAGACTGCTATCCTAGGCAGAGGTGACAAGGTAAACTGCTGAGTAAGATGAGCTCTGGTAGATATACTCTGACCTCGTTGAGGCCATGATTTCTTTCCAAACAACCACTCGCTGAAAGGCATGATGTAAACTTAATAGATACGTTTTCAGCTGATACTAACAGCATGAATAGAATATGGAATAAATTAATTACAATTCTGATGATGATAAAAGGTTTTGCTTATTTTTGTCTGCAGGTTGGGCTCTACGTCAAACGTGGGTGCAGTAAAGGAGCTATTGAGATTGAACTGTAAGTTATGTGAAAGAGTTTACAGACACACACAGTTACTTTACTAATAGCAAGCTGTTAGAGAGACATGTATTATATTTATTCAGAAATTCCTGATGGATCTCTTTTGAAATTATGAAATATTAATTCTCTCAACATAACATTTCATTAACATTCAGCATTTTGATGATACAATTAATCCTTAAATGCAGCTGTTTTCCCAGCAGTTGTTGCATCAGACATTTAATGATTTCAGGAATAATTGTGACATTCTGTCTATTTTTTTCTCGATGTATCTGATTGTAGAGTCAAACCCTCTGTCGTTATTCCAGGTACAAGAATGGTGGTAATTTAGTGATTAACAGAGAGATTATCGTGGAGAACAATCAGTCGGTGTGGATGCTAAATGGAAGACATTGCAGCCAGAAAGCAGTGGAAGATCAGGTCCAGGCTCTGCAGATCCAAGTCAGCAATCTCTGCCAGTTTCTGCCTCAGGTATGTGTGTGTGTCACTGGCTGGGATACAAGGCTGCACAGATGCAGTGAATTTGAGTAATAGATGATGTAATGTTCTGTGGAAGTCGGGCTGTTCAGTGAGTGCTGTCCCATTGTGGGATATTTGCACAGTGCAAGCAATGTAATGTGTGTTGCCTCTATCGCTCTCCTCACTGTTTTCCTCTGTCCTGCTGATGTGGTTGGTATGTCCCTACAGGAAAAAGTGGGGCAGTTTGCCAAAATGTCCAACATTGAGTTGCTGGAGGCAACTGAGAAGTCAGTGGGACCACCAGAGATGTATGAGTACCACTGTGAGCTCAAAAACTTCCGCAACAGAGAGCGAGAATTGGAGGTGAACAATGTGACATGTGTGGACATACAACGTAGAGCAGATCACAAGCAGCAGCTTGTGCCAGTTTCTGTCAAGCTTCTGGACGCGGCATGACTGAAAATTTGATTAACAAAGTCACAGTTGCACCATTGATTATTTAACTGTTTTTCATATTTAAAGGCAGCATTGCTGTCCTCAGGCTCTTTGAGTTTTTTCAGTGTTGTCCGTGTTTTCCTTTAGAATGCTGTGAAGGAGAAGGCCAGTTTTCTGGAGAAGGCCAAGCAGAGGAATGAGAGGAACAAACTTGACATGAACCGTTACTACGAAAGGAAGAGGCATCTGGACATGATCGAGTTGCTTGAGAAGAAGAAACCATGGGTGGTGAGTGGTTGAAATGAAACGCTGTGTATGAAGACAAACACAGTTCACCGTCAGAGTAAAGCTGAATTGTTCTGACTGTGTTAGCTCTGACTCTTTCCCTCTGGTGCTAGGAGTACGAGACCACCCGTAAAGAACTTGAGGGAGTGAAGAAGGAGCGAGAGGAGACTAAAAGGCAGCTTGCTGCTCTGAAGCAAGCCCATGCCCCTATGCTGAGGAAGATCCAACTGATTGAAGACCAGCTGAAGCCAACTGAGGCACAAATAAAGGCGAAGGTGAAAAAGCAAATGTTTTCACTCTCTGATATCACAGTTCCACAATATGTGTACTTGAATGGTTTTATGGAAAGCCTTTCTGGGCATCCATGAGCATCTCAGAATGAATTATTAAGTGCATTAAGAATAAATCAGAGCATTATGCTCCCCATAGAAACCCATGATAAAAATTTTGAGACATTTGAAGAATACACATGAGAAAATTAAGATTAATCATGAACCCTTTGAAAATTGATTTACAGTACAATGTATACTGGAATGTAATGTTTGTGATACTGTCATGATGATTACTGTGAGCTTTTTTACAGACTCTTGAAATCAAAGAAGCCTCTCTGAAGTGCAAACAGAAACAAGATCAGTTGGATCAAAAACACAAAGAGGTGAGACTGAACTTCGAGGCAGCTGCTAAAACTGATCATACAAAATGTTCTTGTCCTCTGCCCCCCCTCTGTTTGGAAGCCAATTGTTTTTGCCTTGAGGGAAAAATAGTTTGGGATTTTGGTCAGAATTTCTATTACTGTGTTCTTTTCCTGTCGGTATGTCTTCATCACAGAGTAACACAGACTTGATCTGCAGCTGTGCGCTGTTCATAATGAATGATCACTCTCCCTGCTCTTCTCTACAGATTGAAGATACCAAACAGTCCCTGAGACTGAAGCAGATGGAAGAAGTAGACCACCAGAAGCGAATCAGCAACACCAGACGCATCATTGAGGACTTGAAGGCAGAGCTTGCCAAAGTTGGGAACCAACCAGATGTGACTCCGCAGATCAATGCTGTCAATGTGGAGCTGCGGCACATCCAGGTGAAGAGAGCCACGGTTGAAGGAGACAGGTCCGACCTCCGCAGGGAGAAGAACAACATTTACGCTGAGCACCAAAGTGAGTGTTGGTGTCCTCTGGACCAGTTTATATGAACAAAGATCTACTCATTCAACATGTAAAAGACTGTTCAAAGCAGCTCATGTAGGCTTTGTTTATTCATTTAAATTGCCAGTGTTGGAGAGAAAACTCAGTGACATGAACAACATGATGAATGCCAAAGAGGAGAAGCTGCAAGGACGCCACAGGGACACACACAGTGGCCTCCAGTGGCTCAGACAGAACAGACACCTGTTTGCTGGAAATGTCCATGACCCCATGATGCTAGTGGTGAGTCCCACCCAACAGTTTACCTCCTTGAAACACTTGAAGGATTGCTCAGGATTTTTTTATGACACCGTCGTCCCCTCAGAAGGAGGTGTGCTTGTGATGTTTTTTCTATCAGTTGCACAGACTGCATGCTAATCCTTTCCTCATTCCTCAGATCAACGTGAAGGACCATCGTTATGCTAAGTATGTGGAGAACCACATCTCATTCCACGACCTGCGGGCCTTTGTCTTCCAGAGGAAAGATGACATGGAGAAGTTCATGACTGAGGTCAGGGTGCTGCAGATTGTGACAGTCATGTTGACTCTGGCTGCAGGATGAAAATCCTTCAGAGTGCAAATGATAGTTAAGCTTAAACGACATTCAATATGAACCATCCCAGTTAAGAAATGCAGTGTGATCTGTCCTGTCACTCAGGTCCGTGATAAGATGAACTTGAAGGTGAACTCCATTTCTGCTCCTGAGGAGTCGTGGTCTAAGCGGCCGCCAGCCAGAAATATTGAGTCCCTGAAGTGAGAGACAATTAAGTTTGTTTGAGGCTTAATGACCTTTAGAATCAACATGAATTGTATTTATTTGCGTACGTCTGTTTGTTGTTTAATTTGTCTTTGTCTGTGACCATTACTATTTTGTTTTTATATGTAACTTTTTTTATTATCTGCAGGCGTTTTGGGTTCTTCACCTATCTACGTGAGATGTTTGACGCCCCTGATGAGGTAATGAGTTACCTCTGTTACCAGTACAGGGTGCATGACGTCCCTGTGGGGAATGAACAAACTAAAGCCTTGATTAAAACGGTACGTTCCTCCCCCTCGCCATTATTCAAGTTCTCAAAACACGACAACAGAGAATTAGTGAACATCATGGGTGAAATAGGTTGGATATCTGACAGGTTGGAGGTCTGACCGCCTGGATCGCTGATGTTCAGAGAATTAATAATGAAAACTGGCTGGGACTTCTTCGTGTTTAACCTTTACATTTGTGTTCTGTCGTCGTTAAAAAGGCTTCTCTGCTTACCTCGACCTTTGGGTCCATTTTCACTCTTGCAGGTGATTGAGGAGCCCTACCTCAAGGTGTTATACACAACAGATGAGAGGTACACATTGAAGAGGTCTGTTTACTCCAACAAGATTAGTACCAGTAACTCTGCATTGAAACCTTCCCAGTACCTGTCAGTCACTGTGGATGCTGAGGAGAAACGGCAGCTGGAGCAGCAGGTGAAGGTAAGAGAGAACACATTTGAAGGACAGCCCACTCCCTTTTCCTTAACCCCTACAGTTCATACACCTAGTATCTGGTACTCCTCAGTTCAGTATGTTAGACTTGAATTGTTTAAGAGGCAATACTTAAACTGTTAACCCCCCTGTGACCAGACCTGTGAGTTAAAGTTACAACACATCAATGAACGGATGAAGGCCCTGGAGAAGGAAATGGCCGCACTGGATTGCCGTGACAATGAACTGTTGGGAGAGAAAAAGCAGCTCTCTGAACTAAAGAGCAAAAAGAGACAACTGGAGCAGAAAATCATTACCAAAGAGGACAGGTAAGCCCAACAGGCACAGAATTTAATGTTCTCCTCTACATCTTTTCTTTCTTGACTTAATTAGTAAGTTGTCTCTGTAGAGATGTCTGTGAAGATGCTCAGTAAGCCAGGTCATGATTATCCACGGAGGGATGAATCAAGGGCAATGCTGACTCCCTCTTTCCATGTGTTCAGTCTGAGGCAGATGGAGCGAAGTGTTGTTGACCTGCAGAAGATTGAACAGGACACTAAAGAGAAAATTGCAGCTGTCAATTCCCAGAAAGTGATCATAGTCAAAGCGTTCGTGGCCCAAATGAAGGTATGGATACATTCATTTACAAATAAGCATTTGAGAGCTTTTATATATTGAGTGTTTTTTGAGGTTGTCCAATGGCCTGTTGTTTCTTTGACTCTTCTGGGTTTTTTTCTCAATTCCTGTACTTTAACATTGAGACTTTACCTCACTCCTGTGTTTTTGTGCATTTCTGTCTTTATTGCACTGGACCTGTACCTTGTAGCTGATGTGATTTTCCTTTTCTTTCCATCATCTGTAGCTAAGAGCCCAGCTGACTATGAAGAAGGTGTACCTGGCTTTGGAGATGGTTGGACTGACAGCTGAGAAGACAAAGCTGGAGAATGATTGTAGAGAGGGCAGCTCTGTACTCAAGACCACTGATGTAAGTGTGTCACACACACCTTTATGTACATCTGCCCATGATCCCCCGGTGTATGCTAAGTACCCATGTGTTCTTGCAGCAAAAATGCAGCCAGTTGGAGCACAGGAAGGTCCAGCTGACGGAGCAATGCAAAGGCCTGTTGAGGAGAGCGAAGACGATCTGCAAGATGCAAACTGATGAGTCACTACCTGAAGACCTGCGTAATGTTAGTGTTCCTCATATTGCTGAATGAAACAAGTCTCTTTTACCCACTTTTGCCTTTTGAACACAAAATATTGGAATGAAATGTTTGTGCTTGTTTTTTGTTGATGCAGGCTTTCAGCAAGCTGCCTGACACGCTGGACGAGATAGATGCCATGCTGAACGAGGAGCAGTCCAGAGCTGAGTGCTTCTCTGGCCTCAGTGAAAATGTAAGAACACATGAGAATCAGCTGAGGGTTTCATTTGTTTTTGCTTCTTTTTTTTTTTTTAGACATCAAAACTTTATTCTCAGAAAGCAGAAATTGGATCCATTTTGAACTTTACCTTCTCTGGCTCAGAAACATCCATTCTGGCCTGTGAACAGCTCTTTAGAAAGAGCCTTTTTAAAATCTCTACAGGAAATTGTGATCAGACCATTCAATCTGATCAATTTTGTTCATTCTCTGCTTTGAAGGTCGTTGACGAGTACAACAGGAGAGAGCAGGAGATCAAGCTTCTGGAGAAAGAGCTGAACGACAGGAACAATGACCTGAACATTTACAAACAAAACATATCACAGGTACGTGATCTGTCACTGTACTGAGTCCTCTGGGATTGTTTTGTCATGAAATGAGGCTCAGTCTGTGATTTCACACATCACAGCATGGCCGTCCAGTGTATAAATATGTGTATGGTGATTTATGGTGATTTCTGTGCGTGTCTCGCAGGCGAAGGAGCGTTGGCTGAACCCGCTGAAGCAGCTGGTGGAACGGATTAATGGCAAATTCAGTGAATTCTTCCGCTCCATGCAGTGTGCAGGAGAGGTTGATCTGCACTCAGAGAATGAGGTAAATACTGGCACACAGCAAACAACACTCACACTTAATCTCACATCTCAGGATGTTTTCAGCGGCTGTTTCCTTTAATTCATCTAAGTCTACAAGGGTTGTTCATAATTCATTATTCACGTGAGATCTTGTCAGTATTTGTAGCTGCTGTTTCACAGTCAAGTATATGTAGTACTGCTGTCTATCATTGCAGGCGGAGTACGACAAGTATGGCATCCGAATTCGGGTGAAGTTTCACAGCAACACTCAGCTCCACGAGCTGACGCCCTACCACCAGAGCGGAGGAGAGCGCAGTGTCACCACAATGCTCTACCTCATGGCGCTGCAGGAGCTCAACCGCTGCCCCTTCAGAGTGGTGGACGAGATCAACCAGGTAGCTCTCTCTCTCTCTCATACGCATACACACACACACATACAGTGTCAATTCAAAGAGGCACAAATGAAGTCCAGCAAAGAGGAATTTCTTCCTTCTTTGTCTCAAATTTTAGGATTCATGAACCAAAACTTAGTAATTTAGAAGTGTTTTATTAACGGTCTTGTAATAGTGCTGTAGAGTACAAACTGCACTTAAAATGAATCACTGGTTCCTGTTTTTCGCTCATTCGCAAGCTTGCAAGCAAATGTAATGAAGCAGTGAGTTGTCTTCTGCTTTCCTATGTGGATGTGACTGTGTCTGTCTTTCTGTAGGGGATGGATCCTGTAAATGAGAGGAGAGTCTTTGACATTGTGGTCCGCACAGCCTGCAAAGAGACAACATCCCAGTACTTCTTCATAACACCCAAAGTAAGTGTTTGTACCTTCTAATGAGTGAGTTACAAGAGACTGATCTCATTCAGTGTGTGTGTGTGTATGTGTGCATCTACTGCACATTACGTTTAAGTGGCTATAATCATTTTTACGTTTACAACAGATCACATGACCTGTAACGTTACCACTTTGTTTCACTCTCACTGCTCTCATCAGCGTTGTTACACGACCTGCTCAGCACCAAACAACAGACAAACAACGATAGTGATGAGGAGGCTGAACATCGTGCAGCATTTAGCAACTAAAAAGCCATTTTCTATGATTATTACACCAAGAGGCCAGAAACATGACTCCAGATGAATGCCAACATTTGTGCTAACTAATGCTAATTCAAGTAAAAAGGTGACAAAATTTCAGTGTCATGTTCATGGCCAGAAAAATCAGTGACTGCTGATTGTTTTCTGTGAAGCTGCATATCTGCTGCATGATGTGACCCATGAGAGTCTGTGCTCTTCACTTCCCTGAACTTTCACCCCTGCCATGTTTGTCTGCAGCTGCTGCAGAACCTTCAGTATGCCGAAGAGATGACCATCCTTTGTGTCTATAACGGCCCCTACATGCTTCCCCCCAACCAATGGGACGAGAAGGCTTTCATCAGACAGCGTCTCCGAAGAAAAGACAAGCCTTGAATATACCAGGCGGACACAAACCGCATGGATTCAATTCAGTTTCCTGTTCAGTGAGTTAAAAATGTAAAGTTGTAAAAGTGAAACTGAAGAATTTGTTTAGCTCTGTTAAATTGAAGAAAAAGTTCCAGTTTTATTCTATGGAAGAATTGTTCATGTCATTTGTTTAAGTTTTGTGTCAAATGTGACATAAATACATAATTGTTTCCTCATTTGCACTGTTTATGCAGCAACATGCTCAGATGCACACATTCACATTCATGCAAAATGTTCTGGTTCTTTTCTAACTGGGTATATCACCGGTGTTCAGTATCTGATACCTGGTGTGCTTTTCATGGATACTGCTTCAGTATGCAGTGCAGTATGAAGTGGGTCATGATATGTTCTGGAAAATACATCCAACATGAACAGAAGTTATTTCATGCAAAATAAATTCTAAAATGAACCGTACTGATGTTTTTGTATCCTATCTTGCTTTCAGTTTTCAAGGTATGGAATTTGGAAAAAAACACGCAATACAAAAATGCACTGAAAGAACTTGTTTATTTACTTGTTTAAGAGATTGTACTGCTGGAGGCTTCATGTTGAATAGAAGCTGACATTCTTCTCCCTGATGTTGCCCTTGTTTAAATATGTCTGTGTAGGGAAAAGAAAGGCCATTGTATTGGTAATTGGGACACACCTTTCTTCAGACAAAGCCAGATTCTTCCTGGACTCAGTAGGATTAGGTTGAAGTCCACCCAGGCTCGGAGTTCCTCAGCTATCATCTGAGACGATTCAGTTTGTGCATTTTCTGCGTTCATATGCAGAATCTGTTTATATATGTTAGATTCAATCTGAGGTTTGAATCAGAAGTTTTAGGTTTTATTGATGCTGCAATGACTAGTGATCGTAACATAACTGAGCTTCACCTGCGCTTCACTTAATGCTGTAGATGGAGCACTTCTGTGGATCGACCCACACTCTGATGTCTTTCTGTTGTTCCTTTTCCAGCACGTCTTGCTTTAAGTTTTCCTGTTTCCTGTGAATAAACATGAAACTTTGGAAATTAAAGTTATTGAATGATTGACTCCTGAAGTGCCACTGCCAACAGAGTGAAATTGTACTGTCAGACCACAGACTTAACATCACAAACACCCACCTGTGCTCCTCAGAGATGGTCTCCTTCTGGTATAAAATCTGGTTCTTTCTCCAGAAGAAGTCCTTGTGGTGGTCATAGACAGACATTAGTTGGAGGTCGAGGCTGTCGTTTGGAGCCTGAGGTTGAGACATGAGCGGTGCATTCAAATTATTGGGGATGTGTTTGCTTTGAAATATTTTTCTGGTTTCAGAAGGAAAGGTCAAAATCATGCCCCCAGGAGGTTACCTGATGCTCAAGATGCGTAACACTCCGTCGGGTGCTGGCCAAAGTGGCTGAATCATGGAGGCGACTCCAGGGTTCCTCCATTTGGGCGATGTGAGTTGGTTTGTAGAATGTTTTTCTCTGCACAAGGGGAATTCCAAGAAATGACGTGTATTTGTTGAAAATTACAGCGCAAAATGTAAAACTGCCCAGTTGATTGATTGATAGCAATTAATTTGTATTATTTGATTTGATCAATTTTTTTTTATTTTTAATCCACATAAAGGGGAACAATTGACAGCTCAAACACACCACACAAGCATGTTGCTTAAGGTTAACACACATAGAGAACAAATATATGTCTTCTTTTAACTAATAACCTGTTTGGAAGTATGTTTGCTTAAATGAGAACCTCTGAGAAATGTGGAAAGTTTTAGTGGCTGAATTTGGCGTAGGATTAAAACTTGTTCAGTCAAAGTGGGAACAAAAATGCTGCTGCACAGGACAGGGCTGTTTGAATGCCATCAATTGATTTACCAAGGCTTGTTTATCCACTGGGCCTCCAAAAGCCCCAGGTCCACTGTGTAGCAACTAGTCTGGTACTTTAACTGTAACTTTGTGGATATAAGAGCACAATATCAAGTGACATGATTAGGCTCTTTAAGCCGGACATGCTCCAATACCTGATCTGAAGGCCCTGTCTTCAATTGGGTGCATGTGCCAAAGTGTAGTTTTAAGACCTTCATCTTTACGCTTTTGTACTTACATGCTGCATATTGCTGATCTGATTAGTGTTTGTTTCATCAGGTTATCACACAGTTAGCCAGGGACCGCGTCATATTTAAAAAGGGGGATAAAAGGGTGCCAGCAAATTCTTGCCACCAGCCCCCCCAGCGTGTCAATAAGGTCATGTGACTAAGTCTCAGTGTAAACTGACAACAAGACCACAGTGCGTTTTATTCCAGTAATCAAATAATTGTCTGGATCAAGAGTGTATTTTGAAATAAATCTCTACACAGACAGTGTTTATGTTAGCTTGTTTTATTAAGGTAAGGCGGACACCGGACAAACCCACCTGCTGTGACCTGAAGCCGCTGAGAGTGAAGCCGTTTTCAAGCTTTGGAGAGGGGAAAGGGTCCCGGCCGGACATATTCAGAGACAACACACAGCTCTGCTGACGAAAAGCTGAATATTTACGGGCTTTTGCTACCGTTTTTAGCTCTTATCCGAGCTATAAAAAGTCGCCTAGAAATTCAGAATGTTGCTGTATGGTTTCTAAGCAACCACTAACTTCCGGTTTAACCTTTCAAAATAAACTTATTCGACGAGCTAACTGTCATGGCAGTTTTTAAGAATGTCCATATGGCCGCTTGTTGCCTTGTAATAAACACCACGTTTAACTATCAGTCGCTAAACCGTATCAAGTAATATTTTCCTCTAGAAGAATAATGGGGACAACGTCTCACTTCTACACTATACGTTCAAATGATAAGAGCAGAAGGCAGGTAAAACACAAGTCAGCCTATCACTCATGCATTTAAACATGATTCAGAGTAGGAACAGGCACCTCAGCCAATCACCTCTAAGTGTTTGTTCATAGTCGAAGTGGAGCCGCGCCTCCAGCACCTGAGAGCTCAGGTCAACGCTCAGCTCCTCCGTCTCCATCAGTCCAACGCTGACAGGTGGAGGCGAAGATGGAGCGAGGCCGCGCACACCTGAGCACCCTTTTGCTGTGGCTGCTTCTTGCACAAACCTCTGCAGATTTGCCCATGTGCAAAGAGGTGAGGAGATTCATATTGTTTGATTGCTGGCCTTTTCTGCGTTATGAATAACAGGTGTTGTTCCTGTTATGATAGTTTAATGGACATATCAAGTTTTCTTCAGGTAACTTGTTAATGGATGAGCAGTAGGTTACACATACAACACGTGCCATACAAAGCTTTATCAAGTGCTATGTTAATATTTTGTATCATTGGATTGTATTGTTCATAGAAAAAGGTGTGCATTTTCTGACGGGACTTTGTGTGTGCGTGTTAATTTTAGCTGGACTGTTAAAACACTTTGGCCTCCTTCACATGTTGTGTGTGGGAAATGAACATATGTTTCAATTCCACTACATTACACCCTTCTGCTTGTTTCAGTGTTGTTATGGTTGTCGCACACTACCAGAGCTTCCATATGTTCCTCTGTCTGCTGTGCTCTCCTTGGCTTTCTTTATCTGCTTTCAGTTTGCATAACAGCACTACCGTTTGATGATACTCAAAACATTTGTTTTTTTATCAGCATACTTTGAACATTACCACAGAGTGAGTGGAATTAAGCTATCAGGGCTGTGAGAGTGGAAAGAGAGACCTCTAGTCTTTTATTTTGAGTCTTTTGGGCTCATAGATGATGATTTTGGGGGAGTAGCTCTGGTAGCGGCTACTTTCATCAGGCGAGTTTGTTTCCATGCCAGTCTGTTAGCCATGAGACTCAGCGGTCATTATGTCCCGTTGCCTTGGTTTCCTCATGTTTGTTTAAGGGAGGTGATTAGGCTGCAGCACATCTCCAGTTTGATGCATTTTTACATCAGATGATGCACCAACCTCAGCTGATGTAGCAGCTTTAATGAAAAACACAGACTCGGGGAAGTGCTGCTGCCTCTGCTCCTCTATTTCTGTTAAATATTAATCCCACAAGGCTGTGAGTGGGCATAGACTCGTGTCCTGAGTGACTTTCCTTGGAATATTATAGCCTGCTGTTGACCAAGAACATACTGTGTGCCCGGTCAGTATTCAAGACTTGTTGCAGAAGGTGTCGAATCAACAAGATTACCATTGACCTTTATGTCACATCCCAAATCATATAATTGTAAGTGGAACAGTGTTTGTCAGTAATCTACTGTAAATATCTCCAAAAGGCGTCAAAGCACGATAGACAAATACAGCAAAAGCTTTACGGCTGAGCTCCTGCTGTCTCCAAAGTCCTGTGACAACACTGAAAATATATGTTTACAAAAGGACTGGATGAATCAGCATTTCTATCCCTTGGCTAAGTAAATAAACCCTGAAGGGAGTTTGCAGCACATCCTTGATGAATGAGATTAAAACAGCAGTTGAGACGTCTTCCTGGGCAAATATTAGCCGGAACTTTTATTTGCAAAAGAGGCATGTCTGGTTTGGGGAGGAAATCCCAGATGTGTAAACCAAACTGCTGACCTCTCTTTTAATAGCGGCTCCAGTTACTCTTCACACGTGCTGACTTCTGCATCTTTTTGCTTCAATAGAATGTATTTGATGCATATTGTGTGTTTTTATGTGCCCGTGTGAAACTCACACCTGTGTTTTGTCCCAGCAGTCAGATTATCACTTTGAGTACACAGAGTGTGACGTACTTGGGTCACGGTGGAGAGTGGCGGTTCCCAATAAAGCCAACACATGCACAGGCCTCCCAGATCCAGTCAAAGGCACTCAGTGCAGTGAGTATCCTACACTTACGTCTCATTTTATACATTTTCTGCACAGCCTTAATCTATATAACTGCTTTAATGTGTTAATAATAAATTGTTACCACATTTTATCCTTCCATTTTAACATATTTTACCTCTCCTTTCTGCTCTTTCCTTTCCTCTCACAGCCTTCTCCTGTAGCGAAGGGGAGTTCCTTGACATGCAGTCGCAGCAGTGCCAGAAGTGCGCTGCAGGCACCTACTCTCTGGGCACCGGTGTGGCCTTTGATGACTGGGACAGCCTGCCGTCTGGTTTTGTCACCCATGGGGTGAACACCAATGGCCAGGACATCCTCACAGACTGCTCCAAGTAAGTCTCTGCGGCTTGGTTTTATTAATCAATCAAAACCGTTTCTTAGTTTCACCAAACTGTTTCTGCTGCTGATGTTTCTCCAGCTCAACCTGGACACCAAAGGGCGATTACTTAGCTTCAAACACAGATGAGTGCACTGCAACGCTGTCCTATGCTGTGAGCCTGAAGAAACCTGGAACTGTTTCCTTTGAATACTTCTACCCCGACAACAGCATTTACTTTGAGTTCTTTGTGAGTGCTTTAAAAATGACTGTTGATATTGACAAAGATGGCTGTTTTTTGGGGGGATATTTTGATAACTTCAGGCCCGCTTCTCCCCTTTTTGTAGGTTCAGAATGACCAGTGTCAGTCCACAGACTCTCAGAGCCGGTGGATGAAGATCTCTGACAGCAGTTGGAGCAAATACAGGGTGTGGCTGAGTGAAGATTAGCACCTCATTACACCTGATGGCATCCGGGTGTCTTTTAGTAGAGCTCTCTTTTTGTCCTTGCTTATGTTCACGTTCACTCTGTGCAGGTCGAGCTGAACAGTGGCAACAATGTGCTGTATTGGAGATCCACTACATATGCTTTGCAGGGCAGTGCTGTCACTCCTGTGATGTTAAGAAGCATTGCCATCTCAGGTAGCTTATTGCCTGTTGTGTGTTCTGTGCAGCAGTTTTAAGTATATGTTCACTGCTCAGCTCCTTTTCCCTGTTAATGATTACAAGTTGAGCGGTGGGCTTCTTTCAGGGGTGGCCTACACATCAGAGTGTTTCCACTGTAAGCCTGGCACACACAGTGCAAAACCAGGATCTGCCCGCTGTTCCCCCTGCCCTGCTGAAACCCACTCCAACAAGGGTGCTACTGTTTGCCGTCAGTGTGAACAAGACACATATGCAGGTATGCTTGTTTGCATTTTTAATGCTCAGTCAACAAAGACCAATCATGTCCTTGACTCTTCTAATTAACATAATTCTTGCAGATATGTCTACATTTACATCATTATGTATTTGCATGTTGCCGCACACATATGCAAAGCGATCTCCATGCAAATACTGCATTTACTGCTTACAGAGTGTGTGAGGTGTCTTATCGCTGGATCTTAATGTGAGCTGTGTTTTCCCTCAACTCCGCCCCATGTTTCCCCTGGCTTGGTTTCTGTTTTTCCAGAGGCTGGTTCAGGGAGCTGCAAACCGAGACCTGCATGTACAAACAGTGACTACTTCTACACCCACACTCCCTGTGACTCTGAGGGAAAGGTAATGTAGAAAATGACAGGAAGTGTGTGGAGACAGCAGGACCAGTATAGGTGAACACACAGAGAGATTTCACTGGCGAGCAACCATCTGGTGTCACTATTAGGTTTCCTTAAATATAAATTGTCTGGGCTGATTGTGTGCGCCGCAGAGCCGCTGGTGACCTCTTTCATGTATTCATGCCTGGCTTGCTGTGTGTGTCTCAGACCCAGCTCATGTACAAGTGGAATGAGCCTAAGATCTGCAGTGAGACTGTTACAGGAGCTGTGAAGCTGCCTGCATCAGGGGAGAGGCAAACCTGTCCTCCATGTAACCCGGGTTTCTTTGTCACCAACTCTTCCTCCTGTGAACCCTGCGACACAGGTTTCTACTCCAATGGAACAGGTGCAGAATCAGTGCACTCCTTCTGTGCTTTCTAACAGAGAGTATTTTGTATTGTTATATGTGTGTATTCACCAAAGATGTTGATCAATTGACACTAAACATCAATTAACGTGATTTTTACAACATTCATTTTACAACCTTTGCACTAAAGAGATTCACTCAGCAGTAAAATGTCACACTGACTGTAAAAATCACCAAGATTGATTGTCCTTTTTCCCTTTAATACTGTAGTGACATCACATCCCTGTTTTATTTTCCTGTTGTTGAGTACATGTGACATAATAACACATTATTCACTCGCAGCCTGTAGCAAGTGCCCGGTCGGCACAGAGCCAGTGGTGGGTTTCGAGTACAAATGGTGGAACACAATGCCGGACAACATGAAGAGCTCCATCTTCCGTCGCAAGACAGGCGACTCTGAACGCAGCACGGGTGAGACACAGAAGAGCAGCCAGAGGTTGAAGGGTGGCACAAACAGCACAATTGAAAACCCCAAAATATATAGGATGTATCTGTCATGAAATGACAGACATTACAGTAGAAGTATCTATAAGGAGGTGCATCCATGCATGCATGTTTGCTTCAATCATTGTGAGTCTGCATCGCTACAAGGATAACATATGAGTGTGTTACTAATTTGTTTTTTTGTTTGTTTTGTAATGACAGCATGGGAGGTGGCTGGAGAGTATGTCTACACCACCCCCGGGGATCAGGACACTGACTACCTGATGCTCACACTCAATGTCGCTGGATACAGGTGAAGTCAAACATGTCTCTTAAAGGAATTACACATAAAAAGCATATATCCTGTGTGTATATATATTTATACTCTATATCCCAGTTGGAAAAGCTGAATGACCTTGTTTCCACAGCTTGCCTCAGTCCATGGCCAAAGACAATGACAGGAGTGAACTGTCTCGCATCACCTTCATCTTTGAGACCAGGTGTACAGCCGACTGCAAATTTTACTTCCTGGCGGTGAGAGACGATGTTTTATCCTCACATGCATGCTTCAGGATGCGTGCATAGCTTGACTTCAGTATGAATTTATATACTGTACATGTATACATGAGGTGAGTGTATTTCTCTGCAGGGTTATAATCAGTGGAATAATGATGTGGTGGAAGAGTGGAAAGGCACCATCAGTAAACAGTCATACTCCTACCTGATCCAGAGGAACAGCACCACCAGCTTCACCTGGACGTTTCAACGAACAGGAGAATTTAACACGGTGAGGCACATCCCAAATATCACTCTTCATCTATGACTTTCCAACAGCTTCACTCCCTCAGTCTTAAAGATCATTTTTAAAGGAGTAGGTCTTCATCTTATAACTATATATTTTTTGTACGTCCACCTTTTACGTGCATATATTTTCTACACATATATTGTTTCTCTCTTGTTTTTTCTTTTTCTTTTCTCCTTTTTGTTCATCACTTAATAACTTCTGTTTTTAAAGTTTACCTAGTGACAGTCAAACAGTGTAAAAACAACATGCAAGTTTTTATGATGATTTATTCGATGCATGAGGATTTGTATGAAGCATCAAATTTAGGGATTAATACTATAAATTAATTTGGAAATAATGGTTTTAAATGTTTAACTCATCACTTGAATTTGTGATGACAGACTGCTGAAGCATCATGCTTGCTTTTGCTGATTTGTTGTATTTGTGCAGGGACAGTGAAGTCACCGCCAGTGACTGCTTTGAACTCTAGAGGGCAGTCTGGAGCCGTGTGTCCACTTTGGAAAAATCAGAGTGACCTTTGCAGCACAGGCCACTACATTGTATGCAGAGCCAATCAGCTGGTGAATGACACATTGTGTTTCTCTTCCCTCAGGAGCGGAAGTACAGCGCAGATGTTGCAAAGATCTACTCTATCCAGATCACCAATGTGATCGGAGGCGTGGCCTCGCAGTGTCGCCGCTGCGCCCTGAGCTCCACTGAGACCGGCTCCGCCTGTGTTCCCTGCCCACCAGGTCACTACATGGTCAATGGGACGGGAGTGTGTCAGAGCTGTCCACCAAACACCTTCATCAGGGCCGATCAGTCTGTCGGAGAGGCTGCTTGCATTCAGTGTGGACCAAACACAGAGAGAAACGAGGTAATGGGGACAAAATCCTCTCACTGAAACAGTCTAAATAGAAAACCCTGACTAAATGACACAGAGGTCATATCCTCAGGGTTCTTTCTGGGGGCTTTAACACCCTCACAGAGTTTACTTTCTACAAATACTCACTAATTATACACTGTGGGGATTTTTAAGGCTGATTTTCATATTATTTTGATTCGGTTTCTCTACATTTAAATGGTTTATTTAAGAAAAAAGTATTTTAATGTATATTCTTGCTTATGCGCAGAGGGCTTTAAAAACCACCACCAAGGGAATACATTTCAGAAAATATAAGTGGACAGTAAATTAATGAAGAAAATGTGACAAAAAGAAACTTTTTGACGGCTTATCAAAAATGAACAGCTCTTTAACTTTTACTTGCCTTCTGTTAGAATATTTCCCATACATATATATGGATCCACACCATGGACACTCTCTACTGGAAGAGCAGACAGAATAAAGTGTTAACATGCCCCAATATTACTGCCAAAATGGCATTTACCAGTTGTCTTGTTTGGGTTTCTCCACAGCTGATACATGAGGTTACTGATGTTTGATTTATATCTAAATGTACCATTCGCTCCATTCTCCAGGCCCACACAGCTTGTCTCAGTGGCTGTACGCTGGACACGCAAACAAAAGACGGAGCGCTGCTGCACTATGACTTCTCTCCTCTGGCCAACGTCACCAGCTTCCACAGCAGCCCCCGCTTCACCAACAAAGGCCTGAGATATTTCCACAGCTTTAATTTGGGTCTGTGTGGGAAAGAGGTGAGGAGCTGTGATCCTGATGTTTTGGTAAAAAATTTTGCTTGACGTGCATTTTAACCTCTTGTGTCTCTCTTACAGGGCAGAGTGGCAGCTACCTGTGTGGACAATGTAACAGAGAGTGGGAGAGAGGTCAAAGGTTACATTTGTCAGTCCACTGTGGTTCCTTCTGACATCAGGAGCCAGAGCGTGGTGTCCTCTCAGCCTTTCATTATTGGTGACTCACTCATCGGTATGGACTGAATGCTGCAGCCTTCTGTCGCTCTAAATGAGAGGATACAGTTGTAAGATTTAGTCAACACCAAACTTAGTCTATTTACAAAGGAAGAACAAAGTACTGTCTGGCACTGATGGCTGATCTGACAGGTGCTCTTTGGTGGTGTCGGTGGAAGTACAAAAAAGACGATCCAGGAAGTTTTGCTTGATATCAAACAGTGCAGACAACCAAAAACCAAGGCACTCCATCTTCAGGTGAAGTAATATTATTAATTTCAAGCATATATAGGCCAACATGTATAAAGTCTTGATCTTCATCAGAGCCTGACAAACACACAATAATCAGTATGGCTTATATAGCAGCCGTAGGTGGCATTCTACCCAACACATTAGGCCCAGTGCACAACACTTAGAGGGCACCTATTAGTACCCAACATATACTAATACTCACGCTGCATGTTTGTCTATGTGCTTGATGAAAAAATTTATAACATTATTTCACTTGAAGGTAGAGTGCCTTGGTTTTTGGTTGTCTACACTGTTTTATATCAACTTCCTTTTTGAGTTTTTTTCTCATTTGTGGAAAAGTGTGTTAAAAATGTCCAGATGTTAAGTAAGGTCAGCACACACAGGTGGTGAACGGTGCACTTAAAAACACCCTCATCCTCTGTTTTCTATATAAGCCCACACTCACTGTGGTGCATTGGATTGTGCCACCTTCCTGTTTCTCAGTCTCACTGTGGCAATGCTCCAAAAAAAGCTGCAGTTTTGTCATATTCACTCCCTGGATTGTAACTTCCTGGCTTTCATAGTTTGATGGCTTCTGGCTGTATGTAACGTTCAGTGTCTGCTATGGCCATCAGGTTGTGTGTCAATGGCTCTTCTGCTGTCTTTATGAGCACTAGCAGTACTTTGGTTACTGATTTATGGTATACATTGTTTAGTCTGCTGGGATGTAGGATCCTATCAAAATTGAAAAGAAAGAAGAAAATAATTTCTGTTCATTTTTTCAGTGGTTGCTAGCCAAGGGTCTCAGAACTCCCCAAGACATCTAGTGGGTTGTTCACTTATCACTGGGGTACAAAATAAAATGAAAATCTGATGGATTATATTTAATTTCCTTTCCCAGCACTGAAATGACTCGTCAGCTATTGAATAGACTGCCAAGAAATTTGGAATAGACATCCATGACTGCCAATGAGATGTTAGCATGCTAAACTAAGACGGTGAACATGGTATACATTAGACCTACTAAACATTCAAGTTAGCATTTTCACCTTGCATGCTGATGTTAGAATTTAGCTACAGAACCATGGATGGCTGCTGAATCATAACTGTATAGTTTCATACTTTATAGGGTAATTTTACGTCTCCAGGCCTCTAAAAACAATTCAAATAAGTCTAAAAAAGGTGAAATCTTGTTTGATTAAATGGATCACATCTTGCAGACATATGCAGTCTGTGTCATTGCTTTGTGGGGTTGCTAGCAAAAACAAAAAAGGTTGTAACTGCTGGTTTGCATTTTGTACATGTCATACATCAGATAAGTATGTTACATGTCTTCTTCTTCTGAAGGTGTGACCACTGACACGACCCTGAGCAGCATCTCCTCTCCTCATTGGCTGTTTCCCTCTGTGTCCAGCCTGCCAGATGTCATATTCTATTACAAGTAAAATCAGAACACAGTTTGTTGTTTGTTTTGTTTCATTCATCCATTGTGATGCTTTCAGTTCCATTTTATTGCCAGTAAAATGTTTGATGCTGAAAGTCTGATCATCTGTTTCATTGGGAAATATTTGTTTGTGATGTTTCCAGGTCCAGTGAGACGACTCAGGCTTGCAAACAGGGCAGGTCAGCCACTGTTAGACTGAGATGCAATCCCACTGTGACTGCTAAAAACCTCATCACACTGCCAAGGTATCTTTGCTGTGACTGAGTTCACCTTTTGTTCAGACAACATTCGATTTGACACACATGTATTACAACAGCACTAACATGTCACATACTCTGAATCTGAACTGTGGACACAGTGAATCTTTGTAGATCAATCGGAGGCTTGAAATCATCTCTCTTGTTTTGTTTCCCTCCGCAGTAACTGTTCAGAGGGGACCTGCGATGGCTGTACTTTCCACTTTCTGTGGGAGACCCGGCATGCATGTCCACTCTGCACCAAAAACAACTACAGAGAGATTGTCAGTGCTTGCATCCAGGGAATACAGGTAATGCTGCACATGCGTGGACATTGTGACAAAGAATCATTTTATCTTTTCAACCCCACAAATCCATCACAGGTCCATCACAAACTCTGCCTGTGTTGAGACAAATACTTAAAGACTCTAAAAACAAGATGATGTGAATTTTCCATTACGTATGATAAATTAGCGAGTGTCTTGCATGTGTAAGTGTGATTATAGAAACACTGAGGTGCTGGAACACACAGATTTGCGAGGTTTTATCTAACTGTTATGGGGAAAATGTTTATTTGCTTTCTGGTGGAGCGTTAGGTGAGAAGATTGATGTCATCTCCAATGGCTGTCTGTTAAATATAAGGCTACAATTAGCAACTGGTTAGCTTAGCTTTGCATAGACTGGGAACGGGGAAACAGCTAGCCTGGCTCCGTTGAATAGTAACAAAATCAACCTAATACCACCTCTAAAGCTCACTAATTAACCAGATACATCTTGTTTGTTTTATCCATTCAAAAAGTGTAAAAATTACAATTTGCTGTTTCAGGCTAGCTGTCTCCACCTGTCTCCAACCTTTGTATTGAGCTAAGCTAACTGCCTGCTGACTGTAGCTTTATATTAAACAGACAAGTATGAGAGTTATATGGATCCTCTCATGTAACTCTCCACTAGAAAGTATGTTTCTCAAAATGTCAAACTCTTTCTGGATGGAAAATACTGAAAACATTCAAGAAGTTAGCTGACATGGGACCAAGGGAAATCTAACTGTCTGTGTGTTGCATTTCAGAGAACTACCTATGTGTGGCAGCAGCCATTGCAGTGTTATGGAGGAGAGTCACTACCAGCACAAATAGTCAGCGCTTGTGTGACTCTGGATTTCTGGCTGAAGTTTGGTGTTTCAACGGGAACGATCGCTGCTGCGCTGCTCATCAGTATCAGCTGCTATTTCTGGAAGAAGACACGCAAGTGAGACTGCTGAGCTTCATGTTTCCTTTGGTATTTGTTGAAGCACAGATAGGTCACATGAGTGAATACGATTAAAGCTAAAATCTTAGCTGATTGTATGCTGTAAAATACTCCAAAGAAGAAACTGTAATTTCTATGAACAAGTTGCTAATCCTGTCATTGTTTGGCTGCAGGTTGCAGTATAAGTACTCCAAGCTGATTATGAGCTCTGGGGGTAAAGAGTGTGAGCTGCCAACTGCAGACAGCTGTGCAATAATGGAAGGAGAGGACGCAGAGGATGACATCATGGACCTCACCAAGAAATCCTTCTTCACCAAAATTAAGTCCTTCTCACGAGAGGTCAGTAGCCCCTCCATTCACACACGCATTGAGCTACGTATGAGGCAACTTCTCATGCTTCGTGTTTTCATGTGTTTTCAGAGGACATCAGATGGATTTGACTCGGTTCCACTTAAGTCATCATCTTCACACCAGCAAGGAGAGGAGGAAGACTCTGATGATGCTTAATTCAGAGGATGAACAGATCCTTCTACCAAAGCACAGAGGAAATGTTGCATTTTAGATATGTGGTTTGACATCGCCATAGCTTCAACAGACGGAGTCATAGACAACAGATATTGGCTGTTACAAAAGATGTAGGCTTACTGAGGGAGAGTTAAAATAATGTAAAGACCGACAACTTTATGTAGAATTATTTTTCATATGTTTGGTTGCCAAAACTAATATTGCAATATAATGTCTCCATATTGGGGATACTCTGTATTTTCAAAGCTCAGTGGTGTATTTCAAAATTATATATGAAACAAACTGTGGATAAAATTAGAATTATTGTAGATGTGAGACTGTATATTTGACATAACGGTGAGTGTGTATTTCCTTCTTTATTTGTTTTTTTTTCCTCTGTCCTGCTTTTATTTTTTAGGCTGTCCTATTTTTTATTAAACGAGCTATCCAGTTCCGTCTTATAATGTCAATTTAACAATATGTGATTTATATTTGCTGCAGCTTTTGATAATGTTTTCTGCTGCACCTATGATATAACCATGCTTTATTGTGAAGTAAAGACATTTTCTACAATTAAATCTCTGGAAATTAAGAATATGCATACACACACACACACACACACACACACACACACACACACACACACACATCTTTTAAACATGCTGTATTGTTATACTATAACTACCCAACAGCACATAAAATGTATAATCAGAATATAAAATTTACTCCACCCTGGCCATCTACAACATTAAAATGTCGTCTACACTTTAAAGCATTACTCATAATAATCCAATAATATTCTACGAGTTGTGGAATAATGTAAGGGTGACGGGGCACTCTGCTGCATTACGAATATTTTACTTGAAATTTAAGAACATTTCGCTGATAATAAGTTTGTGTTTTTACATGAGTACATTTTTAATGCCAACTTTTACTTTTAATGGAGTATTTATACTTTTCTTATCTGCTACTTTTACTCCAGTAAAAGATATGAATAATCATTCCTGCACTGATTGTCTTTTTACAACAAGATGATATGGAGTCTTTTGAGGAGTTGGTAATTTCTTATTTTTCCCCGTATCACACAAAAGCAACACGGGTTTCGGTTTCCGTCGACGGCTCAAGTGGTACGCTGTCCCATTTCTTTTCTCGCGAGACTTTGCGACGTGTTGCAAGCGGGGTGAAATCTCGGGAGCTGTGTGAAAGCAAGCGGAGAGAGGAACAAACAGCGTGAAGACTTAAAAACGTGCATTTAGCAGACGGTGATTCTGCAACGCTTTGCAAGAAGGCAGCCTCGTTAACTAAAGATCATTTAAAGTTCTTTGACGACGACGAATATTTAAATTGGCCGCTCTTTTCGTAACTTGGGAGAAAGTTGAAAGTAGGTTGCACGACTCGGAGCACCCACCTCAGAGCAGAAAGTGAAGTCGGTGGTCGGCAGTTGGTTCTGCAGAAATGTCGCAGAAAGAGAGACCCAAGTTTTATCGACAAGACGTCAACAAAACGATATGGGAAGTCCCGGAGAGATACCAAAACCTGTCTCCTGTGGGCTCTGGCGCCTACGGATCCGTGAGGTAAATCACTCTTTGTGGTAGTTTGTGACCTAACTTAACCTCCATTCATTTCTGCGAGGCCTGCGCTGCAGATGCTAAAGTTAGGTTAGCTCGTCCCGATTGTTGGCTAGCAAGGTGGAGCCACCATGTACCCTTTCAACGCCAAAGCCTGTTGAAAGCCTTGTTATCCCCCTCGTCTCATCCTCTTGCAAAACTTCGTTGTAATCGGTGTGTTTAACTTCACATATAGTTCACACACACACACACACACACACACACACACACACACACACACACACACCCTGCAGCAAAGCGCTCACCACAGTGAGGCTGAGCTGCCCAAGTGTGCTCGTCTTTATCTCATCAGTGGGCTTGTTACGATCACTGAAGTGACTAATAAATGAGCGTTTCTAATGACTCACACACTGTAGCTCCTGATCCTGTTTCCAGAGGTTCTTCTAATGTCATTTAGTTTGAGCAAAGAGGTTTAATTGACATTACACCAACAGGTGATGAAATGCCATTAAATTAGGGTGAGGTTGACAAATATTGTTGGGTGTTGCTAAGATGTTTTGAAATACTTCACATATATACTGACTCACTTTACCTTCATATTGATGGGGCAGTGTGTCTGTTATTGGTGCTTTCTTGTCTCGGAGTAATAATAATAATTTTCATAAGATGGCCAAAAGGATACATGTTTCCAGTTATTTTTACTTGTGCAATAGTTTATTAAAGTCAGATTCATTCATTTGGTCAATTAGCAAGGACAGATGTCTGGTGTCAGCCTCTTTATATGTGCACATTTGTTGTTTCTCTATTTTATAGCTTTGAAAATGGAATATCTGGCAGGTTTCTGACATTTTATAAGCAAAATGATAAATCTGTTGATTGTGAAAAAAAAAAGAAAAGTTGACAGATTGGTTGTTAATGGAAATAATTGGTAGTTACAGCCTTTTGTCCAAACAGTCGTATAACTTAATGATAATAGAGCCACTATGACCAGGAAATGACAAGTTTCCAGGTCATACCATTCTCAAGCGATAGGTCGTCTCATTAAAATATGAGCATCACTGTAATATCGCTTCCAGCCTTAATGAAAACATCCACTGCTCGTCTCTTCTTCTCGTCTCGTTACGCGCCGTGTTTTCGGTAATGCTAAACAAATTTGCACCAAAGAGACATTTATTTGCGTTAGCAGTGATTGGATCAGGCCTCAGATTTCGTTTATTTTTAAGAAGACTTTGCCTTTAAGTTGGATTTCCTTCATCCTGCTCCATGACCAAAGCATAAGCTTTCCCTGGATGCACCCTTTGCATTGGTCTGGTGATTAACTGGGTTGCACTGATACTATCTAGGACACAACGTTGTCAGTCGTACACTTGATTTAGTGGGCAGATGTTTGTTTTGCAAATGGAAGCGGACAGCTGTGCTGTTGCTGGGCAATAGGATAATCTGTTGCTGGTCAGATTACTGTCCGCTCACCAGCGCATGGACTGTTTTCTTTTTTCTTTTCGGAGCTGTACACTGGCTTATATTGTCAGTGTTAGCATGATGGACTCTACCCTCAGTTTACTATGAGTATCTGTGTGTTTTGACTGGAACTGCACAGTTTTAAAAGGTGGCCCAGCTGTACAATGTTGAGATGGCACATACCTGAAGGATTTACAGTATATTGAAAACCCTAATAATAACAACATTCAGTGGAATTGTCTCATACATCAGCATTAATTAGACATTGATTGGTAAAGTAGATGTGTTTTTATTCTAAGAGCTTTACAGTTTGTCATATATTTACACACACAGTCACACACGTGTTAGGGTTAGGGTAAATGTCATTAAAAGAGCACCGGTCAAACCTCAAATGGCGAAAACAAATGTAGAAACAATGGAAATCTGACATCTCTGTTTGTTTCATGTATTAATATGAGGACGGTTAAATAAATCTGTGTGGAGAGATGAGAGGACACTTTAATCTGCTGAAACAGCTTCTTCTTCTTCTCTTGGGGCTGAAACAGCTGATCGCTTTTGTGAGTCAACTATGTCAGCACAAATTTGAAAAAGGTGTTTTCCATCAGCGACACTTCAAAATGCATTTAAAAATACATTGATGGAAACACGGCCACAGGTGGTGGTCAACTGGAAATGGCTGTGGTTAGGTGAGCTGAGCAGGAGGAAGTGTTTGGGTTAGAGACACTCAGCCTCTTGACAGGCTGCAGGCCTGCTCCCAATCTGCTGAGAGATGACATTTTCTGCTGATGTCGCCCTTTTCCTCAGCCGTCACCAGCTCTTACTCCACCTAATTTGGTTTTGAGAGCAAACTCAGCCCATTCTGAACCCAAATGGGTTTTCTCGTCTGACTTAAAATGACAAGCTTGCTGTTTGTTTCAGGTTCATTTCTAGTTCAAAGTGTTCAGTAGATTTTCAGCACTTTCAGTTTTTATTCTGAAAATCAGCTCGTGCTGGTAAAAACTGTTTGTGTCTCAGTGGTGTCATTAGTATTACTAACAGGATTTAAGCTGACATGTTTGTCCACTTTGTTAACAGTTCTGCGTATGATATGAAGACTGGTCTGAAGATAGCTGTGAAGAAGCTCTCTCGGCCGTTTCAGTCCATCATCCACGCCAAGAGAACCTACAGAGAGCTGCGGCTGCTGAAGCACATGAAACATGAAAATGTGAGCGGACTTGTTTCTGTTCCCTTTGCTCTGTCTGCTGGTGCACGACCATAAAAAAAGCAAAGTTTTTTGCTCATGGAGTACTCCACAGTGTGTTTGCTGCACTTCAATGAAGGTTTCATTGTTCTTTGTGTTGTTAACTTGACTTGGTTTTCATACTTGCAGGTGATTGGCCTCCTCGACGTTTTCACGCCCGCTACTTCTCTAAAGGAATTCACTGATGTGTAAGTTGAATGTGCTTTGTTTGAAGTCATTACCTCCGTCCTGAGTTTCCCTCTGCCCTTTGGCTCAGGGTCACCTCAGCAGCACTCGTGCATTATTTAACAGCAGTGCTCAACAAACGGCGGCCTTCAGTTTCTCAGAAGCAGACAATCGTGGCCGTGGCTGGGAAACACCTGGAGACAGGCCAGCTGACTAAACACTCTGGGATATTTCTAAGACTGTTGCTCTGTTTGGTTATTCACTCTCTGGCTGCTACAAGAGTTATTTCACCAGCAGCGGCAGCAGCTTCCTCCCCTTTGCTTCCTGCTTTCTGGCTTTGTGAAACACGCTGTGTCTGCTTTGCTGGCAAACAGGTAGTTGTTGTTTGTTGATGTTGAAAGTTGTTAGAAATGGGAAGTGGACTGCTAGACGGTGACTCAGTCATCAGACATGTGTGCCGCCTCCCCCATCATGTGTGGAATGTCTCTTCCCTAGACACACTGAGCCGCTTGTATCGAGATCAAATTGTGACGGATTTCAGTCGACAATTGAACGCTTGGAGTCACATTTCTCTTCCCCACTCACTGATGTCACTCTTAATGCACTCCTGCGTGCAAAATTATTCCTCAGGATTTGACTCATTCTGTTGTGGAGCAGCTGGGGAGTGGGCAGCGCAGCACTCAGGGATCCGCTTCATGTCCGTGGTCTTGGTCAACAGCGTTGGCAGGATTGTTTCTGATACCTAACGTGGATGTCATTTTGCGTGGGAGGAAACCCACACGTATAGCACGTAAACTCCCGACACCAGTACCCAGGATCTTCCAGGAGAGCGTGCTCCCTGATTTTTAAACCACAGGAAACTGCAATGACTGCTTAACAGCAAATGATGCAGATCTGAGCTTAGTCATAGCAGCAGATGAGGATATGTGGTGTCAGAGGATTTCAAAACCTTTTCCAAGTAGTTTTGCATATGCAAATCAGCTGTTTTCACCGGCGCTGGGAAGTCATTTGTTGCATAAAAAACTACAGTTCATCAATCACTCTCTGCTCTTTTCCATGAAAGTTAATGTTTTATTTCATTCCTCTTGACTGTCAGAGATGATGCACATGCATGATGAAAATCCAAGTATTACGTACCGTCTCGGCCAGTCATCCAGAATTTCACTTCCTAAAAGTGTATTAAGTTCTGATAGTGAAGGTGGTGTGTGTTTCAGGGGAGTCCACTCTTCAGGAAACCATCCGTCCATGCTGCACCACGTATGTGGTCTCAAGTTGGGATTAGCTGATTGAATGTTGCAGCCCTCACTAGCAATCATTAAGCTTGGAATGAAATTGTCCTCACTTGTGACCGTTTTCTGGGTGTTTTCTTACCTTTCGACTGCTCCTCTAGCTGAAGTTTAAACCTCCGCCATCAGAAACATCCCTGACCTCAAACCTCCCTGAACACGCAGGCTGGGTTGTGTTTCATGTGCATTCATGCCTGCATGGAGAGTTGTCCACTGTCAGATCACCCAAGATACATTTTGATGTAAATGTGAAAGAGGCTTCAGACAGTGACAGCTGTGGCTGGTGCGGGGTAGTGAAGTGTGCTGAAGTTTGCCTTTTTCCCCTCAGTCATCTCCCAGAATAGCCTCTCTCCCATGCAGCATGTCTACGTGACCTTTTCATATTTGACATGAAAGTGGGACGCAATAGCAATTTTGTGAATTATTATTATTTTTTTTAAAGGGGAACACTAATTTTTCACATGAAAGTCTGTTTACCGGTCACAGGTAGTTCAGTTGCACATGTGAAAACGCTTCAGAGGGTGTTGTGTGAGATCTGATCACTTGCCTCAAGTGATGTCACTTGAAAAATCTCGAAGTGTGGCATTACTAGCATAGCTGTCTGAAGCTGAATTGCACTGTGGGTAATGGAGGTGGCTGGTTTTGACAAGGAAGAAGAATGTGTGCAATAAAAAAGAAATATGTTTAGTTTTGCTGCATCGATTTGTAATACTTTTTTAACAGCTACTGTTCTAAAAATGTAATGCTAAACCGGTGGAGGACTCTTAATGTGCAGCCTTTTTGCAGAAGATCCCAAAGTGGAGCAGTAGTTTGCATGGAAACACATGTCTCCCTCACACTTTGACCAGTGAACACTGTGTTTGCTGTTGAAATGGAGAGCCGTGCTCCAGGATTAGAGTAATATCACGGAGGATATCATGGAGGCGGTACAAGGTCACACATGCAGACCATTGTGAGCTCCTGGGAGGAAAGAAAAAAACGCTGGAGAGAGTCGGTGGGTGGTGTGGAAACAGACACATACGGGTTTTTAAAACTGGAAGAACAAATGCTGAGTCACTGGGTGTCAGAAGGAAACACGGCTCCCTTTATCTGCACATCTGCTCGGACATTGTAAATGTCTGAATGCAGCGTGATATCCAGGAAAAATCTCAGATATGCAGGTGCTGTAAGTGTGGTTCCCCTTGGCGCTAAAAATACAGACTGAGTCACAGCGCTGTGGCTGGCGAAGCTCCTCAGGCTGTTTCTATAGGAGAGAGGAAAACAGAGGTCACTATTTATATCTTTTTTTTTTTTTTTTCCCAAGGCGGGTGAACTTTAGAGTGTGTCTGTGTCCCTGTGTGCCACGGAGAACAAGTTCAAGCATTACCAGGTGCTATTTTAAGGCCGCGCTCTGTATGCCGTGCATGAATAGACGAGTATTGATGAAACGGGTGTTTGTCGAGCAGCAGCCTGACGAAGCAGCACATGGCTCTGTGTGTTCTGGCTGCGAATGTGCCACCGTAGCATCCTGCTCTCGCCTTCCTCCATAAGTGCTGTTTGGACATTTGAAACAGCTCTGGGATTAGATTTGAATTATCCACTCATGCAGTCCCATTAAGCCCATTTATCTGGGTTTGTTGTTAAATTACATTCCATTTGTGAAGGGCTCGGCCTGTCGGTGCCTCTGGAGAGAAGTGAGAGTGAAAAGAGGTAGCAGCTAAACCGGTTTAAGCTCCCGTAGCCATATGGGAAATTATTTTCCGACTGCAAACAAGTCTGGAAACATTTGTTGGAAGTGCAAATAATATTCATTTATATCCATCTGGCTTTTTGGGAAATGTGTGTCTATTTGATGGTGATATTTCGTGATTGGCAGGTATCTTGTGACTCACTTAATGGGGGCAGATCTCAACAACATCGTGAAATGTCAGAAGCTCACAGACGACCATGTGCAGTTCCTCATATACCAGATCCTCAGAGGGTTAAAGGTGAGGTCATTAAAGGAAAAGTTTGACTTTTTGTGAAATACGCTATGTGTTTTCTTGCCAAGAGTTCGATGAGAAGATCGCATCCACTCTCACTCTATATGCTTAGACCCAAGACTGAGTCCAAGTCTTCAGATAGATCTAGGCTAGCTGTTTCCCCCCGAGTCCAGTCTTCATGCTAAGCTAAGCTAACTGCCTCCAGACGTCACAGCAGACTCGATCTTCTCATCTAACTTGGCAAGAAAGCGAACAGATATCCCAGAATGTTACATGACTCAGTGGTTTCTGTGTTGTACTGCAGTGCCTCTGACTTCTGATGTCCTGATATTCACTCCATCTTTAAACTGATAATGTAACTTAACACACACGTTCTCCTCCGTCTCTCCAGTACATCCACTCAGCAGACATCATTCACAGAGTAAGTGCCCTGTTTGATTTTTACCTGACAGATGTGATGTTGTCTTTGACTCTGGCTAAAAAAAAGCAGTGTCAGGGTTTATGACATCTTCCACCTGGCAGAGTTGGGCCTGTGGCTTGTGCAAACACAGAAGGAAAGCCATAAACAGGACCTTTACTTACACACAATGCTGATGATGTAATGCTTTTTATTTTAATGTTAACAAAGGAGTGACAGATTTGTTTTCCCTCGGGGTAAAAAAAAGGAATATTTCAAGATTACAGATCAACTGTCAATGCAAAATTCTGCTTATTAGCTAAACTTAAATTACACTTAAGTGTCACTGATGACTTTGGTCCCTGCAGGATTTGAAGCCCAGTAATCTGGCGGTGAATGAAGACTGTGAACTGAAGGTCAGTGAACCACTGCTCTCATTTCAAACATAGAGTCCACCAATGTGAATGTTTTGTAAACAAATCAGCTTTTTTTTTTTTTTTTTTTTTTTGCACTTCTACTGCTCTCAGATTTTGGACTTTGGTTTAGCGCGGCACACCGATGATGAGATGACTGGCTACGTGGCCACTCGCTGGTACCGTGCCCCGGAGATCATGCTGAACTGGATGCACTACAACATGACGGGTAGACGCTTTGATCTTCCCCAGTGACTCTGTGCACCTTTGCATCATGAGCGCAGAGTTCTTCTTAATGTTTGTGTCCTGTTTTCCTGTGTTTCAGTGGATATTTGGTCAGTGGGCTGTATTATGGCAGAACTCCTCACTGGAAGAACTCTGTTTCCTGGCACTGACCGTATCCTTTTCGTCTGAGAGTACAGCGTGTTCAGAGCTCCCAAAGCTGCTGAGACTCTGACACACCATTTTGCATAACAAATCAAGCAGGTTAGGTACTGTTGGGGAAGTACTGATTGTTTTTTTTTTTTGTTGCCAGCACAGTAGCAGAAATTGATCTGCTTCTTTTCTGTTTCCTCTCATAAAAATCTGCCTTTCTGCTTTTCTCTTGCAACATGACGCTGCCTGAGGCGACTTTTTTTATTAAAGGTGTAACATACAGTACCACTGTTCCCTCTGGCTTGACACATACCCTTTGCTCTAATGTTTCCACTGGCACGCTTCAACTCTTTCTCCACCAACAGTATGCATCGTTGGCTCGGGTCCACTTTCTGCCTGCGCCGCTGCCAGTCTTTGTATGGGCCTGTCAATCTGCGGTGTCTCTGCTGAAGATTTTGTTTATCCCCCCCCCCACAACCACCGGTGTTTGCAGACTAACAGCTGAGCTTGTAAATTCAGTGTACAACAGGGCTGTCCACTGCCTCCCTTTTTTGTCAGCTTCCATTTTCGAACTCTGTATCTTCTCTTTTTCTTCTCTTTTGTCGCGTCTCGTGTGAAATGTGAAGCAAATATAGTGAAATTTAATACCGCAGATGGTTTTTAAGTGGCATGAGGAGAGGATGAAGACTGCCCTGTCAGATTACCAGTTCTCTCTTGTCCAGCACCTGGTCTTCCTTTAACGTGTGCCGGTAGACATTGATCAGTTGAAGCTAATCATGCTGCTCGTCGGAACACCAGGGCCCGAGCTCTTGATGAAAATATCTTCAGAGTCTGTGAGTTCACAAAGTTACACATGGTGTTTCTCTAACCAGTTTTCTGCTCCAAATGTGTCACTCTGCTGTGCAATAACTTGGTGTAACTGCTACCTGACTGACAGCATGTTTTCCACCGTTTGGCTTTGTGGGTTTGACACTTGCTTTTCTGCCTCTTTTAACTGGGTTACGTTTGCCACGACATGATTATGACACAAGTGATTGAGCTCTGACGTTCACTGACTGACTGTAATGTAAAGTATTGTGTTGTCTTTGCTCTAAATCTGCCAATCCCTCCTTTTTTGTCACATTTTGCTTAAAAGCTTGAAGTTTGCTTTTCAACATAACATTGTAGTGCATTGAGAGTTGAGCCGCACAGTGTTAGATTGAGAAGCAGCTTCTTAACCAACTCTGCTCTGTCGCTATACTCCCCTTGACACAAGCTTCATAGATATAAACCAGCTTCAGCAGATAATGCGTCTGACAGGAACGCCCCCAGCATCTCTAATAAGCAGGATGCCCAGCCACGAGGTGAGCAGGATCCACAGTTGCTTTCTTTAGAGCAGACAGCCGACCGGGGCGGGAGGACAGTCAGACCTGCTTTCACTCTTCTTCTTTGCTTCTGAAGCAGTACAACTTTTGGCTTTGTTTCCTGTGTTTATCCTGAGTGTTAGCTGAACTGGTACATCAGCCCTCCATACTAAATAATGTCCATATGTAGAATAACAGTCGTAATGTTTCAACATGTCAGGATAGAGCTATGTTAATCTGTATTTAACTGTGTTAAGTGATAAGATAATGAAGACATTATGGGGGCGCTGGGCTCTAAGGATCACTCCGTTTACTTGATGTACTTTGGTCAAGTGGGATGTAAGGAGCAGCTCGGCCTCTAGGAGCCACCACCAGCCATTTAAGATTTCAGTTTAATCACAGTGCTTGTGTTGTGTCTGACACGCTTGCTGCATGCGATTGGAACAATGACTGTCAGAAGTGGCTCTGGACTAGAATTAGCGAGGCTAAACTGTTGATTAAAGTCGATACTAACAGCGTTTTCTGTGTGAAGATGCTTTGTTCTGTGGTTTTCTTCCTGTTTTTTTTGCACATTTCATGAAACTTGCGTCTCTCAACATGTTTTTGTGTGTTTGCGTGTTGTTTTTCATTCCAAGTGACATAATAATTGGCAGTCTCCAACCTAAAAAAGAAATGTTTGTTTATCCATTTACTATATGTGCTTTTCTTAGTAAAACGTATTCAAATAGAATTCAAATATCCTGAAGAAAATTGGATATTAAAAATTGCACTTGTTTTAACTGGATGTCTGAAAAACACCACATTGTTTTTCCTCCTGCAGCTCGATGTCGGTCACGCGCAGACGTGCTGTCATTAGGGAACATGCAGGGCTACCAGTCACGTTTGCTGCAGGAAAAAACGCAACTGCATACGTGTTTTTGACCGTCTATGTCTTTCATTTCCATGGCAACAGACAGACCAGAAAACGTTTACGTTGCTCTAATTTGTGCCACAGGTTGTCAGTAAACAGGACCACTCCTCGTCACGGGGGGACCCTGTTTACTGTAAACTGATCAGTGTTGTCACGCATGAGGAAACACAACAACCTTCTTGTGCACGGGAACATAAATCTGGATAACAATCACTATTTTTCTGTGAAAATCTGTTAGAAACGAAAACAACGAGCCTCTTGTAAACTGCACAAGGCTATATATGTATAAAAATATACACACACTCTTCTTAGTATTAATGTGCAGTCACATGTGTAGATAGAAATGTAATAAGTAATCAGAAGTGATTGCATGCAGGTAGCTACATTGAACGGAATCAGTGGCACCAAAATGCTCCTGATATGAGCATTATGAAACAGGCGGTGCTGAATGTGGGCGACATGTTGCTGCTCGTGGGAGCTGACATTTGATTTACTGTGTTTATTTTCCCAGGCCAGGAACTACATCAGCTCCTTGCCACAAATGCCCAAGAGAAACTTTGCTGACGTGTTCATTGGAGCCAACCCACAAGGTAATAGCAGAGAAAAGCTTTCTCAACATCAGCTGTTATTGTGCTATGGTCCAATCCTTGCTAATTGCATTTAATTATTTGTTTGGAAATTCCCCCTAACAGTTTTGGTTTTTCTTTGGAATACTTGGCCGAAGCTCTGACAGGATTTCTAATGAAGCTGTTTGAGATTTTACCATGCTGACATGTCTTTTAAGCTGTGGACCTGCTGGAGAAAATGCTGGTTCTGGACACAGACAAGCGGATAACCGCTGCCGAGGCTCTGGCTCACCCCTACTTTGCTCAGTACCACGACCCAGACGACGAGCCCGAGGCCGAGCCATACGACCAGAGCTTTGAGAGCCGCGAGCTGGAGATCGAAGAGTGGAAACGTACGTCGTTATTCGATGTGGAAACTCTCATGCTAACAGAAAGAAATCAGTACAAATCTAATCATAACAAAGCCTGATGAGTGCTTGAACACTTTCTCGTTGCAGGATTAACCTACGAGGAGGTGTGCAGCTTTGAGCCGCCCATCTTCGACGAGGATGACATGGAGTAATGAGACGTGCCCCCGCAGTGACCCCCAGCCTCAGACTGTTTAAAACGACCTCAGATGTGCATTAGTGTAAACAAACTCTCCTCTCGCCTGCTAGCCTTCGTCAGTCTTTATCAACCGAGAAAACGTTGTGATTGGCTCTTGTGAGGTGATCCTTACCGGCGAGCGGTCGAGGAAGAGTTTGTCCAATTATCATTATTCTTATTTATGAACCACTAATGTTGATGGTCTGTTGCTGGGAAATATCACTTCTTGCCAATAGCTGAAATTATGTTATACTCTTTAGATATTCTTGTTTTAAATTTAGCCTTGGATGACTCATCACTGTGACACTGAGATGCTGAAACGCCCGGACCTACGGCTGTGCTTTTTTGTGTTTGAAATTTTTCTATCGATTAACTTATAAATAAGCTTTCGTCGTCTATCAATTGCGAACATATTCTGCTCGTCTGCCACTCGCCCTGCCAAGCTGTCACACATAGCACTGGGTCACACGTATTTGTAAAATGAGTTTTGTTTCAGTTATTGCCATGATTGTCCTTATATTTAAAAAGAAATCACTCTGAAGGGTTTCATATCTGTGACGGTAGATTTTATGTTTTTTAGGTATTTGACAATTTGAGGAACGTGCCTGTCACTGACCTTTTTAGCGCTCACCGACTGAGCTTCACACATTTTAATGTTTATTTTCATAGTTTAGATGCTCTGTGAGGCTCACACGTCGAGGCGTCGCAGAATAATCTGAGCCGGCGCTGTTAAAGGACGGCACTCTTCAACAAGGCACCGAAAAGGAAAAAGATATTGACGCGCACACGCTCTGCTCGAAAATATGTAAATATCTGTGCCATATTTTTTGAATCTCTGACTTATTGTCATTATGTTATGAAGCAATCATTTTTAGTATGTAAATCAGTTAAAGACTTTGTGTGCGTTTGCGAGAGTGTGTCGTTGGTTTACAGGAATTTTAAGTGTCATGCTAAAAACCTCTAATAGAAATTCTGCTTAAATGTGTAAAAGAGGGAGTTGAGATGTATTTATACTTTGTGGAAGTGGTATTTATAAACAACAATCGAAAAATCCCTTAAACTATTTTCAGTCCTGCAAAGTAACTATCTTCAGTCCTTTGTTTAACAAAATAAAGACTTATTTTTACGAGATTCACGTTTAGTTTTTTCCGTTTTCCCAACAGCAGGTTTTATTTGCAGTTTCCAAACAGTTTTCTCCAGAAGATTACAATTGAGAATGAAAGATTGAATTGATGTGGATCATTTTAACAAGAGAACAGTGACCTGTGTTGCATTTTATGGCTTTCTCTTAAGCACCTACAGTGATGACAGGTGCTCTGCCTGCCCTGCTAAAATGTTCTCAAGCAAAACAGAAAAACCTGAGACAATCAGAAAATATGTGTGTGTGTGTGTGTGTGTGTGTGTGTGTGTGTGTGTGTGTGTGTGAGAGAGTGAGAGAGAGAGAGTGTGTGTATAAAGCACTTGGTCTCAGGATAAGTGATTGCAAATCGTCTTTGTGTAGGAGGAGGGAGGACTGCTGCATATTTCCAAAAGGTGTGCCTTTATGTACAGTGTCTAACCCTAACCCTAATATTATCAGAGGATATTTACTTCAAACATACATCATTTTGACATGTCCGCTAGAAAGTAACCTCATTGTTATTGCACAGAGGCCAAAATCGTGTTTCTGCAGTCATTTCAAAATACTGTTTTACAGTTTAACTGTAAAATGTCCCTCTCATACAGATATATACATGCTTTGGTGCAACTTTTCATCAACAAAATTTAAGGGGTCTTTGCAAAAAGTCTGTACTGTATTTATGTCAAAAGAATAAGAAGTTTAGACTATAATGTCATGATCAGAATTATTTTAAACTTTAACATATTCACTGATATCAGCCTCATTAATCCAGTATCAGCCAGGCTGTGTAACTGTGACCCTGCAGATTCTCATGCTGTTGTTGGTGGGTGTTTTTAGGGAATCTGCCCTTGCTACCCCCATTTCTGTGCACACCATTTACAATTTTTATTTAGTATAACCCTCTGACAGCTTCAGTGCTTGTCTCAACGTTTTAAAATGTGACAAAGGCCAAAGATACTTGATATTTTTTGTTGAATGGGCTCAAGCCGTTTAAACATATGAAAGTGCAACTACCTCAGTACAGTAGAGTTGGCAGTCACATCAGTACAACGAAATAAAATCGTTGTCGCTATCGGTCTGCACTTCCAGTGTTATAAAAAAAAAACAAAAAAAAAAAACAAGGTTGATGCCCTGGTGGGGAGACAACACAGGGGAAGCTCCCGTTGAGCAAAACGAAGCAGTGCGCATGCGTGGAACATTCGATCACTGGTGGTGTTGCTAACGGCTAGGCTACGAATCCAGCCAACATGGAGCGGAGAGGTAAATCTTTACACCGACACGCCGTACACTCTATGAGTAATAATAGCCCGTCTGTGTGTGTTGACACTGCTGCTAATGTCATCCCGCAGTCTCAAATGCAAAGTGTAGCCGAGCTGCAGACGTTCAGATGGTGGTTTAATTGAACGCGTCTGTCACGCACCGTTCAGCTGGAGCGGGCTGCGTTAGCTTTCTAGACGTTAGCTTTAGCTTCAGTGGGACATGTCAGGATTATCTTGCTGCGTTTAGCTGTCTGTCCATTTAACACACAACCTAACACACCGACAACATTAACATGAGCTAGTCACGGTTTTAACCGACCAGCTAGCCAGCCGAGTGTCTGAAATTACTTCACGGTTTCTCAGAAGAAAGGTTGGGTAGCTTAGTGATGTTACTTAACGTCAGATGGCTTCCAGTATCAAACTGGTTGCCTGACAGACCGACACATACACTGCAGTTGTGATTTAGACCTTGATAGCTCTCACAGGATAAGTTAATGATCTGCACAATGACCGAGTTTTGAGCTGCAGGCTGCGGGAGGTTAGTTGTATCCTTAGCCTCGGACAGTGTCATCCCTTTTTTTGTCTTGAGTGTCAGCCAGACAACAAACGACAACCAGACAATGGCAAAATAATTGCTCACTGGTTTCTTCTGACAGTTCTGGCACTCCAGGCGAGGAAGAAGAGGGGGAAAGCGAAGAAGACCAGCAAAAAGTGAGTTTTTGCACCCAGTTGACGCTCGGCGTCTGCCCATGTTGTGCAGGTCACCCCTCAAGCATGCATTTTGTCACTTGCACTCAGTCAGAGGTGCTTGTTTTGTTGCAGTCTGACACGTGCGGCCCTTCTCTACATGCATGCACTCATACTTTGATTCTGATCTGTGCATGATCCAGAGAGAAAGAAGTGAAAGACTGATATGAGCATGTGTCAAAAGACAGGGATTGATTTCCATGGCTTACCATATCTGCACAGCGTTCACGTCAGGCCATGGGCATTATTCACATGGACAGATATTTTAATAGGAGGTAAGTTGTAAGATATCCGTATTGAATGTGCAGCATGCAGGGCCTGAAATAAACTACCCAAAGGCTGTGTCCTATCTATCAAGATGGTTTGTGAATGATTCCATTAAGATAATGCAGCATGTAGGGATCAAAATAGACCACACAAGCACTGATCTCCAATAGTGATTGTTTTTGTGTACCTAACAATTTACTAATCATGCCGTCAGTGGCATCATCCGGAGTGTTACATAACAGCCTGTGCTATATTTAAAACCAGAGAATGAAGAAGCCCACATCAGCCCACCGAAGCATGGTGTTTCACTGAAAACAGCACTACGGCAGATAGTCGCCTCCCCTGACAGTGTTGTCTTTATGGCTGAACCGGGCATGTCCGTTCTGTGTAAGAATCATATGACGCGAGGAAACTAAATATAACTTAACAGTACCATTGCATGCCACAGACATCTTTGCATGCTGAGCACCATATGCATAGAAGATAGCGCTCTCTGTCATCTTGAGGATGCAGCGATAGTGAAGGAGCTGTAGTCTGAGTCAGGATCAGTTTAATGAAAGCCTCTCAGGAAAACGTACACCAGAACCACTTCAGTACTGGACACAGTTGCCTTCACACCTCATGTGATAAGTTCCGGCAAAAAATAGGAGCACCCACCCAAAATTAGAGCAGCTGTGTTTATTTATTTATTCTTTTTTTTTTTTTTAATGAAAAGATGACTAATTGGAGTTGTGTCTGGCTCCACATTTAACTAATGATATTCCTTTGTTTCATCCCTCTCTTCATTCTTCAATAGTGAATGAAGAGCCATGACTGAGTCTGAGAATTGAGAAAATTAATTATTAGCATCAATGCTAATTGCTTCCTACAATTGTGTTATTAATGACGAGAATAGCAGTAACGCAAGGGGAGTGAATGCAAATGGAAAAAACGTCATTAGAAAGACAAAATGTAGCTGAAATGATTCAGTAATTAATTGCAGCTGTGTTTGTTGTGTCATTGGTGCGCAAACATGCAGTAAAGCCTCTCTGCTTCAAATAACCATGTCAGGCATGAATAAGTAGGTTGCAGATTATGTGGAAACCAGCAGCCCGTTTGTGAGACGCTACAGACCAGTTTAGGAATGTATTTGAATGCGACCTCGGCTCTCTTGGCTCCCGTGGTGATGAGCAGCCTTAATCTCCTCTGTGGAGGAAGTAACATCAGGCTGTTTGCCTTTCAAGTTAATATTAGCAGCGGATCTGTTGGCAAACACAGATTATTGGATGTTACACATATATCCATGGACAAAGTGGTGACATGCTAAAGTGATTTTCATTACTGCATAAAATGTCTAAATATGCTGTGTGATTGGAGATGTCCTGAGCCGTAAAACCTGATCCATTTTCGATTTATCACGTTCCCTTTTGTGCTTCATCAGTTTTTTAATTTCACATTTAAAGATGTGTATGACTAAATTAACCTAACCTCAAATGAGAGATTAATCTTGTTAAAAATTAAAGTGACATTGCCGTTATGAAGATGGTATATCCCCTTATGAAGGGCATTGTAGATTCAAACCCACCCTTCTGCTCAGTGATGCTTGCTCTTTCTTCATGTGCTCAATGCCAAAAAAGTAATTGTATACAGGCGCTTAACTGTCAGTTCTTTAATCTAGTGCATTAAATAGTAATATTTGATTCATGTTTTTTGTCTGTAGTAGTCTACAAAATCTTGGGCCATATTCTTAAAACTCTTTTCTTAATTTCTTCATTTTTGCTCAGTGTTCTGTGACTTGCTCAAAATGTACTTTGTCTTTTCCATCTGACAAGCTGACATAATGACAAAATAATTGAGCTTTGTAATTGTAGGATGTGAGTTAGACACAGGCTTGTTCCCTTGTCTTTTTCTTAATGATGATGTATATATTTTTTGTTCTTTAATGCCTCTGCAATTTTCCTGAGCCTGAGCCGAGTAATTCATTATAGAGTATCTACCAATACGGAGTACTGATTCCAGCAGTGTTTTACATTTTCCTAAATAATACGTTGCACATTGGATGATTTACCGAAAATAGGACTGCATTAAGATTGATAATGTGCATGTGTTGACAGCTGAGTAGCGATGCATTAAGAGAAAATAACTTGCAGCACAGATTGTCTTTAAATGTTTTGTATTGTGGGATCTGTTGAAGGAGGAGCGACAGTGTGGATGTGTTGTGGCAGGAAGGTTTGGACAGCCTCACATGATGGCGAGCATGAACAACATCTAGACATTCAACCATTAGCAGCACTTTCTAGGTGTGGTCCACCTTTTATAGCTCCAGCTGCGGTCTTCGCTTGCATCGCTCACTTGTGTAAATTGTTGTTTTGTTTTTTTTACCTTTATTTGCTTTTAGAGGATCCACATCACTTAAAAAAAATGGGTTCGATTGATTTTATCAGTAGATTTGCTAATTAGCTCTGGACATCTCCGCTGTTTGTCTGAGCTAATTGGGTTCAAAGTAATTGAAATTAAAACATTAAGATTCCGAAAGGTGTTAAACATTAATTTAGATTCAAATTTGTCTCAAGTTCAGTTTGTTAGACCAGGACAGATATACCAAAGCTCACAATGTTGAATTCCCAGGTGATGTGATTCAAATTAACAACCTGTCACAGGTTTAAGGGCCTGGCCGGTACAGCTGTCCTGTGAGAATAAAGCCAACTGCTGCTCTTATTGTTTTATCTTGGGAACAGTTACCTCTAAAGCATTTAAGGGTTTGGGTGTGGTTACATTTATGGAGCTGAGGCAAATGAAGGTTAACTATTCACCGACTCTGCAGGAGAACTAGAATATATCGCCTTTGTGAAACATTTGTCAAATGGAAATGCATTTCAATGATTAAAAGACAGGTTATTGGTAAGAGGTGCTGTGAAAGTTAATGCTCAAAGGACATCTATACTCAGGCATGAAAGACACATCAGGGACTTTGTTTCTACTGAAGTCTATGATGGTTGCTGTGTTTGTGTTTGCCCATTAGGCAGCCAGTCAATCCCAGAACTCGACAGCAGCCCCAGCCTGAAGTGTCACCTCAGGAACCCGAGGAACCTGAGGAGATTCTCGGCTCTGATGATGAGGAGCAGGAGGACCCTAATGACTACTGCAAAGGTGAGTCCCTTCTTACTTCTGTTTATTTGCACACTGTAACACAGTCATTCTAATCAATTTGCATTTTCTTCTCATCTAGGTGGCTACCACCATGTGAAAGTAGGAGACCTTTACAACGGCAAATACCATGTAATCCGGAAACTGGGCTGGGGACACTTCTCCACCGTGTGGCTTGCCTGGGACATCCAGTACGAGAAATCTTCACTGCATGCTCTTACTTCACTGTTTTGTTGTTGAGGCCTCATAGCAGCTGACTGTAAGTGTGCTGTGGTAAGACCTTGAACGGTGCTTCCTGTTGGCAAACGTTGCTTTGTTCTGTGGTTGCAGGGTGAAGAGGTTTGTTGCAATGAAGGTGGTGAAGAGTGCGGAGCACTACACAGAGACGGCGGTGGATGAGATCAAACTCCTCACATCTGTAAGTAGCTGAGATAATTGCACACAGTAGGTTTTGTGAGCTGGAATCACATGACTGGAGGAACACAGTAAATGTACACTGTATGCCAATTGTGTATTGGTCCAGTTAAACATTAGCGGGGATAAATCCTGATTGTTTCTTTTCTTTTGTCCCCAGGTAAGAAACTCAGACCCCAACGATCCCAACCGGGAGATGGTGGTTCAGCTGCTAGATGACTTTAAGATCTCTGGTGTTAATGGGACTCGTATCCTTTACAGACAAATGTTGCTAATACTTCCAGGTTTTTGTTATGACTCCGATTTGATCTGTTTAATTGTTAAGACTGGAGCCTGTTAAGTGGTAGAAAAAATACTTTGTCAAGGAAGTGATCATTCTTTCCATTGGTGTCAAATTTAACGTGAAAGTGGTATGCAAGTAACAAAGTAAACAACAGGTGATGGGTGTACTAAATGGAAACTTGTGTGTCCACCAATCACAACACTTTGGCTGACTAAGGTCCCCTGAATGCCACAGGGATTTCTGCAGCTGTAATATGAGACTCTGTAACAACACTGTAGTGTTTGCACTTCTATGACCTGCCCTCCTTTCTGTATAATTAAGACTACTCCTCATGTCGGTAGATGGTCTCAGGGCTTCAACATATTCAGTAAACTGTTTTCTACTAATTGGTTTTCAGTCTGACTTTGCTTGTTAATTTCTTAACTGCTGTGATCTTCAGATGTCTGCATGGTGTTTGAGGTGTTGGGCCATCACTTATTAAAGTGGATTATAAAGTCCAATTACCAAGGGCTACCCCTGCCATGTGTCAAGAGCATCGTAAGACAGGTAACACGAGACCCTCGGTGTCACGCCTTTTGTTTGCAGATGACCCAGGAGGAAGGTTCAGTAGCTTCCACTAGTTAACAAGAGCCAGGTAGCCCTCAGGCTGTGCGACAGGTGGAAACCAGCCAGGGCGGAACATTTTGTGAGCACTGAGGAAGTAAAACCTGACTCACGATTTTATGGTACAACATGACAGATTGGATGGAGTGAGAAAAACTGTGATGTGCACTTTTTCAATGAAGGAACAAATAATTGATTCAGCTATAGAACCCATCGTGATGAATTACATAGACACTGGCACTAAATGTTGCTCATTATTAAACTTGGATAATTGATTTTACATTGGATATATTTACCAAAAATAGCAAATTATAATAATGTAATTTAGATTTTAGTTTGCTCATTGCCCAAATTTGTGTTACTATGAAAGACGTGTGTAACCATTTCTTACTATTTTAACAGTGCAGAAACAGCCAAAAGCGATATGTAGAGAAAGGGATATTTAAGAGATTAAAAAACATTTATTTCAGTTCAGTTCAAACATAAACTTTTACCATCAGTGCAATCGTGAAGTATCCATTCATTGATTTCCCAGGTACTCCAAGGCCTGGACTACCTGCACACAAAGTGTGAGATCATCCACACAGACATCAAGCCAGAGAACATTCTGATGAGCGTTGAGGAGCCTTATGTCCGGAAGCTCGCAGCCGAAGCTACAGAGTGGCAGAGGGCTGGGGCGCCTCCCCCGTCAGGTTCAGCAAGTATGGAACGCGCACATGAACACACATGCACGCACATGTTCACATATACATTCATGAGCTCAGTTTGGTATCAGTTTGTACTCATTTGGTACTCTCTTTCCAGTCAGCACAGCACCTGCTCCAAAACAGGTACAACCATTTTATCATTTCCTTTTTTTTCCTGCAAAGGACATCAGCCTCTCACATTTTCAGTATGAGACTCATTCATAGCAGTCCTACAAGTAGCCATCTATTTTATTTCTCCTATTCATCTCTGACAGACAGTAAAAATGTCCAAGAACAAGAAGAAGAAGTTAAAAAAGAAGCAGAAGCGCCAGGCGGAGCTACTGGAAAAGTGCATCCTGGACCTGGAGGAGATGGAAAAGACCACAGAGACACGAGAGGAGGAAGACGATGAAGACGAGGACCCTCAGTCTCCAAAGGGACGTGCCTGTGCTCCCCTGAGACAAGTGTCTCTGCGGGAGCTTGGGAATGAGGAAACAGAGGGTAAGAAACCAACCTCACAGGAGTAATATGTCTTTAGTGCTGTTTGTTAAAGTTCTGTCGTGGTTGTGACACAGTGATAAAATCCCTGATATGAGTCATTTCAAAAGAACTCTCATCTGTCTTTTTCCTGATGCTTTCAGAGAGCAGTGTGAATGCAGATCTAATGAGTGTGGGACCCGAGGGGCTGTCTGAGGTGAACTGTAATGGCCATGTGGAGGTGGACCAGAGGCAGTCCCTGTGGAGGGATGAAGACCAACACAACGGCAATGCAGAGAACACAGAGAAATGTGCCAGTCGGGAGGAGCAGCAGCACCGGGAGTCCCCCGTTCACCCCATCTGTAACGGCGTGGACTCAGATCTCAAGGAGCTAGATACTGAGACTGAAGGTGCTCACAGCAGCGGAGTCACTGAGAGACACCTTCCTGCTGGGCGGGAGGAGGGAGAGCTGGAGCAAAGCATTTTGCGGGAGGAGGAAGAGGACAAAGCTCACTGTCAATATAGAACTGAGGAAAGCCTGAGAAATGGTCAGTCAGCCAAATCAGTACATCTGCTAACAGCAAAGAGGTTTATTGTGTGTGCTCTGGCTGGACTGCTTTGGAAGTTTTAATAAAGGCTCATGATCATTTCTCTCCTCTTTTGTTGAATGTTTACTCCATCCTTATCTCTCTGTCTCCCTGTCTGCTCTGTTGTAGACAAGCTAACAGCAGGATCCCTGCTAGTTAACCCCCTTGAGCCACTCAATGCAGACCAGATCAAGGTCAAGATTGCAGACTTGGGAAACGCCTGCTGGGTGGTGAGTAGTCTACTAATGACCCGAGGGATTTCCTGATTAGGGATGAAGCCTTCCAGCTAGGGACACATCCAGTGTCATCAAGCTACCAGAATAGAAATGCTTAAATCTTCCAGGCCTCTGTTTAATCTGTTGCACTGATCCAAGTCATTCATATTTCTTGAATATATTTCTCCCATCATGACTGGACCCAATCTGTAGGCTCTGTTACTTACAAATGTTGTGTAATCTTGTTTTTTTTTCCCCAATCATTTGTTTCTACTCCTACTCTCAGCACAAGCACTTTACAGAAGACATCCAGACACGACAGTACCGGTCTTTAGAGGTGCTCATCGGTTCTGGATACAGCACACCGGCCGATATATGGAGCACAGCCTGCATGGTGAGAGGCTGCTATCGCACCGGATCGAAACCTAACAAAAAAAAGTTACATATTGACCGCGATATGAGAGTGTTGCAGCAGGTGGGAGGGAGTAAATGTGTCCCTCCACACAGTGTCTTTTCCTGAGTTTATGATGCTTGTGTTGTCTCCGCAGGCCTTTGAGCTTGCCACAGGGGACTACTTGTTTGAACCACATTCTGGGGAAGATTATTCCAGGGATGAAGGTATTGCTGGGACTTCCTCTTCCTGTCCACTCTCTTTATCCAGTTATAATGACACAGCGTTTATCCTAAGTGCTATATTTAGCATTGTTTTTGAAATGTAAATTGTTAGAGGCATTTGTTACTGGTGGTAACTTTTAACCGTTCTTGCCGCTGTGAAAAGCTTCATGATGTTTTTTTGTTAAATCGGACCTGATTTGTCTTTTATTGCCATTTTGAATTATTTAAATTGTCATGAAAGCGTTTCACAGTAAGCATGGCAAGTTGTGACCTTGACTCCAACTTACTGTGCAGTCTGCACAGTAAGTTGGAGTGCACTTTGCTTAAGTTTTCACAGTCTTGACACTTCTACAAGGTACTCCATTACAGTGATTTCAGATGGTTGCACATTTAGAGGAAATGTAGATGTGGATCATGTGATGATGAGTACCAACATTCCTGCGTTTATTTCCTCTCTAACACCTTAAACCACACCTTTGCCACACTGGAGGCGGGGCCATCTCTTATTTCCTTGCTCATCTTTACTTCATTTCCTTCTCATCCACTCTCCACGTTTCCTTGTTTGCCGCTTTGTGTACGTTCATGTTGGCGTGCTGCTTAGCTCGAGGTTTCTGCACTGACTTGATTCTGTTGCAGCACGTCAGGTATGTGCTGAGATTCATCCTGCAGTCGTTTGGCACATGCCCCGCAGCTTTTTCACCAACAGTGCATGAACTTGTTTGGCTGTTTCTTAATATTCTTCCACAGCTTTCTCTGTTGTGTGACTGTCCTTTTATTTATTATGCTTACTAATCACTCATCCGATATCACAATCTGCTGTACAGGTTTTAGTGCCCATGGCCCTGCTTTAAGCCTTATATTCAATCCCCATGGTTTGTTTTCCTGTATGAAAGTGGATGGCCTATTGTGTTCAGATGTTTTTAATAGCTTTTGATGTGAAGAAATAATATAGGCTGCCCATACATGTGCTTCTTGTCATACAGGCTGTCATCATCCATTGTTCCTAATACATTGTTCCACATGACTCTTGGCCATCTCTCTCCCATCTCCTCCTCTCTCCAAACTGTTACTCTCTGACTTTCTGTCCTCCCTCTCCTCCCCTGATGTGCCTCATTTCCAGACCATCTTGCTCTCATGATTGAGTTGCTTGGTAAAATCCCTCGTCACTATGCTCTGAGTGGGAAATACTCACAGGAATACTTCACCAAGAGAGGTACGCCACCCCTCTGTCTGTGGCTCGCTCTGGGATCGGTGGAGGCGAGGTGAAGTGGGAAGGTTCCCGTCTGCCAAAGATGTTGGTGTGTGTAGGGCAAAATAATGAATACAGACCAGTAAATCTACATTTCTTTGAACAAGCCATCAGACATTGATTCAAATGTCAGTAGTTCTGCCAAATATTGCCTGGCTGAGGTACATTCAGTACCTCCTTGTAGCTAGAGGACTTGGCTCAAGTCTTGATGCTGAAGGGGAAATTCTCATGACTTTTCATAAGTCAAGTGTAAGGTCAGTCACAGCAGTGGTCTGATTGAAATCATTTACATTGAACTTCATAGAATATGAATTCTGTTGCAGTGTGTCTGTTAATTACAGGTATAAAGTCTATGAGTTTCAGAATATACAGTGCTTTAAGTGGCAACCTTTGTAATGCAGAAGTGCACTCGTTTCTTTTTAATTTGTTGCTATAGTGATGTGTTTAAGGTGTCAAGAGAACATCAGGACCGTGACGTATTCCTTACTGGTAGTTTATGAATTTTTCATCGACAGTATGGGAGTTTGATTGGCTGAAGCTCTTCATTCTTCTTAAAATGTCTGGTGGCCATGTTCGATGAGCTGATTCCTAACTGTAGGTCTGTGCCCCGCAACCTCTGCAGCAGCCTGACCCCTCTCTCCCTCGGCCCTCTACCTGCACACCCAGAGCGGGCCTGTGACTGGGACACTGTCTGACCAAACTGTTGTCTGTCTTGTGTGTCTTTCCCTCTCCTCTTGCAATCGTCTGCCGCGTAGACCATATAGCGCTGATCATTGAGCTGCTGGGGAGTATCCCACGCAAACTCATAATGGCGGGCAAATATTCCAAGGATTTTTTCACCAAGAAAGGTAACAAAAAAAGATAGAGAAGAAGAAGTCAGCGTCAAGATTAGAGAAGGTTTTCTACCAGTCAAGATCAGGCCCTAATGCGCTTTTAATAGTCTTAACTTCTCTATCAGTTATAAATGTAAAAAAGCTATTTTCTCACTTTTATGTTTTTAAAAAACACATGTTATGTAAATGTATGTATATTGTTAAGAGTAAAAATTGAATGAATGTCATATCTAGATGTTTGCATACGTTTTCACAGTTTTAACCACCTGGTTGTATTGAATCTACACTTTACATTGTGCTCTCTTCCTGCGTGGCGCTCTGACTCTGCTGTCTGGCTGTCTGCAGGTGATCTGAAACACATCACCAAGCTGAAGCCGTGGGGGCTGTTAGAGGTGCTGATAGACAAGTACGAGTGGCCCCGCGAAGAAGCCGAATGCTTCGCAGACTTCCTGATTCCCATGCTGGAGTTGATCCCAGAGAAAAGAGCCACGGCCGCAGAGTGTTTGCGCCACCCCTGGCTCGCCCTCTAGTGGAGACCTCCAGCCGTCGCACCTCCCTTCCCTCCCTCTTTCTCCAGAGACTGCAACAGATCACTTTCCAGTTCGGGCATATCAAATGAATATTTATTTCTCTTTTTGTTTTGTCGTTTTGGATTTCTTATTTACTTGTTATTGAACTAATGCTTCTGTGTATGTTTGCTTTGTATTTGTTGGCTCTTTTCTCTGTCTGATGGCATAGGGAATCCAGTGGATTACATTATTTTGTGGTAACGTTGGCTCCATCTACTGTGCTCCGTTCACCCACCCATCCGAGCAAACCTGTTCTTGTACTGCTAGTGACTCATCCTTGTTTGTTACACTCCTGCACTAAAACCCAAACAAATCAAGGATATGTAGCCTTTATTGGTCATCTTTGTCCCCTTTGAAAGGACCCCCTATCATTTCTCTTCGCATACATTTTCATTAGTGCTGTGTTGTTTTTTTTAAGGATTATTTTATCTGATATTACATATGTAAGGTATATATTTTGTATTTGTAAAGTAGGCTTAGGAAGTTGCACACTGGGCTGACATTTACACTGACTGTGTTGATAGCATTTCTCCAGACAGACTCTCTAGTTTCTTACTGAGACATCCACTGTCTGATCATGTAGGTCATGTTACTTAACCATAACAAATCTGTTGTCACCTGGTATTTAGTGTGGTTAGTTAATTATAATAAGTGAGATCTTTCATTCTCATGGGAGGCTGGTATTCTCATACACCTATTACAATTCAGGAATATATTGTTCTAAAGGTTTCAACAAGACGACACGCTAAGAAGCCCAACTTAAAGGAAAAAAAGTGAAAATAAACTGTATATATCTGTACCAAAGAGTTTGCCTTTATGTATATTACAGTTATGTACAGTTTTTAACAAATCTTATATCTTAGCTAAAATTATTTAGCTGGGTAGCTGTGTTTTAATAAAGCGTTTGGAAGATGTGTTCGAGTTCAGTTGTATGTATGGCCAACTGTTCAATAATGTCACTGTTTTTACCAGAGAAATGGTGAGATCTGATGTTATGTAATGGTGTCCCAAATTGATCAAAGTAACCTATGTATCTGTTGAGGCCTAGGTAATAGCAAATTCCACATCAGTGTCAGATTCAAGAGCATTGACTTTATGTGAGCTGTCAATTTACAAAACTGTACAACACACCATACAATAAAACAGATGTTCATACAACATAAGGTGACTGTGTCAGGATTGTTTCTCTGGGTTTATTAGGTCTTTGACAGGAAGTACAGAATAAAAACTGCAGTTCTCGCCTGGTTTATGAAGTAGTGAAAGGCCGCTCAGTTTCACTTTACCAGTTTACTATGACCGAAAAAAGCAGAAAACATAAAAAAAAAAAGACAAGTCAGGTGAACAGTTTGATCTAAACTACATCTGTACATTTCAGGACGCTTGTTCGCTGCCATCAAAGTATGTCTGCATCCACACTGGTCCTGAAGGTCCACGCTCATCAGGAGTTTCCTGTAAAAGAAGAAACATGCTCTTAAAGACACATTTTATTTAAAGGACTGAACACACTGGGCCTTTGTTGACACCCAAAATAAGGTTATTCTTACTTTGCCACTTGTATCATGTTGGATACATGAGTTAAAGATCAAAGTTCAGGAGCTATGTGCAAATACAATGGGTATAGGAGTAAGTCAGTGTGCAAGTAATGTAAAAAATGCAACAACGTACTGTATATTACAATATAAATGGTAAAATATGCTGTAATAAAAGCAATAAATGAATACAATAATTAAATGTGTGAAAATAGAACAGATCTTTATAAATAATATGCATGTGTGTTATTGTATAAATGTATAATATAAATGTAGGAATGTAGCACATACATGTAAGTAATATCATCTAAAATAAAAAAAAAATACAAACTAATTTCTACGCCATCACATTCACAGGAATGAGGTGGATGTACATACATGTGGATGAACCTGTTTGCATCAGCCGTTTCCTGCTCCCTCCACCTCAAAGTCATCCGGCAGCAGTTTGTCCTGCCGGTTGCCGAGGGTGAAGGACAGAAGGGAGAGGAGGAGGGCGTCCAGGATGCTGATGATGGCCAGGATGTAGGCCCAGCGCACTGTGCAGTTTCCCAAACTGTACTTATCCGTCCTCTGGCCACACATCCTCTTCACCTCCGGAGAGTCCCAGCCATCCGGGTAAATCATACAACCCATCACCATCAATGCGGCTGCGTGGGAAGAAGGACACTTGCAGTAATTACCCCTTGTGTGCTCTTACTTTGATAAATAATTATTAGGTAGGTTCTTCTGAGCCCAAAGTGCAGGATCAGGCATGCCGTACCCCATAAAGTGCCAGAGGTTTCATTTATTTATGGTGCAGCAGAGCAGAGGATGCTCATGGGTGCTGTTCACATGATGTACCCTTATGAAAGTTCTTAAATGTTAAATGCTCTTCATCTGGTAAAGCTTCCTCTGGGATTTTGCCATAGTTACTGTACAAAAGTAGATTTTAGTCTGAATTCTGCATGTAGGAAGATTTCAAGGAAAAACTAAGACATACAGTGGTGGAAAATAACTGTACTTCACAGATTTTGAATTTTTCATAAAAAACACAACTACTTTTACTTCAGTAGGATGAATGCAAGACATTTTCTTGTATTTTCACACTGTTGTGCTTTTACTTATATAAAGCACCTGAGTACTTCACTACCACCACTGCTTATACAGGCTTTTATCACGTGGCTTGTTGGCTCTGGTGTGTTTTCAGGCACAAGTTCAGATCAGTTAACAACACAGCAACACCTGATCTTGTTACATGTAACCAATCCACCATCAGAGGTGTCAGAGTCTGGGCTGAAACTGGATCCTTTACTGTCTTCCATTGTGAACACCAACACATTCAGTACCAACACACACCACACCTGAAAACAGAGAGGTGAGGAGGCGGCTAGTGTCACAAGAGATGCACAGGTCTCACTTCTCCTTCCTCCTGCTTCATTTCAGAGTTTTCACATTCAGGTGCTGAACTTCAGTAAATGCTTGAAAGGTCTTGTTGAGTATGTACTTCCATGACCAAACTTAAAATCGTAGAATGAATGATGGAGTCTGCTTAGTGTTTCTCCTCATACCACTGTATTTTAGGACAATGCCTCAATATCAATAATCTGATCCTGGTTCAGGGATTACTGTTGGTGTAATGTCACTTGATATCTTGCCATCATCATTTTACTGATTCATTTCAGATGTAGGTTTAATGTCAATTTTGGTCCACAAAATAAAGTGTGACCAAAGTGTAAATAATACAACATGACTTTGTCTTTGAATATTCTCTGTCATCCTAGTGTTCATTTTACAATTGAATGCCACAAGTGATGGAGGAATTTCTCAATTTCTTTCCTTCAGCAGAAGCAGTAATGTCCCAGTGTAGAAATACTCCATTGCAGTATATAAAGAACCACTCACCTGAGGCCAGCTGCATCCAGGCACAGATCTTGTAGACGTTCCCGGCGTTGCAGAAGAAGAACAGGCTGAAGCAGACCATGGTGCCCACAATCAGCAGCATGGAGGTCCCCACGAAGAACATGGCCGTCCTGAAGGCTGGTGATGGGATGGAGCTGAAGTCCAGCACGCTGCCCTTACAGGTGAGCTCCGAGGTGAGTGCGTTGCCAATGCAGTAGTGGAAGAGGCCAAAGTAGCCGGCCTGCGGGGTGTTGACGCTGTCCCCGATCCAGTAGGGCTGGATGAAGACCACCATGGTGATGATGACGAAGCAGATGGTGAACACGGCCCACATGACGCCGATGGCCCGCGAGTTTCTCACATAGTTTGTGTGGTAGATTTTGGCAGCCTCCTGGGCTGGAAGCAGATCCATGTTGGCGAGCAGATGGAAGCTTTGTGTCAGTCAGCTTTTGGAAGACAGCTTTCCTCAAATATTCTCCTTCTTCAGTGAATCAACATTTTCCTTATAGGTTTTATGCTCAATCCATAAATCCTGAGGCTTTAAACTCTCCACAGCAACTCACACCTGCTGCTGTTGCTGCTGCTGCTGCTCTGAAAGACCAGGCTCAGGATTCAGCACCCTGGACAGCGCCCTCTCCCCCAACCAATGACGCTGCTCTGATGTCAGAGGTTGACAGCTGACTGACAGTGTATAAGCACAGGCTTTCCTACAGTGGTGGAGACAGAAACACTTCCTCCACTGAGTTAAATAAGTGTGCATTTAGAATGGGATCTTTTTAAAATTTAGGATTAAATGTATCTTACAAAGTTCTGTAAAGGAGAATCTTTCCCTTTGGAAAGTAACCTGTAACCCTGAGTTTCCTCAAACAGAGGTTTCCTGATATCATATTCATGTCGTTCCAGCTAAGTGTTCTAATTCTTGTGCTGCTTTTCTGAAAACATGACAGGAAAACAAGGATATTATTTTTGATAAGATAATAACATTCACCTGGCTTCTGATCGTTGCTGCTGAGGGTGTTGCAGGTTCAGCTAAACAACAGGGAGCCTGTAGTGGCTTAGAAATGGCACAGATATGAAGAACGTAACACTAAATACACACATGGGCAGCTTCAAATCACGCTTATGTTTGCCAAAACCAGCTGGTCTGTGATGCCTGATACCAAAACAGAGATCCATTTAGTGCTGATGAGTCCAGCTTCTTCTGCTCTCTCCCTTAGTTTAATTGCCCCTCTGTGGGCTAATGGCTGCAGCCCCACTTTCTGTCTAAATTACTAATGTTTTTATGTGAATGTTTTTAATAACACTGTAGTTTCCTTTAAATCACTCCTTGCACATGTTTTCTTTTTGTGTGTCATATTGAGTTTAGGATGATGACTAAGGCTTCAGGCAGACAGGGACAGCCGGACAGAGCATGCCACCATCTGTTTACCCTGCATCCTCCAGTCAGTGTTTATAACAAGGAGCCTTAGGGCCTCCTACATGACTCTGTGCCATAGAAAAAAGTGTTCAGGGATGAACGGTTGTCCCGCATCTCTGGGGGATCCCTGACAGCTCCCCACAGCTGAGGAGGGACAATCAGCTGCTGGTGGGGGGTAGCAGAGAGGAAAACACGAGCTCTGCCTTACAGAGAAACAGAGACAAGGATGAGGTGGAGAGGAGCCATCACAATTTAGATGAAAAAAAAAAAAAAGACTAATCAGACTCTGTCTGTGAGGGAAAATGAGGGGGAGCTGCTTTTGAGTGCTGCTCTAATGAGGCGTAATACCTGATACATGTGACAGCGCCTGAAGAGCCTTGTCAAGGTTTCATCAAGCCTGCTATTTCTTCAGAAATGCCTTGAAGAGGTGCTGTGGTGTAAGCATCTCAATGGGAAAAAATGATTGGAGGGACGGTGCATCAACACTTCACACACAAACACACACATATACCTTACAATTTGTGGAGAATAAACCTCTTCATTTGTTTTCTGACCTAAAACCTTGATGCAGGCTGGTCTTAAGTCAAAGCCTGTAGTGAGATAAGGATGAGTGAGAATCAGTGAAATCCAAAATCTACTTTTGTTGCATTCAGAGTCCCTGGTTATGAAATAAAAGATAAATTCGTGGCCAGCTGCTTTTGACCCAGAGCAGTGCTGTTGTGCTGTAGCTGATGTCCATCTCATGGGTTGATGAGCTTGATTAACTACAGCTGTTAACACAAGGTAGGTAACTTGATTATGCAATGTTGCTCCATCACAGACAGGATCTTGCATTAGCACGAGGATTAAGGTGTTTAACTGTTGCTGCCTTCTCACCTTATTACAAACTAAAGAACACTCACAGCTTTGAATTAGGAGGTGTCACCATCTCATTCATTCATTCATTCATCTTCTATACCCCTGATTATGCCTTTTGGGGTTTGGGGGGGGGGCCTATCCCAGCTGTCAACAGGCGAGAGGCGGGGTAGACCCTGAACCGGTCGCCAGCCGACTGCAGGGCAACACACACACACACACACACACCTAGGGACAATTTAGAGTCACCAATTAACCTAGTGAGCATGTTTTTGGTCTGTGGGAGGGAGCCAGAGTGCCCGGAGAGAACCCACGCATGCACGGGAAGAACATGCAAACTTCACACAGAAAGGCCCCCACCTGACCCGGGGATCAAACTGGCAACCTTCTTGCTGTGAGGCATGCGCACTACCTGCTGCGCCCTCGTGTCACCATCTCCTGAATATAAATCATACTCTCCACTTCACTGAGGAGGATGAGACATTGTTTGCATTAGCTTAATTTCGCCGTCTGTCTCTCACTGAAAAGAGCAGAAGACAACTGTCCTTTTTTGAAAAACAGAAATTCTCTTTGTGCCACAAAGCAATCAAGCAATCAAGCAACTTTCTGCTAAAACTGAGGTTAATGTGACAAATCGTCTCCTGGCAGCAGCCAAAGGTAACAAAGGAACCTCAGATTACCACAAACCAAATGGCAGAGTGAATCTGAGTTGATTTTCATGGTTGGGACTCCATCTCAGTCATCAGCTCATCCAGACTGCCATTTTACCCAAATGTGGATTTCCTGAATGTAAAATCAGCTTGTTCAGACATGTTCAGGCTATGTGACAGACACTGTGTTGGGCTTTTTGTAAAAATTAAATACTAAATTATAGAGATGTGACAGGATATGAAGGGACGGAGAGGGATGACACAATAAAAGTAATACACTTTATTTGTATTGCACATTTCAAAAGTAGGACATTAATGGAAGATAAGACAGAAAATAAAACCCACTTGATAATAGTAGTAAAATATGATAAACATAAAGATGGAAATTGATTATAGAGAAAGCATCATGTAAGATGGAAAATAAAACCCACTGGATGATAATCATAAAATGATGTTACAGCCTTTTAGAAGGAGCACAGCAGTCTATAAACGTGTTTCATGCATCAAAGATTAGCAGCTGGCCTTAAAGCAGGGATGTTACAATCACATGGTCATCGTCTCAGAGCCTGTACGCCACCAGGGCATCTGCACAATATGTCTTGAAAATGAATGAGAAATATTGAATTAATGTTAGACTCCTTATCCTCCACATAAAGGACATTGAGACAGGACATACATTTGGGCTCTTTACCTCAGATGAGTGACTCTTTTAAGCAAACCTGATGCCTGAGCTCTTGTGCCTTGCTGTTCTTAGACCTCTGGGAGTCAGGTTTGTTCATCTGCTCTATAATTCCTGTGCCTCACTGCAGTTCAGAGATGCTGCTAAAACGATTCACCAGTTTAGTTTCCTGTGCAGCAAATTCACAAGCTAGAGAGGCAAAAAAAGAGAAAAGTGAAGTGAGGTACAAATAAGTGAACATTTTCCACTGGGCTGTCTGTGAGAAGGACACATCGCAAAACACAAATTAAGTGATGGATAAACACACAGAGGAATGAATGTGGGATGCTGTACCTCACCTTCAGGATGGCAGTGAATAGACGGATGAAAGCCTCCTGCTCTATACAGGATGCTTGCACAAGGTGCGGGGATTGTCACATGCTGTCTTAATCTATAAACTGGAATGTATCATCATGTTACTCATACAGCTGCTGTACATTTGCTTATTCTCCCCACAGTGTGTAATCATCTGCATACAGTACAGTGCAATATAATCATAGCACCATTATTAGATTTTTTATTTTGATCCTTATTAGTCGTTACCTTGGCAACAACAAGCCTCTGTGGAGTTCATATTTAAAAACCTGCATCTATGCGTTTATATCATTGCAAACTGAACATATTTAGGACTGTTGGTTGGACAAAACAAGAGATTTGGGCATTTTATAGATAAAAGGATTAATCAATTAATGGAAAGAATCAGCAGATTAATCTAAATATATTTGCAGCCCTGTAGTGTAAAATGAGTCCATTGTAGGAACAAAATAAACAGAGAATTAGGCCAATCACCAGCTCCGAGTCCCCCTCACCTCGTGGAGGGTTTCAACGTCTTTCTGCACATCATTTTGGTTTTCTGGCTCACTATTTTAGGGTTGCGGTTCACTCTCACTGCTCTCATTGGTGTCATTTCTAGCCACAGCAGGAAGCTGTTTTCAGTCAGATATTCTCCTCAGGAGTTGGTGGTGACCAAAAACAGAGCTAAAAGAGAGTGAATATTTGCAACATGCAACAGATTGTCAGAAACGAGACTTTAAATGAACAAGAATGTGGATCTGTATCTGCTGTGTGAATTGGCAACAGTTTGCTCGTTGTATCAACATAAAAGGGGAAAATACATCAGCGTTGTGTATCCAGCTGGTTTCTGCTGCCGCAAAGTGTCTGAAGAAATCAGTTACTGCAGGTTCAAGGAATGTGACTCAGACATGTACTGAGCATGGTGTTTTACAGATGACAAATTGCTGGTGCTCTGTGGTGGACAAACTGCCTCTACATTGTACACCGGCAGCACACGGCGGATGGACAGGAAGTTGAATTGCAGCACTCCTTAAAATGATGTCTTCAAGTTTTCCCTGAGCTGAGACAAACCACTGCAGACTGCCGTTGCAATAGGAATTAATGTGTGTGAATGGATTCAGTCACAAGCCATTGAACTTCCCCTGGTCTTTTGTAAATGGGCAGGTTCTACTTCCTTGGTTCATCATATTTCTCTCCATAATCCAATATGAGGTGTGTGAGCTGTTGTAAAATGGCCTGTGGCATTTCTAATAACCTTGGCAGCTTTATTACATTTATGGCCAACTTTCATCAAATGAACGACATGCTTATTCCTTGATGTGATTAAGGTCTGCCACTGAGACGGAGAGACCAGTGCATCATAATGTTTTCTGGAAATGTGACAGGTATTCTACCATCATCATATGTTATTTTTGCTGTATTATTGTTAAATGGTATGTGACTCATCATCCTTCCCACCAAAGTGCCTGCCTGTCTTTATAAAATATGTTGTTTTCAGTCTGGGATGCATAACAAACAAGCAGTTCTCACAACACCCCAATAGATTTAGATGTCACTGCCAATTGGAGAGGAAGAGGCATTTCATTTCAATATTAACAGTCGTTTAAAGTCAGGCACTGATTTCTTTTATGATTGGCCCAGAGGAGGGTGCTGCGTATTGACGTTGGTTTGAGGAGAATAATAAGATTTACTTAGTCTTCTCTGCTTAGTATTCAATTTAATATACCACTCCAATCAGTATGCAGGGGGCTTGTTGCAGGAGGACAAACTGTCTCTAAGTGCATCTCTGGTATCCCTTCATTTCTACAGTTTTAATCTCACTGGCCTTGTGCATATTATAATGTCCTTCCAAACTCCCTCTCGTGTTGCATTAATAATCCTGACCCTCAGTTGTGTTGTGGCTTTGTTTTTACACTGAGCTCTGTGAGTTTGGTGCAGGTGTTGTAATGGTTGCAACAGCTCTGTCCAGGACAAGAGATGAGCATCCACATTTTTGTGTTCCTCTCAGGGCAACAGCTCGTGTTCACCAAACCCCCTCCCCAATCAGCATGTTTGGCAGCAGAAAGCAGGAGACGATCTAGACCTCAGCCAGATGCATCTTGTTATTTCAGATAAAGAGCACAATGGGCTTTCATGCTCTCGGTGACCTCAGCACCACTGTTTTTGGCATTACTGAGGCATCTGCAATGGTCACAGCTCTTGGAATGTGTGCTTGGTATCACGCTAATGAGGATTTTTTCCACCACCAAAAAAACAAATGAAATGAAAACACAGAAAATCCCTCAACATGCTTTTTCCTCTTTGTTTGTTAGCTCCCATTGCTGAGATGAAAAAAAAACAACTTCTAATAGCCAAGATTGTCCAAGAGGGGGCAGTGCACCATCTCAATAAGTGTACTGAGTCAGGTCACAGAGGCCAGATAAAGACTGTGCTTTCTCTCAAACAAACAGCAAGCCGAGGATAAGACTCATCTTACTGTTCATGAATGTCTATTTCCATACAGCGTTTGCACAGTCACTTGTAATAGACACCAAAGAGTAACTAAAATCAATATTAGGCATACTTTTTGAGTGTCCTGTAATGTTTATTTTCCTTGCAGTGTATACCTTTTGATGTTGAAAAGGACCCTGGGTGTATTTCACACCAATCCTTTGTGGTGTAATGCTCTTTGAAGAGGCTTATGAATCCTCCAGAGTGATTGTTTTAATGCAGAAAATCTTCAATCACATTCATTTTCATACTCAAACACCTACTTTAAAAGCCATTCCCTCACTGGCTGCCTCATTTGGATTTGTGAATAATGTGCTCCTTTCCTGGACATCTTGCAGATGTGCCTCTTTGTTCCTGGGATTGAAGCCCAGCATGTGTGTGTGTGTGTGTGTGTGTGTGTGTGTGTGTGTGTGTGTGTGTGAGTGAACATAATATCAAGTGTGAGATGGGGTCATCACTCAGTCCGTCCTGACAGACTGAATCTCTGTGAAAACACTGCTCCTGCCTCTCCTGACACGGCTGCTACTGGTGCGACGGCACCTGCTTCATCTCTGAGCTCACACACACTGCATGAGATATCAGATAGGGCTGCAGTTATGCAAGGACACTCGTGACAAGGAGGTATATTTATCTTGGGGGTGAATCTTTCCTTTCTGTTCTTTCCTCCCCTGGTTGACTAGCCAGTGTGTGGAGACCTGAGAATCTGAACTTTGATTGGGTGTGCATACTCTTGTTTGTATAATACCAGAGGCCCTCAAATGATTAAAGAAGACACACCTATAATTTCAATTATGACGAGCATTGCCCTTTTGAAATGTCACCATTAGTATGTCTGTCAAGTGCTCTGAACAGAGACGAGGGCAGATGCCATACAGCATGTTCTCCATCTACCCTTGCAGGTGCCCATTTATTTTTTGTTTGATTGGTCATATCAGATGTGCTGGCTTTCAGACTATCACTGCATGTGTTTGTGTGTGAGAGTGTCTGTGTTCTGTCAGTTTATGTGTAAGTGATGCTCCAGCAGTTATATAACCTTGTAGCAGAAGTGATAAGGAGGAGGATCTCCCACCACCACCCCTCCTCCAACACTAAAATTTGGTGAGGCGGTGCTGCTAGAGCTGAGGGGAAATTCTTCCTGATAATTGGACTGTGAAGGATTTCTTCGGCACATTCAGCCACTCTGCTACTTCACACCATGGATTGTAAAAGGGGTTTAGTTTACAGCATGTCCTCTGTTTCTCTCTTTCTCTCTCTCTCTCTCTCTCTCTCTCTCTCTCTCTCTCTTTATGTCTCATTTCCATTTTATAATTGCATTTAGCATGTACTACAAAATATTCGTAGTTTGTTGTTATCATACAGGACATCAGAGCAGTTTACTGTTTTGTAAGATGCTAACTGTACATAACTCTGGAAAGCTACTGTTATTACTAGGAATAGTTTGACATTGTAGGGAAAAATACTTTTTCCAGCTGAGAGTTTGGTGAGAAGATCAGTAGCACTCTCATGTCTATGCTGAACTTGAAGCTAGAGTTAGCTGGGGGTTATCTTAGCTCAGCTTATAGACTGGAAACTGGGGGAGACAGCTTGCCTGGCTCTGTGCAAAGGGAAAAAAGCTAACTACTAACTCAGGAGTGCTGGTAGGCAGATTGTGTTGTCTTTTAATAAGACCAGGTTAGTTGCTTTCTTTGCTAATAGCCAGATCGAGCAATTTTTTCACAAATTAATTAATTTAGCCCACCTTTTGTATCCTTTCAGCAGTTCCCCCAATGAATAGTTTCACCGTATTCCAATGAACTGGTCCCTCATCACATCTGATTATTATTAATGAGATTTACAGTAGCTCAGCTAAATATACAACCCCACTTCCAAAAAAGTTGAGTAAAACATAAATAAAGGAAAATATGATAATCCTCTTTGATATATACTCAATTGAAAACAGTAGGACAACAATATATTTGACCTCTCAACTTGATTTTTGTAATTTTGAATTTTGAATTTGATGCCAGCAGCACTGTGGTGCTTTGGGACATTCTGGTATTTTCCTGTGCGCTGTGGAGAGGTGTGGCCTTTGGTTCCTGTGCGTCCTTTTTTTTGGCAGAAGCTGGGTGTGGTTCTCCAGGTGGCCTGGGAGCTGGCTCCAACTCAGCTGGGACTCATCACAATCAAGCACAGCATAAAGACTGTGGACTGCAGATGACTTGAGACCAGATTGTTTCTGCTGCTTAGTGGTAGAGTTGTCTGTTTTATTAGTGCTACCTGTGAACAGAAGTTTATGTTTAGTTTTGGTTTCTCTCATGTCAATCACCAGTGCTTGATCTCTTGTGTCTTTTACTTTATGCTCAGTGAGCTTTCCTGCACTAATCTCCAGCTCCAGTGTCTCTACCACCATGCTGCTCAGCCTCTTGTCTCCATCTCCCTCGCATCTCTAGTCCACAACCATCACCACCTTGTTTCATCTGTGCCTCCACCACCACGTTGCCAAAACTGTGGAGGTCTTGCATTTCCCGAGGCTAAGTTGAAGGAAAAAAAACTTAAAGATGATCACATGACTTAGGGGAGTCTTATCTGATTCTTCAATTAAACCTCTTTGTCATCAATCTGGTCCCTGTCAGCATCAGCATTAGAAACAGCTTGTGTCCTGTGGCCCTAACCAGCTTCATATTCACCTTACAGACATGAGGTATTAATCTTATCATCTAACTCTTGCAGAGAAAGTGAATGTCTATTTTGCAAAAAAATGTCTACATGGACTCGTCTTTTGAAAAGGAAGAAAAATGTTTTATCCTTTGATAGTTTTCTTTTTGTTGTTTTTGTGGTCTTTCTGGAACTGTTTCACCACCATGTGCAATTTATTTTAATATGCTGCAGCTGTGAATCTTTCCTCAATGTCCTTTGTGCATTGCACTGTGAGACATTGGTACCCGTCAACAGCACACTCAAAACGAACAGATTTTAGAAAGCATACTGTGAGTGTTTCAGTGTGAACACACTCATATGGCCTTGCTCTCTCTTCTTCACACATGCACATGCTTTTTCAAGAAGGCTGTTCAGATGAAAAGTGTCCAAACAAACACTATTTGAATCAAACACTGATGAAACAGCATCTGGTGATGATGCCAGTTCATGTAAACTGAATGTAAACTGAGATGAGATTGACTGTATCAAGCTTCAAAGGTATTTGCTGCGAATGCAAAGAAAATTCTCATCTATTCTCTCAAAAGTTCAGATCAAATAACATTTGGTGCTGCTATCTATTCTTCATAGTATATTTTGTCTCCACAAAAGATTTCCTGACCCTGGTACAACAGTTGGTATTAGGTTTGTGAGATGATTTATCACAGTAAAGGAGGCTCAGGCAGAAAAGAGCGCAAGAAAACCAGCTTAGTTTTAAATCACTTTACACCGGCAGGCATTTAGCCATTAACTGCTTCTCTTTTACCCACAAAGGAAAGGAGAGGTGCTTTATCACATAAAGCAGTGGCTGTGGCTAAATATTGGACAGCATGAATAGGGATGTTAGAACTTTATAAGGCACTTGCTGACCCAGTACAAGCCCTCACAGTTCAGACTGTCTGTTTCTTTCCAGTCACAGACAAGCGATCTGTTGTTTATTAAGTGCAACAGCTGCCAGGTTGTCTATCCTTTTGTACCTGGCATATAACTGCATAAGCTCTGCCTATAGACGTGACAATTGAAAAGCCTAAAGGACAAACAATAAACATTGTGTAGCTGCACAAAGTAATTAATAAGTTCCTTCACTTCATGGTCTCTCAACTGGTTTGATTGTAGAGAATAACGGAGGCGAGTGAGCTGTCAGTTCCATGAAAACTGTCACGTGGCAGCTGCTGGTGGTGGGCTAGTAAGGAATAGCTCACGGGGTTAAAGACTGCTGGCGTTAACGACACCACAGCAGGCCCGTAATGCTCCCTGCACTTGCCAATGATGAGTTTTTTTTCCCCCAGACAGTGATGACTTCCCCGGGTCCTTGTGAGCATGTGGATGCCCATCAACTCCTAAAGTCATGCTGCTCCTGTAATGAGGAAAAACATAATGGCAAATCCTGCTCGGAGCATCTTCTGGCTGTGATGGCTGCACTGGAGGGCATGTGCACAGAGAGCAGGGGTGCTTTGGCTAGCGAGCAGGCTTTCCTCATTATCTAGATGTGAGTGCCATGAGGGTCGAATAACGCAGAGGGTGTGGAGTCACATTAATCATGCTGTCACACATGTACAGGTCCAATCCAGAGATAGGAGTTCACTCCCTGCTATGAGGATGACATCGAGTGTCCTCACTCGATTAAGCACAGTGGTATTTAAGGACTATGGCACATATATTTTTCTACTTTGCTGGCAGATCACTCTTGATAATATTTGGTGATGTGTGCTGTAATGGTAGCTCTGGCTCAGCGGTGCTCCCCTGCACCTGCATCTGATCTCTGTGTGGGAGGAATGCTGCTATTTCTCCTCAGCGAGCCATTGGTGTGCACTGTGTCTGCTGTGAGTCTCACCTCAGCAATGTTCACGTATCACTGGCTATATATTCATTTCCACCAAAACAGCACACGGTGCACAGGGGATAAATGCAATGATTTGCATGGATATAGCTTTGAGAAAACAAGGCGATGAAAATCCCTCCCACCCACGATGGGAGGCAAGCTTTAATCAGGGGTAGGAGGGAAATGTCTCCATGCCTCCTGGCAGTGCAGGGGCAGGAGGCTGCAGGGTGGTGCAGCATTTAGGAATAGAATACCTGAACAGAGAGATGAGGTCAAAGTCCTTTGAGAGGGGCTTGCGTCTTCTTTTCTCCCTAGAAGTTGTCTCTGCCACAAGGATGATGCAACTCACTAAAGCAGTATTTATTAAGCATCTAAATCATTCTTATTTAATTAAAGATGAGGAGTGGAGCCGCTGAGTTTCAGTCAACACAAACTAAATTGCTTCAGTTAGGATTCTGAGGTGGGATGATTAGTGGATGTGTCGCTGTTGCGTGTAAAAGCTGAAATGGAAAATTTAGATGATGCTGTGGTCTGAGACTCAGCGGATGAACAGATGATACATTTCTTTTAGGCTCCCTGCCTCTGAGGTAATTCAATTCAATTTCTTTTACTGATTGACATTGGACACCGTGACGTTTATGGTTCATGCAAGCAGGCAGCAATAATGAAGGAATTATTTGCAGTTGGGCCCCTAACAATAAATTTCAACTCCGTGGAAGCTGCCAAGAAGTTGAAAGTGTGTGTGTGTTTATTGTACTTCTATCTTGGTGAGAACCATTATTAAAGTGACAAGATGTTTGCAAATAGAGCAGACTGTAACCCGTGTTCATTATTTTCAGGGCAGGCTTGAGGGATAGTTTGGTGTTAATGATGCCATGTACGGTAATACAAAAATGTTTGTAAGCTATTACACATCTATCTTTATGAGGACCAATTTTAGTTTCTAAACCTTGACAGAAGGCAACATTTTGGCAGGTCTGCACTTCTTTGGCTTTTGAGGTTTATGGGCTCGTTTTAGGGTTAAGATTAGAATTACAATTAATGTCAAACTTGCAATAACTGATTTTTTGACCACAGCAGGAACTAGCTGTGAACACAATATTGAAATATTAACACATTTTAAGTGGATACAACTAACTTGTTAGCAAACAGCTTATTACTGATGCATTGACTCGTCTTTTAGCTCTAGTTTTGTTCTCCAGCAACTCCTGGGAAAAAAATCAGGCTTTTCAGCTGCTGAATGCTCCACTTTGTTCACCAGCTAGTTTCTGACTTCATCTAGCTGCTGTTTGGTGCTGGGCTGGTACCAGTGGGTTTTTAGAGCTTTTTCACAGACAAAAAAAGCCTGGTGTGACTGAAAACGACTCTGATGAGAATGAGAATCAATGAAAGTTGTGGACCATAAAGCCAAAACAATGAGACTATAAGGCCCCATAGAGATGAGGGCATCTGGAGAGTTGAGTGATAATTCTTGAGTTCATCACTACAAGAGAGCCAAAATGTCCTCAAAGTATGGCAGCATAAAAAGCGTAAATTTGTTCGCAATAATCAAAGTCTTTCTGAATTGCTTCTGGAGAACACAGGAGAAACCTGTCAACCTGGTGGTGCCTCTATTTGTTTCTCTGACATTTTTACTCTTTGAAGCCTTTGAAGATATTGGGACTTTTTTTCATTAAGCCCTCCAACATGTCTGTTTCTGTCAAACTTGAGCCTGGAAGAAGAACAGCTCTCTTTAATTTTGCATCTTAACTTTGCAGAAAGAAGAAAATGTGGCTCTCTCTGGGTTTGCAGATTGTTTCTGAGCATTTTGACTCTTGTACATAATCATATTTATAGAGATTGTCTCCATCCTCTCCAAAGCTGTCAAACCACTGAGGTGCCTAAACTTCACAACTCATGAAGTCTGACATCAGTTGCCCAAAGCTTACTTGGGAGGGATTTCATACTTGTGAATTAATTTCATATTGGAGAGAAGACTGCTGAGAAGACTGCTTGACCTCAAAGGCTGCTGAAAATAACCTGCAATTTAAAAGGGGCACTCAACCAATTTTACATGTCAAAGTGAATTTACCAGTCATGAGTGTACTCAACCACATCGCCAGACAGGAATTTAGATACTGGATGGTTCTGAAAAACCCTCAATTACATTCAATGACAGTGTTTTTTCCTTGCTCTTTTTACATCCAATGTCAGCCTTTTCACAATTCTTGCTTTTTAAAATATCTACACATGGAAACTTGGGAAAGGTTAAGGTTGTGGCATTGAACTGGAGGTGTAGAATTGTCCAGCGTGGATATAATTTCTGGGAGTTGGACATAATATTTCATTTGATCTGGTCAGAATCAGTTGATGAGCTGTTGAATTTGGTGCGTTTTCCCCTTGGCTTGGTTTCTATTCACACAGAGAAAAATCCAAGTGAGTCAAGATGCAGCACTATAAGCCATGTGAGAACGTTCACTCATTGGTCAGATCTGTCTAGGTTGGGAGTATATTCGTCCAGGTCCAACCTCGATTAATTCTCTGGTTAGTTGCTCATCCCCATCCCATTATGCAAAGCACACCTGGCACCTAGAAAATGGATCAGATTGAGGTCAGATCATGTTACCACCACAAGTAAATGGTACCAGAATTCATTTGGGACCAGACTGAGACCACGTCCTCTCCAGGGTCTCGGTTCAGTGGCTTGGTCCACACCAGGGTTCAACTGAGAAGCTTTCACACCAGCCCAAACAAACCACACTGACTAGAAAACGCACCAGGGTTCATTTTAACCGAACCAAACTGGTTAATGCACCATTCTTTGTTTTATCTGTCTCTTACTAGTCCATCAACTTTATGGAAACGCAATACAAAATCCAAAATCCCTCTTTTTAATTCAGATGCAGAGCAGTGCTATGCAGAGTTTGTTCCTACTGTAATTGTGTATTATTTCATCATAATTTCATTTGCTGCAGAGTCAAAGCTTTTTGTATATGCCAACATCATGACATGTTAATGGACTTTTTCTCCAACCAGCAACGGGATGCAATCCACTGTATCTGTTGAACTGCATCAATATCAGCTACCAATCTGATCAGCCTGCAATGACAACACACACTGCAATCCAGGGGAGGGTGCATGTTATGAATTTCAGTCAAAGTATCTTTATTTACAGGAAACAGTTTGGATTTATTTCTCATAGCAGAAGCAGCGAGAGTCCTCAGTCAGTCATGATCATGTGGTATGGTTTCTGAGCCACTGAGCACAGCTTCAGCACTGCACCATGCCTTTACCAAACATAATGTAGCCGAATGAGAGTTGCAGGAACTCATCGTGCCCCTTATTTTACAAGTGACCACAGGTGTGACAGCTGACAGGCAGCCTCAGACCTTCATGAAAACAACTGCAGTGGCACACAGAGACAAAAACATGTGGCAGGCAAGACAAACGCAGCCCAAAGAGCTGCCATCGGATGATAGCAACTAATTAGAGAGTTTTCTCTTCTGCTCAAGGGGCTGTCTTATGATTAAGAGAGCCCAATGAATATGTATAAGATGTGAGCACAGGGATGGCTGGATCTAGGTCAGGCTGCTGGTGGATGATGACTTGCCTGTGAAGTGAAGCAAGGAGGCGTTCGGCAACACCACGCTATTCAGAGAAACCCTCAAGAGGCACACAGATGTGAGGGACCTTAACTTTTCCAGATTATGTCTCAAACAAGTTTATGGGCTCTTGGCATTCAGATGGAGGCGGCTCATTCAGCTGAAGAGCCCTAAATGACTTCTCTAGGGATCATTTCTGTCTGTTACAGCTTGGCATTTAAATAGAACGACTGGATGCATTGATTGGTCCATCTACTCACTCTGCAAACAGAATATTTCTACAAACATGGTGAAGTGATGTCGCATGTTGCCAGAGCCCTCACATTTTCTTACATTACTTGTAGTTTGTAGAAAGGAAATATGCAAACGTGTCAGAGTCTATGAAGACGAATGAGTGAGAAATAGAAAAGAATTCAGCCGTCGTGGATTAAGTATCAGAGTGACCCTCCCATGTTCTCTAAGGCAAAGCAAGTGTGCAGTCCAGAGTCGTTAATGATGCTTTCAGTTGTTGTGTGATCATTTCTCTCTCCAGAACAGAAGTTACAGCAGCTGACAAATTTCACAGCTCATGATTTTGTTACCAAGCAATTACTTTGGCTTACATTATTAGCATTAATAATAGAACTGGCCCGACAAGCTGAACTCAAAGTTAAAGCTTTCTTGAGATATGAGGTGGAAGAGAAAAGACCTTTCTGTTGCAGCCAGCCTGCCACGCAGCTGAGTCCTCCCTGCTGTCACAGATGCCTAACCAACAGATCTGTCAGAGGATATGAGAAAAGCCCCCAGTATTATTTTCTTTTATTAAAATGTGCACACTTTTTTTCCTACCACTTGCAATCACACTTGGGAATTATGAAAGGTCATATGATTCCTGCGTGCAAGACATCTCTCAATAAACGCAACGATTTCTTTCTTTTTGAGGCAAAATGATTTGAACGAATTACCCCGTGTTATGTGTGCAGCATATCGAAACAAAGCTGCAGAGAGCCAAATCCGTGATCCTGAGCTTCTCAAAGCATGCTTACATAACTGCAACTGTACCTGTGACTGTAATTCTCAACCTATCATCACAGGAGAATTTCTGTGATTCACACCACAAAAGGATTTTATGTGTGAAATCTTTGGCAGTTTTCAGCCAGAACATACAAGCGACAGTCTGAAATACCTCCACGGTACAAAAATGCCTCCACTTGACAAGACTGTGGCTGTCTTTCTCAACATGATGAACTCTGTGACAGGGAAGAGGCAGACCTTCACCGCAGTAAAACACGGCTGTTTGCCGTCACTGAAAACAGCCACGCTCCAGTGTTTTAGTGATGGTGGAGGAGCGGCTGCCGACATCACATTTCCTAGTGCTCAATCAGTGTAACGGATGAGTCTCTGCTCCAGACAGTGATGCTGATACACATATACTGTGCGTGTCATGCATAAACACACATTCCCACATAAAGAGGCCATGTCCTGTGATGCCCTATGTAGTGGTTGCCCCTCGCCATTTCTCCCACGTAGAAGGAGAATGAGCTGAAATCTCCCACTCTTGGTGAAGCTCCATCCACCTCACATGAGTGCAGCTCAATTGGACGGTGCAATGGAGCAGCGATGGACTAAACGCCACTCCTCAGTTAAGTTCAACTGTTCATTTGTTTTCTGTGCTGTTATGCATGAGGAGAATCCACACGCTGCTCCCCTCATTATGACTTGAACATGATTGATTTAATGCTCCCTGTTTCCTTCTCTTCAGGGGGAAACCACAGCGCTGACAAAGTGATTGGATCATCTTGAAATGGAGAATGATAATGTGTTTCCAGCCCTGCACACGGATGTTGTTGATTTATGTCATGGAACACATGGTCTCTCAACTTTTTTGTTTACTTTCTCATTGAAATGTGCAGCACAGAATCTATTGTCACTGCAGGGTCTGTGACCAATCAGGGATGGTAGTTTAGTTTCTGAACACTCAGAGAGAACTACACCTGGAGCAGGGACTTTTTTCACACCTGAAATTATCAAAGAGGAACTTGATTTAGTCCCCGGCTCCTGTGGTTGAAATGCGGGTAAAGTTCCTGCGTTCCTCTGTCTGGAAATTATAACACTATTTATTCTCAGTGGGAAAGGAGACATGCTGAAATAAATCTCATTCATTCAGTAGTCGGTGGTTTTGTGTATGGAACACTTACATAAAGTTAGTGGCAGACGACGTCCTTGAGAGGTGTCTGTGTTTCAACACAGACTGTAACAGACTGTAAAACATAACACAAAAGCCAACAAAGTTCCACTTTTAGCAACAATCATCATGAGAATTCACATCCAATATATCTTCCACAGAACATTTACAGTACGCTGCTTCACAGACATTTATTTCAAAGTAGACGCATGGAAGATTTTCAGACTGCGCAGAAAACGGATGATATTATTCTGTCTCCTACGTTTGGTCTGTATTCTAGCTTTTTCAAAAAAACAGAAAGTGCCAGCAGCATGCAGATGCACTTGTTTTCTGTCTCCCTCTTACAGGGTACTTTCTTGTATATCATAGGCATTGATGGAAGATATATTCACATCAGATTCAGTACTTAATTAAACCACACACCACAGAAAAATACTCACTTACAGGTAGAAGCACATCAAAATTTGTGCTTGAAGCTGCATCACTTGTCATGACAAAACCACAGTTAGCCCTGTCGCCCAACTCTGCAGCTGCAGTATACGCAGCTCGTTGTTTACTATGTGTTCGAGTCTCATTGCTCTCATTATCAGCCCTGTTTTAAGCTGCAACAGGCAGCCATATTCAGCAAAAAAGCTCTAATAAACCCATTGGACACCAGCCCTAGCCTGTCTCTGAAGCTGGTCGAGACCAGAGCTAAGAGGAAGGGTAAATATTTGGCTTTAATTTGTCAGCTGGCCAGAAACACGACTCCAAATGAATGTTAATGTTCCTCTGTGTCTGCTGCTGGATGTGCAATTGGTAACAGGTTAGACCCAAGAACTTTAAAGGCAGACTTTCAGACCAAAAATGACACTGTTAAAAAGCACAAGGGGGCTAGTCCAGTTTGAGTAAAGCAGCCCGACACTCAGGCTTAATATATGCAAGTCCCAACTGTGTCCTCAGCGCTCTGTACTGCTTTGTGTGTTGGTCACATGAGCATCCACAATGGAGCAAAAGTCAAACTGCTATCTCTCTATGTATGTGTTATCCAGCATGGGGTTTTATCCCCAGAGGTAGTTTGTTGATCCCACACATGCTGTCTGTTCAGATATAATGTCTGCCTGGAGGGAAAGCACAGTTTAAACCTGATCTTTCCATTGAATGAGTGGAGGCTAAACACCTCCTTAGCCTGTGCTGCAAACTCAATATATGTTTCAACAAAGAAGGAGAGCAGAGCAGAGCAGTACAGTTAGGGTAAATATTTGAATATTGTTTTCATCCCAGGCAAACATTTTAGTTGTCTGGGCAGGAAGAAGACACATTTGAGATTACTAAAATACTGAATATATTTTGAAGATGCAACCTGGTGCTTGCCTGTGGGCTAACTACAAAGCTGCACGTTGGTTGTAAACTAAGTTATCATCATATTAGTCTATTGGTCTGTTAGCTTGTACTGTCTTTGACTCCCGACCTTTATTAATATTTAAATGCAAAATCAAATTCTGTCACTTTGAAGTCATTGAAAAATGGGTTTGCAGAGTTTGCAGTCGAGAGAGCTAGATTAAGCTAGGTAGTCCTAGTTTACCTTTTCTGGACAGGTCTACCATGCTAGCTTTGTTGCTTAATGTGGTGTTTATTTGTGGTGAATGATGATTACAAAGATGCTTCTTAAAAGTTTCTTAAAATGTCAAAAAGTGAGCTACAAGAACTAAGCTACTGAGATCTGCTAAGCTAGCTACCTTTACCTTTACCTTTTTTTTTTTTTTTTTTTTTTTTCCTGTTGTAGTAGCTAAACCATGAATTAGTTTAGCTAGTTGTCTTAATTGATTACATGGCATAACAAACTGAATAACCAAAATGTAATTTCATCAGAATAGCGGTTTCACATTTACAGATGACGGCTACTGGAAAATCCACAACTACACTAAGGTTTAGCTTTTGCCAAGGCTAGCTGCGTCTCTCTCATAAGCTGACTTTCACCTGATGTAGCCCTCTTAGCTTTGGCAGAGAGTGCAGTAACTGCAGCCTGGGCAGCAGTACTTGACCAGAATGCAGTAACAGTACAGAACAACTACAGATACAGCATTTTTTGGGTCTGTTTTGTAGTTACAGCAAATTTAAAAAGTGGCTCTTATGAAAATTATATATCTATTCATAAAGTAAAATTGATGTCAAAAAGTCAGATAAAGGTGAGAAATGAATGCATTTTGTGGATTAAACTAATTTGTTTCCAGCACACCCACACCTTAAGTCATTGACATGGTGGTGGCTATGTGTCTGGTGACTTGCTTTGGTGTTTTTCTGCCCCCTTGTGGGCAAAATGTAACTGATGCAGCTTTAAATAGAACTAACAGAACCACAGTAGAAAAGTACGTTGTTACAAGTAAAAGTGCCATATCAGAAACTGTGGTTAAGTAAAAATGTATTTGACATTTTGGGAAGTACGTGTTTTTGCTTTTATAAGGCGAGTTAGATATATTTCTTTTGTTGTACCAGAGGGAGATCAGTTTTCACAAACATTGATATACACCCAGCAACACATAGATACAGACAATACATAAAATCTTCATGTCTACATTCGTACACCCCTGCTCACAGCAGTGTCAGCGAGGCAGTTTGTTTAGGACTGCTATGGCAGAAAGGACAAATCTGCTGAAGTGAACTCTTCTTCATTTTAAAGTCTTGTATCTCAAACCAGATGGAAGTATGTGAAGTGTTGACTGAGGGGGTGATCAGTGTCATTTGCTATTGTGAGTGCTAGGCATGTGAAGACTGTGTGCTTAATGTCTGATAGATTGCGTGTGGGAAGGCAGATGATTTTGCAGGCATTGTGTGTGATACAGCTCAGTTTGTTTTTGTTGGAGATGATGAAAATAGTAAAGAAGCAGTACAGCAGGCTGAATTATGCTTTTTGTAACGGACAGTGCTCTGAGTTCACAGATGTTGTGGAGTCTTTGATGTTATTGTTCATTTATAGAAATTGTCCTGATCTGGTCTGTTCAGTTTTGCCACTTCCAGTCTTATTTTAAAGTCTTCCCTCATGTGTCAGATTTTACTTTGCTTCTTGTGTTTTCTCAGCCTTGTGATTGTCTAATTCATGTCTCCTGTGTCTGATTAGTTCTCCTCCCCTGCCTATTTAAGTGAGCGTGTTCCCCTTTGTCCCTATTAGTTCATCCCTTGTATGTGGCCCATATCTGTTCCTTGTCAGTTTATAGAGTATTTCCTACAGAGTATTTCCTAGATAACCTGTTTGTGGATCTGCACCTTGTTGTTCCCCTGGACCTTGCTTTTGTTTTTTGGACTGTTGGACACTGGTCCCCTTTTTTTCATTGGAGGTTTTGCTGGTGACATTTTGATTTTGATTCCCACCAGCTTCACCTACCTGTAAGTCCTTTCTTGCCTTATTTTGTAAAATAACTTATTTGAACTGCTTCTGCCCTGTCTTTTTGTTTGGTCTTCATATTGGGTTCACTTCCTGTTTTTCCTGGCCCCACATTTTAACAGAAGTGATGTGTTGATCAAAATTGAGCTTAGCGTCTAGATATTTGAAGTTCCTCACCTGTCTTGTTCTGGATGGGATGGGGTTCAGTCCTGTGTGGGATGTGTTTGATGTGCTGATGAGTGTTTTTTTTGTTTTTGTTTTTGTTTTTGTTTTGTCCATGGTAGTTATCACTGCACCATTGTGTGAAGTGAGAAACAGAGTTTTCTGATGAGAAGATTGATGCCACCCTCTGTGTGAACAGGGGTAATGTATTTCTCAGCTGGGTGCAGTGACTCTTTGTTACTGTGAGGTTGCAGGTTTCCAGTCTTTGTGCTAAGCTAACTGGCTGCTTACTCCAGCTTCATAAATGGCATTGTTTTCATCAAAAATGCAAGTTTCCCCAAAGTCTTGAATATTCTTTGTCCAATATTACATATATTGATATTTAAAGTACCAATACATCATATTGCATTATCATAAATGTAATCTTTACCTGAAAAGTTGTCTGACAAATGTAATAGAGTAAAATGTTCTATATTTTCTCTGTAATATTGTTGAGGACAACAAAGCTACACCATATTAAAATGGAAAAATATTGCACTTTCTGAAAATATTGTACTGTAAATATTGTAAATTAAGACCTATTTCCAGCCTCTGCTTTTGCTGTGTGCTTCTGGTCACTGAAGAACACCAGTGTGCCACATCATCTGGCCTCCTCCCCCTGCTGATGCTGAACAGGTCTGGGTGGTACCACTGCACACACACACACACACACACACACACACACACACACACACACACACACACACGCACGCACACACACACACACACACACACACACAGACAGAAGGTTCTTACAGCCGTAATTACAGTCTTGCCACAGCTACAGGAAGTGGGGCGGCTGCGGGTGGGAACAGTGGAGAGGCTCACAGCAGGTGGCTGGGACAGCGCACTGGAGAGAGCTCAAAATCAACCAATCTAGGGCCACCACAGGGCCTAATTACCGAGTGAACATGACTAATGATGAAGCTGAGCTCTGGTGCTGCTGCGTCCGAGTTGTACAGCCTTCATCGCCCCATCAGACCGAGTCTCCCTCCCAGGTGGAAAAGCGTACAGGAGTGCGTGCACAGACCTCCCACTGCGCTTTCATGCTTAGAGATGACGCTGGGCAGTGATGCTTGTAGCATGGAGCTCATACAGTTGTCTGCATGATTATGGAACACACACACACACACACACACACACACACACACACACACACACACACACACACACACACATATATATATATATATGCGATTCAGTTTGTAGCATATCTCCCTGTGTTTTACATTGAGGCAGATTTTAACATCTTTGAGCAAATCGATGTTTTGGAGAGGTATTATTTTCCGTTTCCACGTGAGAGCAGGTAGCCTATTTGCCACTGATAACTGTGGGAATGGTTTCAGGGGAAAGCGTTTTGCAAGAGAGAAGCAATCACTCCGCGCAGTGATGCTCTGTTTGGAGATTTCCCGGTAGTTGGTCGCTGTGACTGATGGGAGTTACCCCCACCCCCCACAAGCCCATGTCCACAGTATCTTAGTTTACCTATGAATTATGCTTGACAGGTTGAATTTCTCCACACTTCACCAGGTTGTTCAATCAGGGAACTGTGAAACGTAAATGAGGCTCCCCTGAGATACAGGCTCAGAGATGAATACAGGAGGAGTATCGAGGGAGCAAACGTCACCTTTTACTGGCGAGATGAACGAGATGAAGCTGCAGAAGTTTGAGGAGCTGTCCAGATGCTGAAAAGCATCAGACAGCATTTCAACCGGTAATAAGAGCTGGTGGCTCGGGAGGAACTAATGCAATTTTCACATCAGATGAAAATAAACTATTCATCCGTTGCGTGTGGTGTAAAGGTTCAGCTTATTCGTTTAATTTTTGTCGCGAATTTGAAGCAGTAATTTTACATCTGCATAGAAATCCGCCATGCTGTTCTGCAACCAAAAACACTCAGAGATTTCACTTTAAATAGACGGCTTTGTCTCTCAAATTGTTTTACCCGTGATCATCTGCTCTGAAAATGCAGCCCAATGCCACATTCACGCCCCTCGGTGCTTATTTATTTTCTGTTACAGGCTCTTAAAACCAATTTGGAGCAAAAAATAATGATCCGTCCAGCCATAGATCAATAGCTTGAATCTGCAACGAGTGTCAGTCGCAGCCTCGCATGTAGGAGAATGCAGACAGGAGGGGTGGAGTTCACAGCTTTTACTTTTCAAACGCTGCTTTGGTTGAAGAGCTCATTCTGTGCCAGGAAAACGGCGGAGTTGGCGCTGATGCGTCCTGGCATGTGATCCCACTTTAGTCAAATCAATCCCCTCACTGCTGCAGCCTCCCATTAAACTTTCCATGCTGTTGCCCGTTCAATGGACAGCACTTAGGAGGTTTGTCTGGACCGTATCCGCTCCTGCTCGCTCGTCCGCTGTACTCCCGCTCTCCACCGTCGGCTCTCCAGGTTCGGAGGGACTCACGCGGCTCGGGGAGCTGGCCTGGGTCTCCTGCACGCATGGAGGGAGACGTTATGGACAAGGTGGAGGCCACGGCGACGGTCCGTGACTTCGACCCTATCAGCGGGAGCATCCCGGCCACCAAAGTGGAAATCACCGTGTCCTGCAGGTGAGTCCACCCCGGTGCTGATGCCGCTGTGTCTGCGTCAGGGTTTGGGGAGCTCCGCGCGCTTTTGGGTGCGTTTTGCTGAGAGAAGACAGTCCAGTTTGCGACAAGCAACGTGCTACTTAATATTTCGGTACTGGAAAACTGTTTCATATTACATTTCCCGTTGGAAAAACTACTTTAAACATTTTTAAGACTATAAAAACTCTACAAAAGGTAAGATGACAACGTTATGAAGGTAAATCCTCTCAGAGATCCATGCTCTGCTGTAGACACGCATTAACTAAGCCCACAAGACGTCAGTGGAAAATTTGAGCATTTTAGAAATAAATCGTTCGATTCTTAAACCAGAAACGAATACAGAACCTAATTAGCGTTGCGATAATGCCCAGAAATTCTCCCAATCAAAGTCAGTGAAGTATTGCCGTCAATCTGACAACTTTTACGCTTTTGTTTAAATGAAGATTTTCGCTTTGACGTCGATCTATCTCAGTCAGCCCATCTCGTGGGTCTACTGCGCTGTTTGTGTTTTGCGCGCGCCAAGTCGCGTGCCACACGAGATATCGACCGTCGTAGAGTTTGTTGGCGTGTCTGAGAGGTTTCCCCCGAGGCAGCGTGTCGTGTGAAGCTGAGGAACCGCTGCACAGGCTCCTCCAACGATAGGTCGTTACAGAAACGTGGAATAAATAAATAAAAAATAAAAAATCGCCCTCTTTGGCATTAGAATCGAACTGAATCCCTGATCCTCTCCCTCCAAAACCTCCCAAAATACCACAAAGATGACAAGTGCCTCGGCTGGTTAGGGTGGGGCAGCGCTGGCTGCAGGTGGAGTCACTGTGTACGGTATGCTGCTGCAACATGAAGTGGCTTTGCTTGTTCAGTTTTAATTCACGTTTCTTATGGATATTGACGTTAATTTGTGTTTTCAGGGCCTCCTGGGCTGTGCATCATTTTGCCATAATCCACAGTGTTAAGCGCTTTGTAGCTCTGGGCTACATCAGCCTTATACGCATGTAAATGATGTGTTGCCATGTGCACTGCTGTTGAAACTGATCCCAGAGAGATTTCATAAATGAATGCATGCAAAGCCACAGGCCAGAGATTTATTAAGCAAAGCTCCTGCTGCCATTGTTTTCTTCACTCCTCTCTCATCTGCTTTCCTCTCAAATCTCCATTCACTCATTCAGTTGTCTGGAGGGGAAATTGATTGATTGCCTTTCCTCTTGCAAACACTGCTCTGTCATCCATTTTGAAATTCTGAAGTTGCTCAACAAACCCAACTTTGCTGCTGGCAGGCAGATGACCTTATAACCCATTTAGAATATTAATGAACAAGTCACATTTCAAAACAAATCTGTTAACCTTTGTAGAGTTGACAGGCTGACAGGATGGTGCAGCTATGGGGGGCGGGGGCCTGTTTAAAGAAGACCAACAGCATTAAATCCTGTATTTATGTAACCAAAATGATTGAATTATGTTTAAAACTGAGGCAAGTGTGTGTGGTGAGGATGTGTGTAAGGTTGGTGTATGGATTTGAGGAAGTGTTTGTTGTGAGCATTTTATCCATTGTAGGTTGTGTGTTGTAGCAGCTGGACTTGTGTTGTTTCCCTCTTGGTATACACTTTGTTCCCCCCTTAAGCCTTAGTACTTTAAGCTGGGATCTGTTTTGACACCCCCGGGCTCTGTCGATCTGCAGCTCCCTTGTCTGTCATTAATGTCTCTCCAAACAAAGACTTGCTCCAGGACACAGTTTGATAGAGAAGAAAAATTCATCCCTGCTTTTACTTGGCCTTGAAACATTGTCTATTTCACATGTAAACACTTCAGGTCCTGCCTGCTCTTCTGTTTGACTTGTGGAAATTACTACAGTAGCTCATGTCTGACCTCTGAGGACTGCTTCAACGATCAAACAGTGGACAGCTGAAAAGTTTGACACATATGAAATAAACAGCCATGCGTGCAGTCATTCCTCCCACTTATCAGCAAGTGTGTATTCAGTCCATCCAATAGAAGCAAACAGAAACAATGGGTGTTATGTGGGTGAGAGGCACAGGCTCCATAACACTGTGTAATTGATTTAGTAAGCCTGAAAGCTCTGAGGTTGCAGCGCCCATGGAATTGAATTGTGGCATGTAGCCCTACAGGCATTCTCATAACCCTCTGCCAATATTGCAGCAAGCCCCCTGACAAACTGGAGGGACTGAAGCAGACATCCCCTTATCAAAACAAGAGCACATCGCTGTGATAGCACTTTGTTCCCTGTCTAAGGCTCTGATTGGTTTTACTCACAGGTCAGCCAGTGAGCTGAACCCACAGCATCTGCTTCTTAGCTGTGAGGGCTATGTTCCAGATAACGCTTCAAACTCAAGTGGCCTCTATGTACTTTACCAAACACATGCCAGTGAATACAGTTCAGTGGGTTAGAGCCAGGCTTGATCTTGACTCTTACGTGGCAGTAAAGAGTGTGGTCATTAGTTAATGTTTGAGCAGCCCTGATGAATATTTCATAAGTTGTCGATGTGGTTTGCTAAATCATGCTTTAATTATGAGCAAAGTAGTAAATGTGAATCCTACTGGATTGTAAAATGTGCCCTTTCTATATCTCAGCTTACCAGACCGTCTCAGAGTTCCCATGTACAATGACTTCAGGGAGATTGGGGCTTCAGCTCTGTGGTTCCACTGTGAAGAACACTTTTGGTAATGAATGTCAGAAAAAATGTGCACACTGACAAAAATCACAAAGCCCCCAAAGGCACACAGATCTTCATTTAATGAATAGTTCACTCTGTGTCTCTGTTCGGCCCATCGCAGCGCAGCTCCATGTACAGGATGTGTTGATTTTTAAATGCACTGTTTGCTGCGTGTGACCAGAATGAGGGAACAGAGTTGATAAGCTTGACAACCCAGACAGAGGTTGACAAGTCTTATCAGAACATAGCAAGGGTGAAAAAAGTCTTTCTTGCTCCTGAAACATCAGTTTGTGACTATTTGTTAGTTACCATCCAGAGGAGAGTGAGGGGAAACAAAATAACAAGGATTTGATGAAAAGCCCAGCTTTGGACACGGTGCCATTGTGAGTACGTGAGATACAATGACATAGTCCAACAAATCCACCAAGTGCAAGGCCGTAGCTTGAATTTTTATTTCACTGTCATTTGAAAACAGATCAACAGAGGGAACGTTATAGAATTCATTGGTCCTTTGCCACATGTCAAAGCACACCACAGGTGTGCTGTTAAAAGTGGAATCGGCTGACAAAGCCACCCTCTCTTTGAGTGAGCTCAGCCTCCCACCTGACCGCTTGAACGTCGAACTTTATCTGCTCCCATCATCAATTTCATCAGGATGAAGTTGCTGCATCTTGTCCGTTCGCTTCTCTTCTCTGCTGTTGCTTTGGAGCTCGTTGAAACCATTCATTTGCTGTGATAGATTGGTTAGAGTAGCACTGCATCCAATCAATGCATTCCATAGCTGGCGGATCTAACTCAACCAGGCCACTCTGCTCCCGAGGGATTCATTACCTGGTGAAACACACCAAGAGGTCACATGACAGCCAGCAGCCTGTGACAAATGCTCACAGGAGAGGATCCATGGTGCACAAGGCCACTGATTGCTGTTCCCTGGGGTCAGTCTGAAAACTTGCGGCATGCTTCTTGATCTGAACTCTTCCTAAGGCAATCATTGCAACAGAGGGGGGAGGCCTAATGAAATCATCAGAACGATTAGGATGTGTGGCATCGCAGCTCGATCTGTCAAAAACAATTACTTGAGCAGAGCAATTGGGATTCAAGCTGTGTAGCAACCTATTGTTTATTTGAATGCATTGTTATGGCCTGTAACTCTGCTGCTGTTTTAGTGTTAATAGCTGCTGTAGCTGTTGATCTCATTCAGTCTTGGTTACCCATTCAATCAAACCCTATGGCCTGATTTTCCGGTTGAAACATCCCTTTGTTTTGCCCCAGCAGAAAGCAAGTTTGAATTGAACTAGTTTGCATTGTGTAAGAGCATAAAATATTAATAAAAGATCCCTCATGAGTAAGAGAGAAATTTCAATTTGCAGTGTTTTTACTCTGCCATTATTTGCATATCGTCTTCTGGGTTAAGACTGACCTGGAGCGAGCTCGCAGGATGCAGAATGGCTTGTATGTGTGAGTGATGTGTCGCATCTGTTTTGGGGATCGAGGCTAAGAGACACGAGGCTGCCAAGAGGAGGCAGATTTTAATTAATTTATTTTATTTTTTTTCCAATTTTGGGGATGTTAAGATTGCAGCAGGCGAGTCTCGCAGGTCGATGAAGCGGATAATTATGCATGAACCCCTGACACAGTGAAAATGAGTTTTGATCCCAGACACTTGGCTTGTGGTTGTGTCAGAGTTATTAATATGTTCTCATTTGGGATATATGACATCCAAGGGGGATCCCATGGAAACACGGTTGCGGTGCCATGCCAGTGGTTTATAACACTCTGCATGTTGCCGGTGTCATCTCAAAGTGTTGATTGAAATGACAATGAAAGTTAAGAGTGCTTTGCAAAGAGAAATCAAAACTGCACCTCTTGACTCAGAAGTATCAAGCTGCTCTTGTCACTTTTCAGAAAACCTGAAGGGTCAGCACAGAGTGTTAGTGGATTTCTGTGTCGGGGGATTTTTGACCAGCTTGTCTGGGAAATTTGAGAACTGGTGGCAGATTTGTACAAAATGTGACAGGTTGCTCAGTGCAGATTTCACTGCATTATGTTGCATTTGTTGAAGGTCTCTGAACTTCGCCGGAGGCCTGAACAAGTTACTCATTGTCAGGTTATTGTTATTTCTCTAGACATATCGGAGTAAGTAATTTTTCTGTTAGATACATTCAAATGGATTTGTTATACAATTGCCGAAAGGCACATTTCTGCCTGTGTGGGTGTGAGAGAGAGAGAGGGTGTGTGTGTGTGTGTGTGCTTTTGCTATAATGCTGTGTGTAGAGCTGAAACGTCAGGTTTGATAAGTACAAATACAATTAATTTTCACTGTAGGGAAATGGATTATCAGTCAAAATGTGTGAATCGTACAAGATAAACTTATCCACAAGCTGCAAAACTGTGAAATGATTACAAGCTGTGTGGAAGCTGCCAGTTCCTCTAATTTCAAGTTTGTTATTTGTGTTAAATGCCTTCAAACAGAACGTGCAATGTCGTATTTTATTTATTTTTTTTACAAGTACATAATATGCTTGATGTTGGAGTGGTTTCAGTTATGTCGTTAGTTGAGTGAAAAACTTAGAGAATTATTTTATGTTTTCTGCATTCCACTATCATGCTCGGAACAAAAAAGTAATTCAGAATTTTCAGAAAATCACTGAAGTCATGAATGCCACATCAGTGGGTTTGTTCAAGTGGGCACAGAAAAGGAAGGGAAAGCTGCAGTGCATCATTGATTTCTGCGCAAAAAAATCCTGGTAGATGAACAAAGGTGCTCTTTGTGGTCAAGGGCCTCGACAATCCAAACAAGAGGAAAAAAATCCAAGGCACTGTGAATCCTGAGTAACAAAATGGCCTTTAATATTACATGACTGACGCGCCTTTGTCAGGATGTTGGGGTAAAACAAACACAGACACTTAAGTAGCACAAGACATGACACCAATGAGTTACAGAAGCTAAGAGAGGCAGATGGCTGCTGCTGACTTTTTCGAAAATGGACAAGCCAAAAACAAGCACCGCCCAGCTCGCAGTGCATCACCCACCAGCTGGAGCGTTATTGGTCCGGCGTGGCCCAGTGCATTCTGGTTGTTGTAGCCTTTTGAGTTAAAGGGAATACCACACACCTTTTCCTCTGTTTTCTCTGGTCATGTAGCACTAATTTCAAAAATATTTCTACTGCATAGGCATCCCAGTTTTATGAAAAGGCCATATTTCCAGCGTAAAATACTTCTTTAAATATTTATTTGGCCATTATAAAAAACCTTAAGTGCTCTTAGGAACTGCTACTACAGCTTCCATCTCATGAGGTCAAAAGAAATGGCAATTATCATGAAACTGAACAGGATTTATTTCCAGCCCAGTGATTACATTTCAGGTCAATAAGTATTTGAGTGAATAGGTGTGTGTGTCATGAGGTGGTCATGCCTCTGAATACTTACAGTGCTGGTTAGTGTTCGTCAGTTCATGCTCATTACCACTTACCACCACCTACCTGCTATGTGCTGCTGTCACGTATTGAGGCTCAACATGAGTCCACTACCAATTAGACGGCTCCGTTTCTCTCTTTCCACTCTATATAGTACTCTCACAGCTATCTCATCCTTCACTAACATCAATTAGTGTTATCCTCTGAGAAAGGCATGCTATATCATCATGATCACTATTGAGATCGACCGCACTCTCACACTCAACTGAATCCACACAGTTTCCTCTCTCTATCTCAATTCAATGATCAGTTGCTGTCATTTCAAAGTCCAAATATGTATGAGCTTAGAAATGCTTTGCTGTGCCTCATTCATGTCCTAGTTTTCAGTTTAATGTGCTTTACGTCGACAGTCTGTGAAGTGCATGGATAGTGTGCAAAGATATTTGTAGCTTGGCATTTTTCACATGGAATGGAGAGATAAAGGGAAATTGGTGTGAATTCACGGTATGCTAAGTGCAAAGTGCTCGACCAGCGTTATAGCAGCTATATAGTATCAGTGTGTGGATCTCCGTCAGCTCCTTGCAAAAAAAACAAAGCAAAAAAAAGAAAAAAAGAAAAGACCTTTCTTTGCACAACCCCGAGCTGTTACAGTGTGCAGTTAACAGCGATATTATTCCCTGGTCAGACATTAGTCACACACCAAAAGCCAATCTGAAATAGGGAGTCACAGCGTATGTGCATCCTCATTTATTACACTAAGGAGAGCGGTTTTATGGCTGAGATTCTGTCACTGCTGGCGAGACGGCCGCCCAGGGAGCGCTCTGCTGCAGGTATTGTCGACCTGGAGAGATCCCAGGTTGAACAGAAACTGAATAATTAAACAGATGGAGGAGAAGAAGACACCTGGTGCCATCACAGTGAAGGTCAGCAGATGGGTCTGTCACTAATAAAAGGACCAGATTGCATGTTGAATGTAATGCAGGGGACTTTGTGAGATTCAGACAAAAGTAATATTACTCTGTATCATCATCTGTCACCAGCCGCGGATTCAGTTATGCAATACAAGCAGAGTTCATTTCCATTGACGAAATGCAGGAGTGCAGGAGGTTTTAGGTTGTTGTAATTTGTTTGTTTTAATTTCAGCTGTGGTGCTTCTCACATGCCCATATCTGATGCCCTTATAAGCCATGCAGATTTAAGTAATGGAATTCCTTCAGTCTGTAAAGGGGTCAGCAGACCTCTGCAGCAGCATATATCTCCCCTGTTTAGTTCTGACTCTTTGAACCCTGAAAAGCTGCTTATGGGTATATTAGACAAAAAAGTGGACCTACTGACCCAATGGTGTGTGAGAAGAAAGAAAATGTCTTTCCTCCGTCAAAAAAGAGGCGACCATAGGGCAATAGAGAAAATGAAGTGACAGCATCCTTCACTTTGTCCTCCCAGTCATCTCCCATTGTCTCTAATGTAATAGAGACGAGGTTTTCCTTCCTCTATCCCAGTCAGAGACTTGACTTTCAAGCTTGCATTTGTCGTGTCCTTTTAAGAACCAATGAGGCAGCAGCTCATACTGGAATTGGCCAGCCAGATTCAAGACTATTTAAAACCACTTTCCACTGAATTAGATGCCATTTCTCCAAGGTGCCAATTATGATTTCCGCAACTCTAAGAAAGTGGAGCAGAATTAAGGGACTGCTGACAATAAGGCACTGTGGGTGCAGGAATTAGTTTAATAATCAGCCACATGGACTAAGGAGCTGCTGAAATATCTCCAGGGATCTGACCGAGAGGGAGCAAGTGCTCCTCATATATTCTGTTAAATTAGAGTTCAGCAGCCAGCCATGTTTTAGAGGTCAAACCTCCTTTACATTTTTCACTGTAGTGGGAACATTTATAAATATTTTAGCTAAATTAAATACTTTTATGACACATTTATACAGCCAGAGAGAATTTGCACATTTGATTTTAGAGCATGTTTTGTTTGGGCGATGCTAATACAGTATGCAGGTTTTCCTTCTAGGGTCTTATTAATTAACGTGTGCATAACCAGTAACTACAAGCTTAATTCACTGATAAACAAACAAACATTACTTTGTCATGGATGATTAGATGGAGAAAAAAAAGCTATTAAAATGGTATTTGAATTTCATTTCTTGTGGTTTTTGTTTGTTCTACATCTAATAATGCACTCCACACTCTTGCCTCACATGTGATGAAATATTAAATCCTCCAGTAACAAGAGGAGATTGTTGCACTTAAGTTTTAACGAAGGTGGTGAGATCAAGAGGAATAGGAAAAGTTCGCAATTTTCATTCACGTATTTAAATTTAGATGGTTGTAGTGATCTCTGAAGTGCTACAGTATGAAACAAGGCTGATATATGAAATGTGGTGTGGATGGAAAGTAGCTGGATCTAATTACTTTTGTCCTACTTTCAATGAACTTCATCTTCATCAACAAACTTTCTCCACATCAGCTTTCGGGATAATGATCTTCTCTTATCCCACTGAGATTTGAAGAAAGAAGGAGTTAACTTTAGAAACAGGCAGCGTTACTTCAGTGAAAGCAGACAGATTATCTGAGATGTTAATACCCATCCTGCGGCACCGTTGTGTCTTCCTTGGCCATGTGCACAGTAATATGGTGGATTAATTTGTATTGGTGTATAAATCTGTATACTAATCATTTCTTCCCAGAATAAAAATGTTCCGCAAGAGCAAAGTGAGGTTAAGTAACTCAGATGAAGCCTTGTTTTCTGCAGTAACATTCTGTAGAAGTAAACTGGGATGTCATGTTTTCCCGCTCCACGTTTTCCATGTGGCACGTTCCCTTCCGCGCTGAGAGAGAGAGGTGACTGACAAGCTAATTGTTGGAGGTAATGGATGACAGACAGTAACAGGTGGATACAAAGGGACAGCTAGTCATGGAAGGCTTTGTTATCGCCAATGATAGTTACATTGACAATGTTCCAACTGTCGTCAGGTCAGCCCAGGGCTAATACCTAACAAAGCTGCATCTATTATCCCCCACGTATCCCTGTGACACAAGATTTTTTTGTCCAGGAATGTAGAATTACTTGTACATGAATGATGGGATGTTGCTTGGATTCACTCCTGAAATCTCATCTATATTCATTGAAATCCTGCTGTCCCCTAAAGGGATGAGGATTGTTCTGAACTGCAAGTCATTTATTGACACTGCTCGCAAATCAGGAACCAGAAACAAGATATATATGTAGGCTTTTGCATTATAGCAATATGCTAATGAGATCATTGGGACCATCTGGAAAATGTCTCATGTAAAATGTTGAAGTGATTGATGGTACCCCCTCTTGTGTTTAGGTAGTACCTGCTTTATTGGGTCTTGTACAGTGACAGAAGGGTATGCTAAAGGGAACAGCTCGAATTGTCAGGGAAACTCTCCAAAAACACAGAAAATCCAGTTTGTCAGAGGCTAAAAATAAAGAATGAATGAGTAATATTAATGCTGATTGCGGCTCTTATCTTGAATGAGTCAACGAGCCAATCAGAGTTGTCTGGCTGCTTTAAAAGGTGTTGGATGATGATCACTGTCAGGGAACTGGATAGCTCCTCCAAAGCGAGCAATTCTGTGCTTTATTTTCAGGATTGGAGGATTTCAGTTGTGTGGAAAGCTATAGTTTTTATCCTGATATGCAACAGCAGCCTCTTTTCTTTGATTGTGGTTCAAACTGAGGGAGACTGAGTGGGAACTGGTCTGAATGAAAGTGACTTGAATAAACACAGTGCCGGACAAGGACTGGATCAGACTGATACTCATAACATTATGACCACATGAAACACTGCAGTGACTCTGGGATGCTGCCAGGAATGCTACATGAGCTTTGAATCTCATCCTCGCACATGGGTGCATACTGATGGACCTGTACCATGTTGCTGTGAATGGAGAAATAAAACAGGTACTTTGTGTTGTGGCTTGTTGCTTTTTGCCTGAAGCCAGAGTCGCTGTGAAAAAACAGCGAGACTCTTCACCTTCATTGTGTGGTACAAAGCTGAGAAAAGAGCTGATCGCAGGTTTCTTTGTGTTGTCATAGACCTACTAAGATACATTCATTCTAATAAAAGTTGCTCGCTTGGTGGTAATTTTGATCCATACCTCACATGCATTACAGCAACAACTAACAAATATTCATTCATTCATTCATCTTCTATGCCCCGACTATCCCTTTCAGGGTCCGCCCTCTAGCAAATATTTTTATAATCAATTAATCTGACATTTCCTTGACTGTTTTGAAGTTTAATGAGCCAAGAGTGATGTTTTTAGATTATTTGTTTTGTCTGACCAACAGTCCAGAATGCAGATATATCCTGTTTACTATAGCAAAAGACAAAGGAAAGCAGAAAATCCTCACATCTGAGAAGCTACAATGACCAAATTGTCCGACAAATTTGCTTGAAAAATGTCTTAAATGACCAGTCGCTCATGAAAGTAGTTAATGGCGAATAGTTGCCATATCATTTCTTACGATCAGTTATTTGAATAATTGTTGCAGATCTAATTAGGGTCCTTCTCTGGCTGACCGGGGTGACTCCCAGCACACATGGATTACACATACAGAAATAACGTACTGATTCAAGACTCTGTGACTCAAATTCTGATAGTACAAACAATAATTGCTGTGTAATTTTCATCATTTCTTACGTTTTTTCTGTGACCTCTTGGTTTTGTTGCTGTGGTCCTGTTGAAATTAGGGGTCTGATATATGACCTAAAATTTTGATCACACTATTTTTATGTTTTTCATTACCAAAATGAAAAGGATACTTCACTCGAAACAGTATTCTACCTCTTTTCACTTCTTTTCTTTAACAATGCAAGGCACCATGACTTAGGAAAGAAAAAAAAGAGGCTGTGTTAACCTGTTCCATAATGTAGGTTAAAAGGTAAATGTAATGTGATTCTTTCTCATTTAGACAAAGGGTAGGATTATGCATCTCAACAATATAAGGGCAACAGTCAGTGTACCATGCATGCATGCAGCAGCAGCAGCAGTAGACGCAGCAGTAGACGCAGTAGACGCACATAGTGACGCAGCACGGAGCAGAGGGGGGCTTTTCTGTAACAACAAAACCAGCTGAGCTTGTGTTGCTGTATGAAGTGTGGAGATAACGTTCACATGGAGATAACACAAAAAGCAACGTGAAGAACAGTTTCCCACATCCAACCAGTTAATCAGTAAGAACCAAAGTAACTATATCACCATTTAAAAAATCTTGTGAATCATACAACCCTGTTTCAAAACTGTTTGAAAAAAAAAACAACTAGAAACAGAATGTGATGATTTGCAAAACACTGAAATCTGCTAATTAAAGTTTTTGAAAATTATATCCTCATTTAGTTGAGTTGAGACGGTGGCAACAACAGACTGGAAAGGTAGTGAAATGCTAAAAGGAAACAGCTGGTGGAAGATCTCTCAGTTAATCAGGTTAACTGGCAACAGGTTAGGCACATGATTGGGTCTAAAAAGAGCAGCAGCAGTCTGTCTGAAGGAAAGATGAGGAGGGGTTCACCACACTGTGACAGACTGAGCTGGCAAATAGTACAACAGTTTAAGAAGAATGTTTCTCAACGTAAAATTGTAAAGAATTTGGGGATTTTATTGTCGACAGTACATAATGAAAAGATTCAGAGAATCTGAGGAAATCTCTGTACGCAAGGGACAAGGCTGAAAACCAGTATTGAATGGCCATGATCTTCAGGTTCTCAGATGGCGCTTCACCAAAAACAGGCACGATTCTGCAGTGGACATCACTACATGAGCTCAGGAACACTTCCAAAAACCATCGTCAGTGAACTCAGTTCATCGCTGCAGCCACTAATGCAAGCTGAAACTCTACCATGCAAAGAGGAAACCGTGTATAAAACAGATCCAGAAACACACCTGCCTTCTCTGGTCCTGAGCTCTATTTAAGATTAACTTGTGTTGTGGACTGAAGAGTCTAAATTTGAAATTCTTTTTGGAAATCATGGACATGGTGTCCTCCAGGTTAAAGAGGAGATGGACCATCCTGCTTGTTATCAGCGCACTGTTCAAATGCCAGCATCTGTGATGGTGTGGGGGTGCATTAGAGCTCATGGCATGGATAACCTGCACATTTGTAAAGGCAACATTAATGCTGAATGACATGTACAGTGGAAAATAAGGCCACAAGCTTAAAGACAAGTGCAGAGCTCAAATACAGCTGCATAGTTTGGATTTCTTTCAAGAATGCTTAATTTTGAGACATTATTTTTATGTTTGCTGTCTTGTCCTGAATGACTACACTTGAATGAAAAAAATGTGACACACGCATGCCATGACCGTCCCTTTTGTGTGTGTTTTAAATTCATTTGGATCAAAAAAAATTCAGCTCTTATTCAAAGAAATGTAGAGAATTGTTCAGCCTTGGTGAAGGTATGCGCTCTCCTAATACTTTCTAGTTAGTAGTGCCCATGTTTTCACTGGCACTGCAGCCTGTGTGTCCTCTGTGTCCTTTCAGCGAGCTTTAGTGTGCTTATTGTACTGCTCACTTCGAAAAGAAAACTCAAGGACACTATGGTTTATGTGAAATTAAGTGTGGAGGTGAATAACCATGCAATTATCTTGTTTGCGAGTTAGCAATTTTGAATTTGAGATGGAAGCGTTTAAATATGCATACAAAATGAAACTTCCTGCCTGTTACTTAAAAAATCCAGTGAAATGAATTAGACCTTCATAAGCACATGCTGAACTCCAATGACATTTTGGTGTTTCCTTCTCCTACAGGAATCTGTTGGACCGGGACACTTTCTCCAAATCTGACCCATGTAAGTTCTCAGCTTTTTACGATGCTAATTGGAGCTTAGCTCTCCCTTGCTCGGTGTCACCTCCACTCCTTTTGTAACGCTTTACTTTTTACTTTTGCTGAGCTTTAGTTTGATTCAGTTTACTCTGCTCTTTCAAAGTGTTCATTCAATAACTGCATATCATTTGCACAGTAATGTGACAACCTTTCCTCATTGTGAGCTACAGAAAGTACCTTAATGCATGCAGGGTTTAAACGCCAGCCTTTGAATGCAAATGCCTATCTTCTGGTGAGACACATGGGGAACTGCCATAAAGGCATTTTCTTTGATACTTGCTGAGGGATAGAAAATGGAGGAGACATTTAACATAATAGGGAGGAGGTTCAAGCCCTTTGTATAAATAAGCTACTGGGGAAATATCACACTCGCCCTGTTTTGTGATCGCCTGAAGATGAACCTTTGTGATATACGACAGATCACGTAGCGTTCGCCAGCCTCGGCTTCATTTGAAGTCGCAAAATCAAATAGGAATCAGGACAATCCCACCTTTGAGAAATTGTGTTCTGATTGCATGGCTTAAACTGTGCTCCAGGAGCCTTCAATCTTGCTTTAGAGCTTTTGTTCTTTGCACGTGGACATCGCACACAGAATTTGATGCAGCGCAGCATCATCAAACTTGGCACTTCATTATGCTGTCAAGGCGTGGCAGGATAATTAATGATGAATGTCAGCAAAGAAGGAACAAAACAAACAACATCTGAAGGAGCAGGATGCTTGATTGAGATTGTTTAGTGACAATGTATTCCTTTGCTCTCTCTTTCTCCCTCCTCCTCTTCCCTTCTTAGTGGTTGTGTTATACACACAGGGTGTGGAGTCCAAACAGTGGAGAGAGGTAAGAGATCGCAGCCGCCCCTCTGTCACCGTAACTCAATCATCATGTCTCCTCTCCATGACAGCCCGCTCTCTGTTTACAACCCTGTCCTCCCCTCCTCTCTCTCAAAGTAAATGCTGTGAGTGCCAATCATGTGCAATTGATTGACCCCACGAATGACCATGCGCTGGTCAGCACTGTGTTAGCTGTGACTGATTGGCTGATTAAGGTGACAGCTACTTGTATCAATAAAGATTTGCCTCTGCGTCAGAGTCCCTGCTGACTATCCTTAATTAGACCAGGGAGGCAGATCAAGCAGAGGAAGGCAGACCCTGAGGCAAGACAGAGGCTTCTTCTGGGATTATTTGTCCCTGTAATCTCAGTGAATACAGAGAAGTGGCCACTTAAATCACATCTAAAAGGGGAATATTTCATAAGTCAGATCCATTCTTTGTACTCTGATATCCTTTTTGCCTCATGCAGCCAGCTATTCATTGTGATCATGAAACACTGTGTTCAAAAGGTAAAAGCCAGCCAAGTCACAGATGTACAACACAATCAATACTGTATATACATGCTGCCTAACAGGAAGACAGATACTCTTCACACTCAAATCTTTTCTGATTGAATTTGAGTGCTATGTTTATTGACTCTGCAGAGACCCCGGTGTCACACCGGTGCACAGTGGTGTGCCACACCAGATTAAGAGTTGCAAACACACGGCTCCAAGATATAAAGGTGGTTGTGGGCTCTGAAATAGGGAGGGAAGTCGAACACAAGAGGTTTTAGCATTGATTCAACACCAGACAGGAAATCTCACCTTTATATGGCAAAGCAACACACACATACATGTATGTAACGATAACCATAGCCTTAACCTGAACCTTATTCGAACACCAAGTCTTAAAGAAATAGTTTGGAATGACACGTTTTTTTTGTCCAGAATTAGATGAGAGGATTGAAAGCACTCTTATGTCTGTGCAGTAAATATGAAGCTTCAGTCAGAACGTGATTAGCTGAGCTTAGCACAGAGACTAAAAGCACGACTGAAGCAGCTAGCATGTCTCTGTCCAAAGGTAAAAATATGTTACCTCTAAAGTTCACTAGTAATGCTCAATATGTCGTTTGTTTCAACCATTCTCAAACCAAAAAGTTATGACTTATGAGTCTCAGCTGGTTGCCTGACAAGACTCAAGATACTCCACTGTGTTATTGATACTTCTATCTAACTAAATGTATTTCTCAAATTATCAAACTGTTGCTTAAAGCTGCAGTAGGTAAGATGGAGAAGGGAGCAGACTTAGCCTAAAAATTTGAACCAACACAAGTTCCACGTCACTCCCCCGCCCTCTCCGCTGCACTCATGCCCTGCCTCCAAGCCCCTCCTCCCTGCGGCGTCTGCGCGGCTGCCGTGACAACCAGTAACATTAGCCTTAGCATCGAAAACAAGCTAACTCTGCCCAGCCGCTACATCACACAGAGTGTTACTGTAACAATCACCATATTAGCTTTATGGTTATTTGTTGTCTTAGCCGTATATGCTGTTGTTGGCAGTGGCAGTATGGGCAGTTTCCCCTTTGCGGGTGGCTGTTGCTCCACCATAGCTTTCACTCGCCTCCTGATGCTGCTCACAGAGATGTTTGACCGAGCGGCAGTATGAGCGGAGGGAGGGGCCGGTTCACAGCATGTGTGAGTAGTGATTGACAGATGTCAGACACTCCCTCAGACACTCCTCTGACTCTGATTGCCTGTTTTGTGTCGAGCATGGTGGATTCTTGCAAATTGCAGTAGGCGCGGTAGGTGGGACCAATGGAGCATTTTTTTTTTCACAGATTACTTGTTTCACGTACTGCTGTCTGAGCATAGGGACAACTTTAGCAAATATGACAAAAAATTACTTTTATACAAGTTACCTACTGCAGCTTTAAACAACCCTTTGAAAACAGGCCAAGATGTCCTCGCTTTCAAACAATGTTCTCACTCTCGAGGTTTAAAACTCAAACATCTGGGCCTCACAAAGATAGAGTGACTGATGGATCAGTTGGATGTTTGATCAATTGTTTAAGTGATTTGCTGATTAACTGAGTGAGCTGGGTATTTCAAAGAGATGACAACTGCTGGAGAAATGGTTTTACTGCTTTACATGAAAAAAATCCCTTTTGCAGTGGTAATCAATCAATGCTAATAATACTCGAGCTCGGTGGCTGGTGAGAATTTTTGCAGTCAGCTGACTTTGACTGAAAGTCAAGCATACCTCGGTGCTGGTAGCAATGCCATGATATTCCTTTAAAAAAGCCAGAGAGCAGTTTTTCTGATTAACATGCAAATGTAGACAAGCATCAAGTGCAGTATTCAGGCAGGAAGAGCCTCCTACACCTGTCACCTCTGGTTACACCGCCCCACCTCGAGCTTACAAACTGTGTGTGCAGCCTGAACGTCTCCCCCTGAATGAGATACGGGCCTGTGTCTTCAGCGCAGGCGACAGCTGGCTTTGTGAGCGGAAGAGTCAAGCTGCGCAGTATTGATAAAGCTAAGCGTCTCTTTTTTCCGTCTGTCATGTAATGTGTTTTTGTTCTCCTGGGACTAGATATGGTTGGTCAGAGCACCTTTCACCGTGCCGCCAACCGTTCTTAATCCAATTACTCTTCCGTGGGACGTACCGCCCCATCGGCTGCTACTCCGTTAGAGATGAGTATGAAAACAAATCCTTGTGGATAAATTGTGTTTTGATTCCAGGAGGATGCCTTCATCAGCTCCGCTTGACACCTGTGCCCCCTTGACTAATTTTTGTCAGCATCCGCAGTCGAATATATTAAAACTGTAGCTGCAGCCCAACAGTCCCCATGACTTTAAAGTCTTAATCTTCAACTCCCTCGTCTGTAATTACTCCTAATGCATGACAGGTTTTTCCTCTTTCTTCTGCTTTCACTTAACAGAGCAGCTGACACAATATAACAGCCCTAAATTCACACAGCTGGGCCTTTCATAGATGAATTTTCTGACATTGCAGCTCACAATTTATCCTGGTTTGGATTATTGGAGGGGAAGAAGTGCACACTTAAAGTGCCCAAATATCCTGGGGGGGGTGGTTGATAATTAATTGTAGTGCTTTACAACTCTGACTGACTGTGGACTTGCCAAGGTAGGAATAATGTGTGGATTGGGACTTCTGTTATTTCCTCGGGTGGTTGTTCTTTACTTTGATGCTGATTCTTCCTTTGTTAAGTTCTGCCTGAGACCAGAATCGAATATGCTATCCGCCCCACGCTGCCACATTCAGCTCCCATGGTATCATGAAATTGGCTCGGTGGAACTTTCACCTGTTTGCTGGATGTGGAGCTCTGGCACTTTCTGACAGGGATGGAGAGGAGAGGTGGTGCTATACAGCAGTTAAACTTTTATAGGCTTAGACACACTTTTATGTTTGATGGCGGGTTACACTAGCAGACCCACTTGCTCAAACTGTCATGTGTTGCACACAATCCAGCCTGACTTGCTATAGCACAGGTGTCCATCTGTTAAAGGTATTCCACTGTCTGAGCCTTACTCTGTGGAGCTCCCTCATTATGTCCCACTTTGAGTTTTACCCCCACTGGATGTAATCACAAAAGTGTGAGCCTGTAATCCTGCTGTTTCATCTCCTCATTAAGCCCTAACACTGCCTTTATTAATTCACTGTGTCAGTTGATGCTAACACTTTCTACTGGGGAGCTTTTATTTATGCAGCTCAACATCAGTTCTCTGAGTTCTGAATTATTCATTTTGGATACAATTAATGTGCGTGTGCAGGAGGTGCAGATCCTTCTGTGTTTGTTGATTTGTTTATCAGCACATCAGCTCATCAGAAGGTCTTGCTCTGTAACACTGACAAATCTGTGTCTGCGCTGGCAGGCTCCCATTTTCTCCTTAATGCCAGGGAACAGGAGATAGGTTGCCATCTTCCCATCATTCGTGACAGTTCCCCCGGTGTGGAGACAAAATGTGAAAGTCATTGTTTTTCTCGGCTTTTGTCTTGTCACCCCCCTCCATCCTCCTCAGCCCCTTGTTTTTTTGAAGTGGCTCTGAGAGCAACAGTGGTGTTAATGTGGTATTAATTAAATGAGTGTAATTGGACCCAATAAAGTGCTTTCCTCAGGCTTGCTCACCGCAGCACAATGAGAAGATGCAAAGAAGAGCTGACACTGACTTCTGTTAATCAAATCTGAGCTTATCTGGAGCTGCGAGTTCAACACAGTTGCCGGGGGCCGATCGAGGGGGTGGGGTGAAGTAATGGAGCAGTAGATGTAGTTTCTGTATGACTGCATGATGTACTGTCTCAAAGCTCTGCGCTCAAATCTTCCTCATCTGTCTTCTTTTTCCCTCCCTTCTCTTGTGGTTCTGATCTAGTTTGGGAGAACAGAGGTGATAGACAACACGCTAAACCCAGACTTTGTCAGGAAGTACATCCTGGACTACTTCTTTGAGGAGAAGCAGAACCTGCGCTTTGACGTGTGAGTTATTCCGTTTGATCCGGTCCTCTGAGGACACACACCGCGGTGCCGCCCTCTTCTAACCCAGTCCTCCACTTCTTCCTTTTGTCTCCACCACAAACTACGGCTTCTCTCTCCTTCACTTCCCCCCATCTCTCTCTTCACCCCCTCCCTCTTTCCTGTCTCTCATTTTCTCTCACTGAGTCGCTTTTCTCCCCTCTTCCCTCCCTTGTCACCAGCCCGGCACTCTCCTGAGGAATTATTCATCAGTGCAGTGTCTCAATACTCATTCGTTGAAGGGAGATTGGTATAAGGGTGATAAATATTTCATACAAAGTTTTATCCTTAATCTCCCTGCTGCTAAGCAAGGCAAATGTCTAAAACCAAGCCCCATAAAACTCACACAGACCTCCATCCCTCCCTCTTCCACACATAGCTGCTGTCCTCCTCAGGAAAAGGCCAGACTAGTGCACGGGTCAGGAAGGTGCTGTTTCATTTTTAGAGCTCAGAGAACAGAGTCGGGATCATTTTCCTCCTCTCTCCCCCTCCTCAAGGAGAAGAGATATGCTTCCAAAAATCTGTCCTTTTTTCCCTTTTTTCCTCCCTTCAAGCATGATGTCCCCGGTGGACTATCCAGGACGGAGCTGCAGGTCTCTGAGGATTTTTAGACACTTAATGAATTCATTTGGTGTGTAATCATGATACGACTCTGGAACAGGAAAGGAGGGAGTGCATCCCCTCACAATTAGTGTTACTCATTTACATCTCTCTTTATCACAGAGGTGGGAACCAGGGCATACTGAGGTTTAATTACTTTTACATTAAGTTTGATTGGCAGATGCTCAAAAACTTTCTCTGCATTGGTAGATTGTTTCAATAGGATCCCCCAGGCATAGCACAGAAATTACATTCATAAACTATAGAATGACTTCCTTAATTAACTGTCACATTATTGCTTACACTTTTTTTTCATTGGCCGTTCCCTTTTGCTCCCTCAGTGACCCAGGTGTGTGATTGACAGGCAGAAAATGTCCACGCTGCAGCCAGTATTCTTTTATGAGAGTCTGGATTCATTTGTTAGGTCTTATGATGCTTTCCCCATGTCTCTGCCCCTGTGATTTGTGGCCTCTTTGTGATTTCAGGTATGATATTGATTCTAAAAGTCCAGATCTGGCAAAGCATGTAAGTGAAGATCTTTTCTTGGTAACACTTCATATTAAGGCACACATATCCACCCTTAATTAGTTGCTTATCAGCATGCATATTGGCTCTTTATTAATCATTATAAAGCACTTATTAATGGCTTTTTCTGGGGTTATGGTTATTAAGGGTTAGTGGCAGGTTAAAAGCAACTTCCTTACTATAATTAGGAATTGTGGGAAAAAAAGGGATTAATCAGTGCTTTATACAGAGTAGCAAAGAGCCATTATGCTAATATGCATGCTAATAAGCAATTAATGGTGAATATGTGAACCTTAATATAAAGTGTTACCATTTTCTCTCTTTTTTTGTGGCTCAGGAGTTTGACTTCAGACTTGATCCTCAAATTAGTTTGAATTGTTATTAGAGCATGTCTCTGATATGTAGGTTTTATGCAAACCAAACTTTACGGCATCTGAATGCTCAAATATATTTTGAAAGAATGAGTGAATTATGCTTCATATGCCAAAATACTGGTTATTTTTCTGTCCCTTCCACCTGCTTCGATTTGCAGAATGAGGTATTTTATTCCTCCAGAGCCTTGGTAATCAGTTACATTTGCATCTGGCATACCTTCACCACCTTTTTTTAAGGAATGAAAAATGAAGCATTGCACATCAATATCAAAGCTTTTCGACACATTTCCCTGTGTGCTCTCTAGTGTCATTTGCAGTTTAGATTATCATTTTCAAAGACAGCATACAGTTCACACATATTGACAACAATATACATTTATTCAAATGGACCACTTTATTGAAGAACATACATTCAGGTGAACGACCCATTGAGGTGAATGTATGTTTATGCTGAAAGCTTTGATAAATAAATTCCTACTCGTGACACATGAAGAATATATTTGCAGCACTTGGTTTGCATACTACCCAAATCTCCATCATTAGTTATGCTTCTGTCGCTGTGCTGCTTTAATGTTGTGTTTTTGCATTGCGCTGCATGCTCTGGAAACAAACTGGTTCCTGTGTGAGGCTCTTTGTGCCTTCATTGCTTTCCCTCTTTCATGCTCTTTCACTTTTTTCTTCCTCTGAGACTCTGTGACTCTTTACCCTCTGCTGTTGCCATTCTGCCTCTCTGCTCTTTCACATATCTGCTCTTCTTTCTTGCACTTGGTTGATGACAGTCTGGTATTTGAGTCGTGTGCCTTCTGTTCCATGATATGCTCTGTTGTGTCACTGCTGCTGCCTGGTCTCTCTCTCCTCCTTCTCCTCCTCCTCCACCCTGGAAGCCAACCGACTTTAACGTACGTGTCTGCCTCAGACGTCCTAATTTATAACCGTACAATGTTTATGACAATGCTAAATCCTCACGACTCTCCTTGTTACCCCCGTAATCCACCTAAACGTCCCCATCCTTTGCTCCACACCCACGTCTCTCTCCATTCCACTTTGTGCTCCCCCCATGGCAGGACTTCCTGGGACAGGTCTACTGTACACTGGGAGAGATTGTGGGCTCACCTGCCAGTCGCCTGGTGAAACCCCTAGGGTGAGTCTTCATTTTACTGTGTTCACTTTTTTCCTTTACTTTTCTGCTCAAGGAGACAAACAGAACAATGTTAACTTTGCAAACACAAGTTTTCAGATATGATCAGATAATGAAAACTAGCTCTCAGCCCATTCAAATGTGACATGTTTTCCTGCTGGATTTCACACACTCCAGCAAAGATGAAGCAGTGATGAATATGTCTGCCTTCTAGAGTCATCTGTATCATACATTACGCTGCAAGATTAGACCCACATGCTTGGATGGGAATGGGTAATTGAACACGACTGGGGGCTTCCTCAATGCAATTACCGTCATTAGGGAGGTGATCTAGCACAGAGACTGAATTGAAGTTGGTGCGATACACATGACACTGTCAACATTGCTTCAAACTAGGAAATATGAAGCCCTGAAGCCACTGACACCCACAGACGTGTGCGTGGCTCTTTGAGTTATGTGTGTCTCTTTGGCGAATAAGAAGGAGGGCCTGACCAACTACAAAGCTTGTGTTTGTGTGTGAGACTGTGAAGTGCAGTGTGTGTACCTTTATGTGAAGTGCGAGGCAGTGCTGGCCCTGGCAGTGGGGGGTTTGTGTGAACAACAGGGCTTTGGTGTCGACCATGAACTCTGCCAGGGACTGGTGGCTGTGGATTACAGAGCTCAGTGCCCTTCAGTGCTGAATAAGAGGATGAGCAGGATCAAGAGACAGTGTTCACCACTATGCTGTAAACTAGGCTTCGCTCCCCACATCAGAGACAAACAGAAGACTCAGGAGCCCCCAGACAGGATGGACAAAAGCATTGATTCTGCAGCGTCAGTGGGGCACCTTGATCTCCACTGAGACTCTGCACCGATGCAACACCCAATTTAACTGCAGCAGAGGGTATGATGATGATGATGATGATGATACGGTTGTCGTTACAGGTCACAGTTTAGTGAAGAAATGAGCCCTTATGAAACTTGTGTTTCTGTTAACTTTCCCAATAGCTTTTATGTCAGGGAGCAGCAATTCAGAAACACAGGGAAAGTATAGGTTTCCTTTGAGTCTCTGTTCCCGATGACATTCAGTTAAGGGTGCAGTTTCATTCAGCCCTTCCTTTTCAAAATAGCCCAACAGTATCCATGGGTAATGGAGATTTCCTCCCCTCCTGTAATAGACGATAGCTCAGAAGTTGTTTAATGGATGTGTGCTCCATTTCCTTGTCATGCGCCCTGATAGTGACAGTGCCTCTCTGGACGGGAGCTTTGAGGAAGGGCTCCCGCAGGGGCTGAGGAAATCTGTTAGCCATGCTTAAACGAGCCTTCCCAAGGCGCACTGCATCCAATGACCTGCTTAAGAAGCACATCAGCACCCCTTTCCCTATTTTCCACACTTCATCTCTCATTTATTCCTCCGCCTTCCATCCACCAGATTCTTTTTTCCTAGTTTGACCCCCTTTCTTTTCATTGTGTTTTCTATTTCTTCTTGTTCCACAAACTTCTCCCCCTCTCTCTTGTTCTGCCTTCATTTTGCTCCCTCCTCCATCCAACACCACACACAAATGTGTTCCTCTTTACTAGTGGGCACATTTTACTGTCTTATCCTAAGCTGCCTTTTCACCAATTGTTTTCAGCACCTACCTATGCCTTAAACCTACATCTGTTCTGCGATTCAACCACAGGCAGTACTGTAGGTGGGGTTGTAAGCGAGGCTTCGGGCACAACCCCCTTCACTTCCCAGAAGTTGGGGAAACTACAGACAAGACTTTTTTTGGTCTTCAGAAGCTGCAGCATTTATTAACTGACTGCAGCCTTTACTGTACATTCACTGCCAGATTGACAACTTCCTGCTTACCATTTCCTCTGCTCCGTTCACATCCACCATCATTTCACTGCCACCTGCTTGCTCATCCACACACTCACACACATTACGCACTGAGCTATGCTACTCTTTGACAAGAACACAGTGGACACCAAATGTTTTGTGTTCTCTCTTCTTGGTGTGTGGTTGTTTATTGCAACAAAAAAACAAGATTTGTTTGAGGAAAGGCTGCAGGCAGCAAGGAAAAAAAATAGGTTTGGAGTTGGGAAATCCTACATCAGAGTGCAGAAGATGAGGCGACTCTGCTTGCTCTGATGCTTTCTGACCAATCAACAGACTGCAGTGTTTCCAGCTCTGCCTTTAAGCACTGGAGCAGTGTGTGAGGGACCAGAGGGGTAACAAAAAGAAGGCACACAATGGAGTGCTTCTGTTGGTACCGTCCTCAACTGCTGACAATGGAAACATGAAAATAAGCATTCTAGTGGGTAATGAACTGAACTGAACTGAACTGAAATGTCCTACGTGGTGGAAACGTGGCTCTAGTCATACAGTGACCATAACTGCAACATACCTTGCAAAACCAACCCAGAAATGACCCCAGTCATAACTCTAACCTTGACCTCAAAGCTGAGTCTTAATATTAAGCATAACCACTACATGCTCAATCTCAGACTTTAGCCCAAACTTAACTCTGCTTTAATTTGTCTAGGACCCAAAATATGTGATTATATTGATTTTTTGGTGTGAAAATTGGCATGTATATGCTCTAAGTATTCATCATGTTGTGGAACTTCTTGTACACATTGTATTATTACAGTGTGTGAGTGTGCGCCCACGCACGCACACACACACACACACACACACACACACACACACACACACACACACACACACACACCTGCTCCTTGTGATTGGCTCAATAATTTAGCTCAATCCTTTCTGAATTTGTATGTTCTGTGCACATGGGGACAAACATAATATTGTGCCATTTGCCTCCAGGAAAATTTCCACTTACAGACTGCACAGACTTATTTGTCTTGGGGAAAATAACAGGTCGGGTGAGATATATGGCTTTTCCTACATGCCTTTATTAAGACAGAAATGTTTGCCAGTGGAAGGAATGTGAGCTATGAGGCACTGAACTGATACAGTGGCACAAATCCTTTTCTGTTTATAATCTGCTTTTAATGAGAGGCATGTATCAAAGTTATTGGTAGCTGAGGGAATGCTAAGCTAAATGATTGACTGATGCAGGTGAACAGCATCTTTTACTGAAAACATAGTAGCTGTGACGCAGCTCTCGTGACTGTTATTATGTGCATAGCCTGTGGGAAGGAATCATGATATGTGTGTATAGGTAACATGATAATAGAGTTCATTATACAAATGGCAGTAATCTTTTCTGTTGGAATGGTAATTTTACCACACACTGGAACATATGAATGCAGCACACCATTAGCATGTTAAGGCCATTAACGTACTGTGACTGAACCATAAACAATAATACAGTGACTGTTGTGGTTGTACCCATGGGGGCCAAGGGAGGAAAGGAAAGGTAATATAGGAAATGACTTTTTTTTGTGTTTTCTATGTAAAGCATGCACGTTGAATTGAATAAATTGAGAGCCCTACCGCACATCAAAGGCTTGACTGAACTGTATCCCACCTGTCTGACCCAAACCATCATCAAAAGGAATAATCTTGTCTTCCAGTTGTTTCTACAACGCTCCACATAGAGCAGTAACAGAGTAGAAAGTTTAAGAAACACAAATTTGAAGTACAGTAAATACCTTCTAGTGCACTTCATATGTTTTGAAGTGAAAGTAAGATTCGTGCTCTGCTGGAATGTCCCCTGGAAGTGGAAATGCAAGGGAAGTTTGATGTAATATGGATTTTATGTCATTGCATCTGTTTTCATTGTGGCAGTGTACTTTACTGTGTTTTGTGCAAGTCTTTAAGCCATAAACGGTTTGGATGTGTCTTTAAAGCTCAGAGGCTGCACCACAGTGGTACTTTGAATGCACCACTTCAAAGTCAAAGGCCAAGCAGAAATTAGATTTAAGTGAGCCCAAGGGTGTAACTCGGAAATTAAACCAAAAAAACAAAAAAAAAACAGAAAAGATGAAAGTGTAGTTAAACTGATAAAAACTGACTTTATTAAAACATGGCAGATTTGATAAAGCAGAACAAATATTTGATCAAAATCAGAAGAAGCTTTATTTGATAAACATCTTTTTTTATATATATCATATCTCAGCTGTTAATCATTTATTTTCTCTGGTGTGGGAATTTATGGCTTAACATGTGCAGTGGCTAGTGGGTGACGGGCCAGGCTAATGTCTGAAGATAATAATTACACCTGTTTTAAATACGTGCTATCAAGACACCGTCAACATCAATAAAGCAGCAGAAAGTCTTGAGAGACTAAAGAAAAAGTCCACGTCATACTGTTGGTGCAGACCGGAGCTCCAAATGGCTCCAGACTGGATCTGTAACATTCAGCTGTGTGACGAGGCCTTAGGGAAGGGGAAGTCAGAACAATCAGCGCTGACTTTTCAAGATTAAGCTTTGATTGACACTCTGGTCGGTGCACATGTTGAATGATAACTGCTCACTTTGGTGCAGATGCTGAATTATAAACAGTGAACAGACTGAGAAATGATAATGTTTTTATAATGAAGCTTGATTCTGCTTCCATCAAATCAACCATGTTATCAATACACTGATTCATCTTTAAAAAGTCAGAATGTAAGATATCTAAAAAAAAACTGCTTTCAGTTCTGGAACAATTTTATCATACTGGATCAGTTCAGTGTAAAATTGAATAATCTTCTAATACTCTCTCAAGCTCTCATCCTTGTCTTCCTGCTGAGGACTAAGCATAATTTCAACATTGTATCTGCACACATACATCTCTCTTTGCTCCCTATAACTGAGCTTTAGACAAAGTATTAAATACAGCAACAGTACAATCTAACTCAATAACAATTCAGTGATACTACATCTGAAACCTCTGAAATTTATTGAGACTGAGTCACAGCTGTAGATTTAGATTTAACTCTATGGCTATTTGAGCAACAGTTTCTGGTGATCTGATCAAATTTTTTATTCTTAATCCTTGCTTTGCCAACAGGAAAAAAAAAATGCAACAATCATCATGGACTCTCAGAAAATTACTTACAGGATGTAAGAGGAACCATTTCACTGAAAATGAAGTGACTTAGTTACTGTTGCCACGCTTTCTTTCCAAGCTCTCTGTGAAAATGATGGCAGGTTTACCAGTGAGACCCATGATTATTTTGCAAACAATGGGCTTTGAGTTACAAAGAGATACAAAGGTAGACAAAAGCATCTTATTTGTCGCCAGGACTGTTGATGTTGCCACCTGAAATAACAGCTGTGGTTTGTAGCTATAGCTACTTAATTAAGCTCACAGAAGCTGGCTGGCAGCTTACTTGTTTTACAATGATGAATCCTGTAAAAGGGGCCTTGAACATAAATTTGATGGCTACATAAATTACATGATATTGTGCTAAAAGACTGAGGCTCAAGTCACATCCTCACCAGCTGATGATCCATGTAGGAGACGTGGAAACACAGAGATAGCATTGCTCTATAGCAGTGTAGAGGTAGGTAGTGCTTGGTTACTACTACATGCTAATATATGCAATTTATGTTAGAGACAAAGAGACCCCATCCAAACTCTCTTGACTCACCACTCATAATTTATATGGAAAAGTCAAGTACATCTTTACAATGTCATGCTTACAAGATGTCAAACTACTGCTCAAGTAGCTGAGCTGTATGACTCACCAGAACTTTACTCAGAGAAAACTGAAGCAGAGGGCATCACTTGTCTCATCTCTACTTCAGAGACTCTCAGTTCCTTTAAAGTTGTTGGTTAATGTAGTTGGCTGACAGACTCGAGGGTACACAGCGGCCACTCCTCCAAGATAACAAAAAAAAAAAAAAAAAAAAAAAACTTGCTGCAGGTTTAAATAATGAGTGGGAGAGTGAGTTCATTTTTTGGTGAAACTAAAAACAAGTCCTTGTGATACTGTACATGCAGAGAGGGACGCAAATACTGTGTTTCTTTGCCCGTTTAGCCCTCTGTTTGCCTGTATTACTTAACTGGGAGGTGAAGTGTTTTAGACAGCTTACAGTAATCAGCATCCTCTGCCTTGGGACATCACACACAATTAGAGCATTCTGCTGCCTTGCTAAATGCCAATTTGGCCTCCAAGGCTGAGCACTAACAAGAGGTCCCTCTCTAATAATGTGTATACCTGCTTAGGTAAGGAAAACCCAGCTGTGCTGATTGTACAAGAACCCGTTTTGTCCATTGAAACAGGGTTTATTAGGTACTATTTTGGTTCCATGAGAGGCAAAAGTCTCCCCTCTCAGCAGCACAGCTCTTTTTCACCTGGCCATTCCATGTTCACTTGAATTGCTCTGTTTATGACTCCTCAAGGACTTTGGCGTCACACAAAACCTCCCCTTTTTCTGCCATGAAAAGAAAATGTTGATTTAATATGTACTGTGGTTGTTAAAGGTCTTCGTTTGTAAGGCTCTGTCGATAATAAGGCAATACATTTTTGTCTTCTAATACTGGAGGCCGCTGGTACAAGAACAGGGAGGGGAACAGAGGTTTTAACTCTGCAGAATAGCTTTGCTGATGTGTTTTGCTCTCAGAGCAATGTTCATTTCAGTCTTGGTCACGCGCTTTTGTCTGCTGGAAAGGTGAGAAAGCCGCCTGAAAGCCTCTGAACGAGCAATCTGCTTTCAGTTTAACACTCCTGTGTTGTTAATCTATTCAGCGGCCGAAAACGATCTGTCGCCACGCAGATTGCAATCTATAGTCAGCAGTAACCGCCACAGTGGAGGTCAGGGCAGCCCACTGTAACATGATATGAATTTCATTACTGGCTGCCCGGCACCACGTGAGGGGGCTAAAGGTATCGTGGCCTTGTGGCACAGCAGGGATGAGGCAGAGGAGAATCAGCTGTGATTTGATGTTGAGCTCCCTGAGCGGGAAACTGTGATAAAATGCGACTTAACATCATATGTGGAATAACAAAGAGAGCTGGGTGTCTCCTCTGGCCTCTGATAGGGAGGGAGGTACTGTTCTTGCATGGGGGAAATTGAAATGGGCTCGTTATGTCCTCTAGAAAAGGATTTTTCTTGTTGGCACGACAGAACAGAGGGAAGGAAGTGAACGTTGTCATGACTTTGAATTTTAGCCTGTAGACCGAGGCAGGAAGTTTCTCTCTGATTGGCAGCTTCTCCTAATCCTTTCTTTCTCTGTCAAAACAAGCAATTTTTAGCTTGCAGGTGGTTGATGAATGGCTCATTTGTTTAGAATCACAATAAATCAAATGTTATTATAGTGATTAAAGCCTGCGCTGTAATTTGCGTAATCAAAACGTCAACAACGGTCTCATTACATCACTACACGCTCAGAAAATGCAATATATTTAAAATTTAATGGTGTTTCATGTTAAGTGTTCAAAATGATCAAGCGAGAGTGAACAAAATTCCCATAAATAACCAGATTACTGCCGTTCATTGAGATGCATCAGTGGGATACCTGAGTTATCTAGTGAACAGCACAGCAATAGGTTGCACAACATGTCTGCAGCAAAACAAAACAAAACAAAACAAAACAAAACAAAACAAAACAAAACAAAACAAAACAAAACAAAAAAGGATGCCAGGTTGGTGACAATGTGGTTTCATGTTTTTGCGCCTCGTTTCCTCGTTTGCACCGGTAAAGAAAGTCAACACATTCTTTACTCTTGGTTGTTTTGTATATCCATCTGACATTTTCTGCGCCACATTTTTTCCGCCCCATTTACTCGCTTTGTGCTCATTCTAACAAAGCTTCAAAGAGCTTAGCACAGGTTGCCTGTAGCTACCTGCTTTAAACGCAAACACCAGCTCCTCTCGCAGCAGCAGCTCTCTTTTTACTCTCGGAGAAGCACGCTGAGGTATTCTGGTGTCCTTTTGAATTAGCCAGTGCTCTTTTCATCCTTTTTTTTTAATCCTAGTGAGGTGAGGGATTATGGATGCTTATCAGTGTATGAAGATCAAGGGGATTAGGGGTATAATCCCATTTGAACCCACATAGAGTTTTGTCAACCTTGTCTAATTCTGTTCAACTATGATCTGCCCACTGCCCCAAACATTTACAGTGGCACAAAGCCAGATTATCTGTCCATCCTCCATCTCTGCTGGTCTTTCAATCAACTCAAACCAGTTGGATTTGTTCATTTATCCGGTATCCCTTGTTAACCGGAGGGATTCATTGGATTCACTAACTTGCGCAAGCTCACTGCGATCAGTCTTTTGTGCAGTGAACATTATCCTATTTCTGTTTTGTTACACTCCACCTTGCCAGATAAAATGTTTTAATTTGCCTCTCCTTAAATGTGAAATTGCAAAGTAACAGTCCTCCTTGCATGATAACACTGCAGTCGGTTTTGTCTCGTGGGAATATGTGCAGACCCACCCTTCAATAGCTGCAGAGTGGAAAAAATGTATTTTCCTCCTCTTGGGCTCTCACTCATATTGTTGAGCAGATAACCCTCCCCCACTCTCATATGCGTGACACGTTGCAGCGTTGTTAAATATCAAGACCATTCCTCATCCTAATGACCTAATGTGAACGGCATCAACAATTGCTTCCTTCTCCCTCTTCGGACTTTAATCTCACCAACCTCCACCCCACCTCCGTACTGATAGGCAATGGAGAATACAGGCATTGTGAATCACCATTTCACGACAGCAACTGCCTCTAGATGGGAAATTATAGAGGCCATACATTGAGCATGAATATCCATAATATAATATGTCGTGCATGGTGATCTTTGATGCTTGTTTTTTGGAGGAATAAATGACTCAAATGTGTTCTCCTTTGGAAAAGAGCACCAGCATTCTCATCGGTATTCTGCAGAATTGCAGTATCAGAAACTTTGGCCAAGTAATTGTAGTGATGCTGAAATATGCTGCTTGATCTCTTTCCATTCAGCTGATCAAACAGGGGATCTGTCAAGGCAGCTGTGGTTAGCTCTGTTTCAGTGTGAGCTAAGAGCACGACAGCACTTCTTCCTTCCATTTCTTTCTGGGGAAAGGAAGCCACTCGTCTACAATGCCCCGTCTCACTTCTGTCTCTACTTGTTTGTTTTCTTTATGAAGTTTTGTTTGATCCTCTGGGTTACAGGGAGAACAGCAGAGGAGGTAGCCTCACTGACGTGATGCTAATATGAGTGTAAATATGAAGCCCGTTGAGGTTTTCAGGCAACGCCAATATACATTGTGGACTAGCATTGGATTGGTCAGGACCATATGGTGTGGTGTCTGTTGAGTGCCAAGGGGAGCCTGTAAGTGACTGTATGAATTATGGAGAGTTGTGAATGGTGTTAAGTACCACAGCTACTTAGCATGTGGTTAGTGCATTCACTGCTCTCCTGCTTTGCTCAGATGCTGGAAGCCTTAATGCCTTTATTATATCACATTAATCACTCACTGGAAGCACAGAAGCCATGGATGATAAGAGGCTGTCATCAGTCTTCTCTGAACAAGACCACCTCATCAAAACTATCCGAGTGTCTGCACTTCGCTCACTAAATTCAGATGTCATTATTGCTTCTGCAGAGTGATCTGTTCTTTACCATTGTTCCTCTTGACTGTAAGTTGCATTCAATTTTAAATGCAGTAATGGAATTGTATGAGTTTAAATTGATATCATTTACAGTCATTTACAGTGTTCCTGAGTCCATGTAGTAACATCCTGTATACAATCATGTGTTCACAGTGTCCTTACCTTTTTGGAACTGGGGCTGTGTCCCTCTGCCTGTGTGGAGATGGGATGGGTGAGATGGTGAGACGGTGTTGCAGCCCTAGACGAAAGTAATAGAATATTATATATTTTTCACTTTGTTGCTGAAAGTTGTTGGACAGTAATTTTACTCATGAATGTACTTGAAATCATGCAGAGAAAGCTAATCTATTTGTTATCTAACATAATTTAAAAGACACCCTACATCACTGGCACAGCATGAAATGTACGATGTACCAATGATTTTGCCATTATTACAGCCTTATCAGTAGTGTCTCTAAAAATCTGCCATGGCTGACACTATTCACTAAAGGTGGCAATCACAGAAAGATCAAGGTGTATCCAAATGGAAAGGGATCCTCCTCTGGGGAGCATTAACTTGTAGATATAGACCTGTTGGACTTTAAGTCTAATCGGGGAATAGAGAAAAGGTCAGGGGACCACTAAAAACTGTTCACTTCCTCTCGGCCCGTCAAATACTGTGAAAGTCAAGTAGACTTCATTGAAAGCGAATGATGTAGATTCAAGCATTGTCTACTACCCAGCATGCATTGCATGGTGCTTAATATCAGTTGATATTAATAAACTTCAGAAGAGAGTGATTGTGATACTGTTGCCTCCTCGTTGACATGAATTAGTACGCGAGATGAAGCAACTGCAATGCAAAGACAGTTAAGCAGATGAGCCTCTGCAGGAGTGCTGTTCATTTTAAATGTTTGACCCCGCCCCCTTGCTCGTTAAGTGGTGCTGGTCCTGGATTCAATGTTGGAATACAAATGTCCAAAGAAAACTTAAAATCCCCTCGGGCAGGTCATACTCAGGCTAATATGTAACACTATCAAACAAGTGAAATGATCAAAGAAACAGAGCTCATGAATCCTGATTGCAGAGAATAGAACAGAAAAAAAGATTATATGTATGGAGGAGCAGTTAATGCTAGTAACTGTTTGCACAGGGCTGCTGCAATTAAACACCAGCAGCTGTTTACTCGTTAAACTTGACCTACATATAATTAATATGGCTCTTCATTTTGTCATATTAACACAAGAAAACTGATAATGATATAATTTATGATGTAATTTGATTACTATCTCTGTGTTTAAGTCTTCACATAAACACATCCTTAATTACACTGTTGCATCTAAGTCGCACTCTTCAGAGCAGTAAAATGAAGACAACCTGACGTGCTGGAAATTGCAGTTCCTCCAATGGCCACTTGAGACATCAATCTCCATAAACCCCCTGAAAAAAAAAAAAAAAAAAAAAAAACAGTTTTGGTCTCCATAGCTACTTTCCTCATTCATGACAACTGTGCACGGGGTGAACTCGTTGGAATTATTAAAGCTATTCACAATTATGGGTATGGGCATGGTTGCTATGAGTAACCGCTAGCTCCAGGCTTCAGCAACCAGGTTTCATTTGGCCCACCTCAGCTCTGTCAAGAACTGCCAACGTAACAAAACTGAAGTAAAATACAGAAAAGAGAAAGACATATGTCCCATTATACTGCATGTAGATGAGTAGATGCTTGATGATGTAACCTGAAACATTAATCCTGTCATGTCGTTCTGTTGACATGAGTTGGTTAGCTGGGGATCGTCCAACTGTTAAGCATCACAGAATACCCTAATGGTGTATGACTGTAGTAATTTGAATGTTCAAATGTTTGGGTAGCAGCAGAATCGGAGGAGACAAATGTGATGTATTTACATGACCAGCTGATTAAAGCTCATCAGTTCCTCACTCAGTCAGACTGGAGGCCTTGCTCAAAGCAGATAGCACAGGAAGGAGGACCACAGCGCTGCATTTCACATAATTTCATCATCAAAGCGTTTGCCCACTGAGGAACCTTAAGTGAATGAGTACTGAGCGAATGAGGCCTCTCGATGCCGGACACTTCATATCACTGGCACTCATATTTCAGTACAGAAGCCGTGAGAACTGGCAGAAAAGCTGTTGGTCTGGGCAATAAATATGAACTCACGCGCCCCAGATAAATGACAGGGACTGTATTTATCCATTCTGTGCTTGCTTGCTCTTCAGGTTAACTAGTCATTGTCAGAGAAAATGCCGCACTCAATAATGCATGGCTAAATTAAAAGACCATTGCCCTTCTGGTACCTGCTCTTGTCTCAGCAGCAGAGATTAGAGCAGGATGGTGCATCTTAACATGCCTGCAGCTGATATGTAACAATCAGTGGATCTCACTTCCCATCTTGAACGGAGAGTTGATCGTCATTGTGGCCCGAGGGAGATAACTTGACCTGGGGCATGTGCAGGGTTTGCTGACCTCGTTGGCGAGGGGTTTACTGGCGTCATCAAACTGCACGGTGGCGTCTTGGAGCGAAACATAAATAATTCAAGGACAGTTAATTCACCTTGAGATTGGTCTCCATGGAGCTTGAAGATGGAGAGTGAAGTATGCCTGCCCTCTCGGAGTGTGATGGCATCATTTTACAATTTTCCTCTTTAAAGGATGAAATTATGATAGTTGGTAGATATGCAGCGTTTGCAGTCGCATGCTTTTGGCCAGTGGATTTATATGGATCAAAGCTGACACATCAGGGGTTACAGCTGCTTTTATGGAGCATTACATGGTACGTATTGTGGCTCTGGGATCCCTGAGAGAGGCCAACAAAGGTTAATGGAAGCACCCTGTACCATATCTCTTAAAATCACTACAAACACTTCCTCCACAGGCAGATAATAAAGAGGAAACCACTCTCTATCTCTTAACAGGTCCATGATCATGCCCAGTACTGTATGTTCAGCCATTGCAGGTTCATGCTTTAAATTATCTTTGTAAATAATGCAAGCTTCTGCTGTTTTAGTCAAAGACTGCCTCCCATTTAGCAGTATGGAGTCCAGTATTACTTCCACACAGATCAACTGTCACAGCTTGATGAGGATCTGCAGCAGGTCTGACCTTCTAATGATTGTCCTCCAGCTAAGGCCACAGCAGGGCTCTAGTGTAATTTCCTTCTTTATCCACAAAGATGACAGGAGTGTCCGCAGCTGGAGTGCTACTGTATGATTGGAAAGTAGATATGCTGTCTTGCTCTGAGTTGAGCAGAATGGGCTCTAACTTCTCACAGCTTCAGTGGCTGCAGAGAGTTGGTGAGATTGGATATCAAAAAGTCTCGTTTTGTACTGCTTCAAATAACATTTAGGGCAAAATCTGGAGTGATGTTGTCTCTATTTTTGTCAGCACCATTGTATCGGCAAGCTACTGAAGAGGTGATGCATAGAAACGCAGACACACAGGGAACCTCTTGTTCGCTGCGACACATCTTGATCATCTGCTGGAGCGGGAATCAGCGGTAAACAACTGCAGACCTGTGGAGCTTTAAAGTCTCAGTGTGTGCCTGCAAATAGGGATCAGAGGAGTTTCATGTCTCAGCAGTTTTATTCCATGTTGTACTTAAAAACTCAAGAGTCAGTATTTATAACCTGCTTTTGGTTCAGTTACAGTGGTGAAACAAAATAATGGCTCATTAGAGCTGTCAGACTGTCACTCTGATGTGACTTCGGCATTCTGTAATGTGTTATTGGATTAAAGCTGTAATTTTATGTAAAAATACAGCTGTTATCAGCTTGCCATGTGTGTGCGTGCAGCCTCATGAATGTTAATTTTCCAAATTATTATTATTGCTCTCTGGTGGAAATGACATACAGGAGGTGAGGAATTTAAAGTGTTGAGTAAAAATGAACGGCTGCTCCTCAGGTGGGCTAACTGAACTCACCAACAGGGGATGCAGCTGCTGCTAAAACAGCCACCACTGAGAGACTGAGATCAGAGGTGTGTCCAGTTTATTGAGTCCATCACAGTCACAGTGAATGTTATCTATTTGTTTTCAAAGCGGCATACCTGGGAAGAAATGCGGGACCATTGTCTTGTCGGCGGAGGAGCTGGGAAACTGCAGAGTGAGTCATATTTAATCAATATATGTGTTAATTTGATGACAAAGTCTGTTTCATAATAAATGTTTTGCAGTGTTCACTGATCTGATTTGAAATGGGCCCTTTAACAATGCTACATTAGCGTTTAATTGAACATATTTACAAGATTATGGCATGTCACTGTGAAGTTATGTGACACACAGCAGGGAAATGGTGCATGTTGTTTAAATCACATAATGCATGTTTAGCAATGTCTCCGAGCCTGCTGTCGTAAATTGGGATGTTTAATAGCCTTGACTTCAGTAAGATATATTATATCATAACTGTCCTCCATTAAACCAGCAGGATACGCCGTGTCACTGTGCAATTGCGTTTGCCATTTGGAAATTGTGTACATAGTGAATATGCTATGAGTTCCAATGGCTATTTAATGAGCCCGCCTGCATTCCAATCACTAAAACAGACATTTCCTTCGATGTGTGGTGTGTTAATCCATGAGTCTGCATTAATAATCTGTGTCCACTAATGCCCATTGGCTTTCTCTCTGCACTGCCAAATGAAGATAGTAAATAATCACATTATACTGCTGCCAGTGGAGCAGGAGAAAGTAGAAAAACTTATTGGCCAGAACAACTGGCCTCCCTCAGAGGCTATAAAGCAAGCCATTGAACTGCAACTATTGTATAAATGTTTTATAATATCCTAATGCATGTAAGCATCTAGTGATCCAAAGCTTTGTGTCTTACAGTCATACATGTTGAATTAAAAGCATCTGCTTTAACAGCAGCTGTGTCTGACTTTGAGGGTTTTTTACTCACAGCATTATTCACTTCCTGACAAACAAACCGCCTCCCATCAGAGTCAGACAGATAAGCCATGCTGATAATAAAACTGCCATGATAACCATTACTGATTTGGTCCTTGCTGGATTGAAGTGCCAGTGCTCAGTCATTGAAGGGCTGCTGTGAGTCATCAGGTGCACTGGCTCTACCATGATAGGAGTTAGCATAATCACTGCAAAGCACCACTTCAAGAAGTGATCTTGTAATATAAATGCAAATGATCATCACTAGTACAAATGACCACTTCCTTTCTCCCAGACTCATTTAGAGAGACATACTTGACATGTCACCCCAGACCTGCCCTGTTTACACAGTAAGTGTGACCCTGGATGGAAATGGAAAGGCCTCAGTTCTGAGTAAAGAACAGGAGAAGGCATGTTGTAGTCGAATAGTCTCAAGACCCTGCTGTCAGTACAAGTTCCTCATCTGTGAATTGTCGCATTTTGGAATGGCTCCCATCCATTTGCTCGGTGTTTATTCTATAATCCAACTGTGACCAATAAATGGAGGCAGCAGAGTTGCTCCTTTGCCTGAGGTTAATGCCGCAACTCTTGTCTGGAGGAACGAAACCGGCAGAGCAAGGATCAAGTCTGGAAGTTCTGCAGGAACTGTTAACCGCGAGGTGGGTTGGCTCTCACCTTCATGAAGGATTTGCCAGGTATCATTAAGCAGAGCAACCGCCTCTGCATGGATCAAAGGCTTCCTCTTGGCTGTCGTTATCTCTGGCACATATGACATGCTGAGCAGTCGATGGCTCTCCCTCAGATCCTCCTCACAGTCCAGCCACAGCTCTGGCTAATTTAAATCGTAAACCACACAACACTTAACGTATGACAGCAGTAAACCACAGAGAGGTGTTTTATTTGCTTTATTTGCTTTGTAGCTATCCATTCCTGTTCTAAGTACTACTGACTTTTTGCATTTTTCTTTTGTAGTCGTGAGATGGAATTGAGCTTTGTTACCATTTTTCTTACTTTCCTTTTTTGTGCATATGCAACACTGTTCCTCATTTTGAAAAAATCCTTCACTTGAGGCCTCCAGTCATAACAGACAAACACTGGAATGAATGGCGTGATGCATGAAGCATACACAGGAATGGTGTTAATTTCTCGTTCATATGATCCTCTGGCTCATGATTCATTTGGTGATTTACTACAGTATCACATCCCGAGGAGGTCATAAGCTGATGTAACTCAAGTAATTTCTGCATTGCTTCATATTCCTTTGAAAGACCAGTCTCTCTGAAAGCGACAGTGTGCATTGCTCTGCCACTTAGGCCATGCAGCGATATCTTGGTAGAACAGAGAAATGGACTCAGAAATGCACTCAGTATTCCCCTGCTGCTCTTAAGGCTCAGTGGCAGAAATTAATGTTCTGCCTTTTTCCCCACTTAATGAGAGAACACTGCTAGGCACCAAAATGGGTATGTGTTATCTGTGCCTAATGAAGGCTTAAGTCACTGTGTTGCCATGATAGTGTAATTGTAGAGGCCGTGTCAGGGCTAAGCAGGACAGTTCCTGTGCCGGGCGTCTCTATTTGTAAGAGCTTGGATGACTGACCAAAGCAAACTCCTCCAACATAGTGTTGATTTAAAAAAATACACAAAATGAGACACAGTGGGAACTTGGAAAATGAGATGTTCTTGTGAAAAGCCATCAAGGGAGAGCTTGACACATTTCAGGTGCAAACTGCACAGTGGATGGCTCAATAAATTGGCTGGTCCAACTGCACAAATTGGAGAAAGACAATCTTCGAATAATATGCTCTTCATCTGTATTGTAGAAGTGGTTGAAACACAGATAATAACTGAAAATGAAAATATGGAATTAAAATAGAGCAGATAAACAGCCCTGCTTCATTTGGCCACCACAGACTGTTTTCATCATCTCTTTACTTTGTCTCTGCTGCAATATTTCCACAGCGTTGACTGGTAACATAAACTATGACAACGGAGATAATTACATTAGCTCAATTTTCAGGAGCATGTGAGAGTTATTTTACTATATATTTATGTAGTGGCATCCATATTTCTCTCCGCAGCTGGCTCAGAGGTAGAAGCTGCCCTGTGTCTTATCCAAGGAATTAAGTGATGTGATGTGGGTTAGTGAGAGGCTGGTCAGAGGCAGAGCACGCCACACTTATGTGGGTCAAAGCAATCGATAGAGGCCCTGCCCAGCACCATGCTGAGTCAGATCTAATAGCTGTGCTTCAAAACCTAAAAGCCCGGGAGACCAGCAGGGTAAGAACAGCTCTTCTTTTTGCTAGCTTAAGGCTCTGAATGTCCTCTGGTGTCACGTCTCCCTCTTTATGATATGATGATTAGATACTTGACTTGCATACGCATCATGTTGCAAGGCTAAAGGGTTTTACAAAAAGACTCACAGCACTGAGATTAAGGCTGTGAGTTATGGAGAACGCTTTGCAGAGTTTCTTCTGATGTGGACGTTTACCTTGCCAGTCTGTGCCCACTGTGCAGCCTCATTATTATACAACGCAGACTAATACCTTGACCACAGGGAGAATATCTGGAACCAAGAGCATTATAGGGCACGTTCATTGTCCTTGTAATGGCAGCGCACACTGAAATGCTGCCTAAATGAGTATAATTATGGCAATACCAGCCTTTCTAATGTATCATTAGCTGCACTCACACCCTCCACATCCTTTTTGTACACAGCCCTCCCTCCTCCATGTGCAGGGTTTTAGAATCCATTTCTGTTCCTCTGCATGGTCTCTCATGTTGCCACGTTTGTATTCAGCACAAGGTATTTTCAATTTGATATCTTTTATCCTATTCGCTGTTGTTAAGCACGAGTTGCATAATAAAGAAATGGTAATGAATGCATTTGCAGGTTTCGAAAACTGGAGCCCACTGGCTGGTTTTGCTCTGCTCTTATTAGGATTCAGTCAGCACTTTGCTTTTATTTGGTGCTTCAGTGCTTTTATATCTTGGCACACAGCATGTATAAACAAACAACAGCAGGCAAACAGAGGCAGGAGCATGGATTTACAATGTCCTTTACTTTTTTTCCCCTCCTCCTCTGTTTTTTTTCTCTGTCCATAGGATTATGCCACCATGCAATTCTGTGCCAACAAACTGGACAAGAAGGACTTCTTTGGAAAGTCTGACCCCTTCATGGTCTTCTACAGAAGCAACGAGGATGGCACGTGAGTCATGCTTCTGCTTCTCACTGGGTTTTTCATTTCAGTTTATCAAAGATGGGTAGGAGGGTGTAGACATCATAGAGGAAGGTAACCAAGGTCGATAGAATTACATTGAGATCCCTTGAACTCAGCAGTATAAAGTTGAATTCATGCCGACACAGTCTTGAAGCAAAGCATAGTGGAGGCTTTTTTTCATTGGGCTTTTTCTCCCTCAGTCTTTTAAGATTTCAAATCCCTGTCAACCTGCGTCTCCAGGTTCACCATCTGCCACAAGACTGAAGTGGTGAAGAACACGCTGAACCCTGTGTGGCAGCCCTTCTCCATCCCTGTCAGGGCGCTCTGCAACGGAGACTATGACAGGTAGGATGAATGATGATGCACAACAACGCATTCTGCACGCTCACACATGCTCAGAGTGTGATTTTCCAGTGGAAATCAAAGCCATGCAGAGTTTCAATATACCGTGTACTTATTTTGAAATAGGTTTGGTGCGCATCAAATTTAGACACCATTGATTTTCTACCATTATTTTATCTGTTGCTGAAATAGAGAATTATCACAAGCCTATCCGTGCCCACATGCTACTTTGCCAGGCTGTTCACTGATTTGCCCACAACCGGCTGGAGCGTTTTCAGAGCATTTAAAATTTCTGATTGGCTGCTTCAGTGGCAGCTCCTATCTTATCTGAATCTCTTCAGAGCAAAGGGTCTTGCAGGACACTGGAGGAGCAGGAAGATTTTTGGCAGGAGATAAGAAAATATGGTGAGAGAGGAAGATAGTGAAAGGGGGAGGAAGGAGGAGGAGTGGCTGGACTTGTCATTCTATAGATGCTGACAGGTGGTTGGAACAACAGGAGAGCCCTGTTATGTGTATTTGTGTGTGTGTGTGTGTGTGTGTGTGTGTGTGTGTGTGTGTGTGTGTACGTGTACATAAGCATGTGCCCAGACAGCTGTGTTGAGTGTGTAGAAGTCATCAGAGAACATGTCGAAGCTCGCCCTCTCCACCATGCAGGTTGTCAACAGAGGTTCTTCCCTTCGATCCCGTCTCTGCTCACCTGGCTGGTGAAGCTAATTGGGTCAGACAGATGGAGTGGAAGCATGAAAGAGGCTTGATTCCCTTTGAGGATTTTGATGACAAGAGATATCTGCAGCAATTTGGGGTCTCCTGGGCATTTCGTGTGAAATATCTACAGAGTGCTGTGCTGTGTTTTTTGAAGATCACTACTTCTCAGCAAATCAAATTTGAAATTATGTTTAAAAACATAATGGGCTTGTAATAATTGCAGTCGGCCTGGTTTTGATCCACACTATGTGCATTGATTCTGAGGCTTTGCATTTCTTTGACTTGGGAACTGTTTCTACTTTATAGATAATGCAGCTTTCACCGACTGAGTCGCTGTTATTTTTCTTGTGTTCTCTGAAGTCGAGTCAGTTTAATTTATGTGGCCCCAAATTTGCCTTAAAGTGCTTTATAGTCTGTCCAGCATATGGCACCTTCTATCCTGTAGATCCTCAATGCGGATAAGAAAAAAAGGAAGTTCAATCAGAGGGAGACCGAATGAAGTGATTGAAGTCTCTGGAGCTTGGACTCCACAGGGTGCAGACACTGGTGGTGGTGGCTGATGACTCTGTTGGCTGATGAGTACAGCTGATATCTTAATTGACAGCCCCGGACAATGACAGCAAAGAAATTATGAATGAGCATGCATGAGAGGAGTGAATGCAGGATGGTATGAGAATTAAGCTACAGGCTTACACATGCAAAACAATAGTCTTCCTGACTGAACCTCTGCCAGAGCTTCATAAACCTCAGGAAGAACAACAAAGACTCCTCTTCTAGGCCGGACAGCCATGCAATAGATTTTGTGTGCACAGAGAAGACAGAAAGAATATTTGTGAGATAGATTGCAAACATATACAGTATAGATAACATGGACCCAGGAAGACCTCTGCCACAGAGACCTGGAAAAAAGACAGGCTGCACATGCACACAAGAGGCAAAACCCAAGAATGCTGTTCACACAGAGTCTGGAATCGTGTTTACTTCCTCTGCTCAGTCACGTCTGTCGGCCTCATGTAAAAATCTCTTGTAATCTTCTGGCTTTAATAGCGATCAGAAAGTGAAATCTCTCCCATTTCCACTCAGACATGCAGTGGTTGCAGGAACCAAAAGAAAATTGATCTGCAGGATCTTTACCAGTAGATTTGATCGTGTCATGACCGTAATCATTAGAAAATGACACTAAAGAAAGCTGATGTTGAATGACACATCACTGGGGAATCATATGCCACGCTGCTGAGAGTCAAAACACATTCGATTTTTGTCTGTTAGTCAAGAGTACCAAGAGGATTCAACTCTACCCTCACTTTGACTCTGAAATCTCCAGCGATGTTGTTTCAGTATTTAGTGTGAAAAAACAGCTGTCTTTAACACAGGTTCACAGGGCGTTATCTCTCTCAGCACAATATGGATTGCACACATTTGTTCGGAGGGGAAATATGTTACATGCCGACAGAATGAGTTCAGGTCAGGATAACGGGGCAGCCCTCCATCACCTTGCCTCCTCCTGGACCCACTGACACATGATTGACAGCAGCTGATGGGGGGAGGGGTGCAAACCACTAATCTCTCCATCAGATCAAGAAGACGAAAGGAAGCACTTTCCTCATTCTCAGTGAATTCTCTCAGGCTTATTTATTTGTTTTCTCGCCTCCAAACTTATTTCGGGAACTTGCAAAATACGCTCCCTCCCGAGAAGTTAGGTTTCTATCTTTGGCCTGTGCAGGGAAATGCTTCACCCAAACTTTTGGCAACTCCATCAGCCTGCTCCCTCTTCTGTGAGAAACACAAACGCACTGGTAAACAATTCATTAAAATCCTTGATCGCAGTTTACCAATCTGCCCTAAAAAGATTTGTTTAGCTTTTTTTGGATGCAAGAATGACAAAAAACAAATGTTTATTGGATTTGTGCAGTATTGGTGTCAGTCTTGGTTAAATGATTTGCCATTAGCTAATGTCCCCCTTCAAAGAGGTAACTAACTCATTCATCATCAGAAGGATGTTTGTGTCTTCTGCATGCAAAACACAGAGCAGACTCTTTTTGATTGATTTAATTCAGCCTTCACTAACAATTAATGAGCTTTAATAGCTTTTTTATTTTTTGCTACGTCATTTCAGAAATGCTCTGTGTGAAGTTTCCCCCAGAGGATATTTAGGTAGTGGCTCTCACAAATAAGCTCACACAAGCAAACACTTCCTCCTGTCTTTTGATGTGTTCTACAGGACAATCAAAGTGGAGGTGTATGACTGGGACAGAGACGGCAGGTAATGGCTCCACTAGCGCACAGAGAGTAGTCACAAGACATTCAGAATTTATGCAATTCATGAAATCTTTCCCATGCTCACTGTCACTACTTTAACTCCTCCATAAATTACATTTTCAGCACATTCACCTTGTTTTCCTCCTGCGCATGTATACGTGGCTGCATGAATGAGCAGCGTGTGATGCAGTTTTTTCTTTTCCCCAGCCATGATTTCATCGGTGAATTAACCACCAGCTACAAAGAGCTCTGTCGAGGTCAGAGCCAGTTAAACGTCTACGAGGTGAGTGGAGATAAAGACAGTTGATGCTGTTATCACCTTCCCTGTTTTCCCTCAGAGCTCATTTATTTAAAACACTTACACATTCATTTAGACTAATAGTTGAGCTCTGTTTTAAACCTTGTTTTAAGATCACACCACTGTCTAGAAAAATACTTGTTCTAAATCTTGTGTTGCTTTTCCCTGCTGTGCATCTCTTTTGATGTACGTCAGGTCACAATATAATCCAGACCCCCTTTATATCCAATTCTGCAGGTCTGATTTCTGTAATATAAGGTTTTTGTGCGCGCGCACTCATTATTCCATGTGTTTAAAGTCAAGTGATGCACATAGAACATACTGTTGCTGGGCAGAGCTGTGATCAACCTATTAATGAATGAAGTGTGGATGCACCTTTGGCATAAAGGTTATTCTGCTAGGGCACAAAAAAAAACTGATCAAAACCTAGCCTTCAGTTGTGGGTACCAGTGTGGGAAAATTACTTTGATTTGAGAGTAAATCAGTGCGCCCTTTGGCTCAGCAAGGTCTTGGTATCCGATGTTTAATGACTTGAGAAGGCTGTAGTTGTTTGAGCCGGAGTTGTGGCTGTTTGAGATTAACAGCTCGCCTGCTCTGTCCCTCTTCACCCTACACGGCATAAAGCAGGAGAGTTGAGAGGTGAGAAGTGTTGCAGCAGACCAGATGAGGAGGGGTGTTTCTGTGGTGAGAATACAAATGGGAAGGCAACAGACGTTTGCTGCTGATTAGAGTTTTTTGGATAGTCCTTGGAGGTCCAGAACAGGTATTACTGTTAGGCACTGGGAGGCTCCTATCAGCCCCTGCTCATTAAAACACTTGCCATGTTACATTAGCCTCTGAATTAGTCATGGGGGTGGCTTAAGGAAGGAACAGGGCCAGTGAAGAGAGCGAGAGGACGGTGGGTAGATGATGATGGGTAAGGAAAGACAGAGTGAGAAAGAGAGACAGAATTAGTGAGTGGCATGCAGAGTTGTCCTTTCACACTGCTGACATGGCAGAAAAGGGTGCATCCATTACCCTTCACCAAACCTTTATGTATTTTAATTGGACACTGAGACACAGTTTCTTCGTGCACTCTTGGTCAGGTCAGTGCCCTTGAATCAGTTTTAAGATATGTTCAAAAACTGTGACGCCACCTTTGCACTGTTGACAAATACCAAATTTGAATAGGTCACTGGCCCGCAGTGTTCGAGTCTTTGCACATTCGTGTGAACTCAACCTGACCTGCAAACATTCGCTCTGTGAGCTTAGATGACGACAAGCTAATGCTAACAGAGGCTGGTGTAACTGAGGGCGATGTCTGCGTGACGTAATGTGAACCTGGCAGCTGACTGATTGATGGCCCATGGTGCTATGAGGCATCATCTGCATTGGAGGAGTTTGAGGAGTAGCATCAGAAAGCGCTGAGGCAGAACGGAGGAATGGAGCCCGCAGAGAGGAGGAGAAAGGAAGAGAGTGGGATACTTTACTTTATTATACAGCACAGTTTCCTCCAGGCTTGTGCTTTATGTTTGTGTACAGACCCATAGAATAAGAAATAGATATATTTGACCTTGATGGCTCAGTGCTGCACACATGATTTTGGCTGTTAGCTCTAAATGTAACATGATTTAAAGGAGATACTGTAATCACTCATCGTCAGCTATATTTGTGTATTTTTGTGTATTTGCTTACGTTACGCATTACTCTATACCGGTTGCACGCTATGCATTGATATGTAACAGCTGGGCCAGAGACATGTGTTCCACCATTCCTATGCTCAGTAATATGCATGTAAAATGTGCAGTGCAGTGCAGGTGCTCATAAAAATCCCCCTGAATAATCTGTGTCTTGCTGCAAGGCATGATCAATGCTATCTCATTCTCACCTACTGCAGTTATTGGATTCAGTCCCTCTATGCTCCATTACCCTTACGGACATAGAGTAGGGGGACAAAGATGTTTTTATTACTCGCCCAAGGGTGGATAAAAAGAATTGTGCTGCAAGTTTACATTACCATTCTCCTTCTTTTCTGCTCTGCCTTCATACCAGGTGGTGAATGCCAAGAAGAAAATAAAGAAAAAGAGATACATCAACTCTGGGACGGTGAGTCTGAGTTCTGAGATAAGAGCAACCCTCCTGACGCATTCACACCCCTGCCCTCCTTCGCTTTTGCATTCATAGGGAAGTTTCCTCTAAGTGGATTGCATGAGGCAGTTCAGCTCTGTTAAATGTTTTTGTTCCACTCCCAGTCTCAGAGCGTATGATCCAGGCACTGAATTTAAGTAGATGGGAAAAAATTCCTGTAACCTCAAACAGGGTGAATAACCAAGACCATGGTAATGCAGAAAGAGACTCTGGCCTGTGTCCTATTAGTGAGAAGTCGTGATGAGTGTTTATAAATGAGCCACAGCTTTGTTACTGCCTTAGTACTTTGGCTTGACTCTGTAATTAAAATCTGTGGCTAGTTATCCATCACACTACTCATCCATCGGTGCACAGCTGCAGTGACTCTAATACTAATACGCTGCCCAGATGTCAGAATCATTCTGCGCAGACAAGTCAATTTGTGGGTGGTTAGCTCAGAGGTGTATATAATGTGAACATTGGTAGACTTTGCTCACTTAATTATCATGGATGAGATCATTTCTTTGGACCTCTTTGTTTTTTCCTCAGGTGTCCCTGTTGTCATTCAGTGTGGAGTCAGAGCACACCTTCCTGGATTACATCAAAGGAGGGTGAGTCCAGAGACATTTATGTTGATGCTGTTTATATGAATACGCAGTAAATTTACATATTCCCTTTGTGCCAGACACCTTTGGGCAATTACGCAGAAACTCCTGACAACATATAATTTAAGTTCCCCTCCACTCAAACATGTGTTTTGTTACTTCACGGGCGTGTTTGAGCTTCGCTGTGCAGAATAATGAGTTTGAAGGCTGTCTTCACATTCACCTGCTGGAGGTGGAAAGTTTCCCTGCACTCAGCTGAAGTTAAGGTGTGTATGTACCAGCAAGATTTGCAACATCATAACTAGTTTGGGAGTCAATTGTAGTTCAGTATGTAACTCCCACAAGTGCGAAGTGGAGACTTGAAAAGCTCCATGCACATACACTGAGAATAGACTTTTTAATTATGTTGGAGACATTAATTACTTTTATCTTATTCAACATATGTCAGCTCCATAAACACAACATCAGTCTGTCACAAACTCTGCAACTTCTCGCTTACTGTGAAGGATAAATTTAGCTACTGGTTATGTTGGTATCCATTATGTGCTTGTGCTCTGCGTATGTAGTCCATTAAAGCTGTTTCAGCACCATTCAAATTGAAACAGAGCAGGGAGAATGGAGGACGTGTTCCAGTGTGAACAGCATGTAAGGTTCTCCAGGGAGATCCTTTGTGCAACCTTCATGTCGTATTATAGTTACTGTACATCTCCAACTTGTAAATAGCTTTAATGTCGACATGCATGTAATTAAGACTGGAGACACTCCATGTGGCTCTTAATAATACAGAAGTGCTATTATGCACCGCATTTTAAGTCGCACATGACCAAATCTGGAATCATACAGCGATCTTGATGATGCGAATGCTTGCAGGTTGTTAACATGGGAATGTTTTCCATCTCTTCCATCCGTCTCTGATGACATGAACACAGTATTATACTGTCCCATTGTGATGGTGGATGTTTTCATCTTGCTGCTAGTGTAAACATCACACAACAACCACTTTGTCCTTGAAGACACCCAGGCTGTATCGCTTCTCTTGTGAGAATACATAGCCCAGGTTCATTTCATGAACTAACAATCCAACAGTGGATTTTTTTTCCTGCTGATATGCTTTAACTGCAGCATGATATAAAATGTGATTTGAGGGTGTAACATCAGCCTGGTGGTCTAAGATGTGGGCCACCTAACTTAAATGGGCCGGGTCTGCCTCTCTATTGTATCACAAAAACAAAAAAAAAAAAAAAAGAAAAATAGCTGAAAAAACATGAAAGGTTATATAATCCATTATGTTGCCTGCTGGTGTATTTTAGGAAGCCAGCGTGGTTGACCAAAAACTCCACTAGCAGCTTCGGTACAATGCTGAAAATACTGCACACCTGGAGGCAGTGAGACGAAAAAACACACTTCACTGAACTCATTCTGTAGCTTCACCTTTACATAGATACAATACTAGAATATCAGGACATGTTGGGAATTACATAGTCTGAGACAGACAAACAGCAGACAACATTAGTGAGGGTTGTCAACATTGTAAACATGTGACTAATACATGGAAATAAGCTAGAGAGTGCTGAGAGATTTAAAACAGCAGATTTAAATGCATTACTTTGGCTCCCCTGCTACCCATTGCACTGCAAGCACTCATCCACGTTGTCTTCTGTTTCACTGTCGACTGCAGTTACTGGCTCGCCTGGAAGTTTCCACATGTGAGTGAAGCATGGCCCCAAAGGAGACAATCTTGTCCACATTCACAACTACGGTGTCAATGAATATGAATGACTATGATAAAATATGGAGAAGATCTGAGAGCTTCATTAAGGGGCGGAAAACCTGTCACATATGGAAATGTCTCTCAGTGGATCAGTGGCTGCCCTGGTTTTAGTTTTCTGCTGCTTTGCCACTGATGGCTGAGTGTCCCAGATCTGTCCACTTGGTCTCGCTCCAGCTCACACAAATGGACACACACACTGTATCTACACATACACCAAGTAACGGTGTACATCCCTTACCTGTGTGACATGTTCACCTATGATTTAATTTGTCCTTGAGACACTGAGATGAAGGCAGGACCATAGACAATAAGTGCTAATACACTGTAGGTTCAAATAAGATATATATTTTAGTTATTGGAGCTTTGAGTTCTTTTGTTGGTGCATTTATCTTCATTTGATATTCACAAAAACTCAGATAAACACTTAATCCGAGTTGTTAGTAGCCTAAATATGAGCACTGGGACTTACCGATTCTGGGGCATGTACGTATTCACAGTATGAGATAACAAACTGTTCATAAATGCGTGGGATATTAGAGATTTAGTGGAAAAACAAATGTCTGCAATCAGTCTCTCCCAAATGAGCCCTTAAAATAAGACAAATAAGTCCAACTTGTCTGCAAACTGTTTTGAGACCACATTGTGCCATTTTATGGGATTCTACTTTCATACACCAAATGATAAATATCTACAGAAAGTCAAATTTCATGAAGGGAAAATCCAAAGAAATATCACAACATAATGAGCTGTGTAGGATGTCTTTTTTTCCACCGATGGAAAATTCATGTTTCTCAAATACAGGGAGAAAGACACCACCGCTGAGCTGTTGATCAAAGATGTCACCATCAAAGATCGTGCCCACATTTTGGACAGATGGCTTTTCACAGAGCGGCCAGAGTGCTGAGAAAAGTCTGCTTTACTGTAATATGTACAATACACCAAATCTAGCACTCACCAGACGAAAACATTTCCTAAAGATGGAGCTGCTTCAAGCGCTAACAGCTCTTATTGGTTGTCTATGTGTTTTGCTGTTTTACTGACTGATTAAAACACACTGCTGCTGGTATTATTGAGCCGAGGGTGAGCCTTCTGTTCATTAATAAACCAGCAAGCCTCACATATTTATAGATAGTTCCCCAGAGAAAGGCTCTTCTCAGGGGATCAATTTGGACTTTATCCAAGCGAGAGAACATGTGTAGCAAGCATATAAAGAAAAGTGTTTATATGACAAATGTTCATCTTTTTAATGAGAGGTTCAACCTACATCCTGCTGAAAGAGCCGCTTTATTTGTAAATGCAGCTCCTGTCAAAGGCTGCACACGTTTAGCTTATTTTTACTTAAATCTGTTGTTACAGTTGATAAAGTCATTTGTTACTTAATCTCAGTTCTGTAACTCAAAAAGCCATCAGTTCGACGCTTGAAACAGTCGTTTGTCCATCAGGATGAGAGAAAAGTGGTCATCTTCTCATGAAACTGTTTCAGGTCCAAATGAGAGAGAGATTACGCCACTAAGTAATGTGACCCAGCACGGCCAGGGAAGCATTATGGAGAGCGACACTTAAAGGCTCATCAGCTCTTTTGTATGGTTTGAGTGTTGTGCTTGTGAGAGAAAACACATTTACTTTAAAAACACTCATCATCATCATGGCTATATAAAAAAAATATGAAATCCCTGAAAGAAAATCGCTCCGGCATCTGTGTTGTGATGTTTGCTCCGGAGCTCCTTTAAATCATCATGAAAGACTTGCCGCAGCCTCTGCGCCGTCTGTTGTCATTGTCTTCCTAATGTTTCCTTTGAGATGTGATCTCAACAGTGGAAATCCTCATGTATTAAAATTCACATGAGGGGCTGCAGAGATAAGATTTGCCTGGAAGATACTATCAAAAACATGACAGTTATGGCAGATGCAGAATGGGTCAATGATAGTTAGTCTTATCTCCAAGTGTCTGTGTACTGTAAGCCAAGTCAGTCTCTACCTTTTGTATTTTCATGTTTGGACTGAGGCTCTTATCTTTCTGCTATAAACTGTCACCTTGGTCTTTGTGCCAGATTGACTCCTGAGGCAGATCATAAACCAACTTAAGTGTATTTTTTTGTGGCCATTAGACTGTGCTGTCAAACTTCATTTAAGAGTGATTTATTGATGTAAATATTCCACATGCAGGTGATTTAAGGCAACATTAACTTTTACTCATTATGTTAATTAATCGACCTACACCCACAGCACCCGACTTTTGAGATCTCACCACAGGGATTCAAGAATACACACATTCGCCAATAATTTCAATTCTTCATGCAGCTATTTTTCCATTTATTAATTCCTGGCTTCTTTGTCTTCCTTATAGTCAGCCTAATATGTGCACAGTGGCCTTTCAGAGGAATGGCAGTGCTGTGAGTCTGATGATACACTGAATCACTCCATGTGTTGCATCCTTTTTTCTATGGCCTTGTTTCAGCTATCCCTGATATTTTAGCCTGGTCATATAACATATATAGACTTTGACTTAAGGTATGTTGCTTGTCATTAGTATTTTTTACATATACTTCTTATAGCCTTTGTTTTTCACAGACTTTACCTTTATTTGTGCAGCTATTTTTGTGCTTGTTTTTAGCTGTATGTCTATTCCTGTGTAAGTGCACTGAGGATGGAACATCAGAGGCAAATTCCTTGAATGTGTACATATACTGTAGTTGGCCAATGAGAGGTGCTCATTCAACTTTAAGGCTGTAGATTTAGGGGCTCTTGGACTGTACAGGGTTGCTGTTTCCAAAAAAGTTGGGATGCTGTGTAAACATTAATAGAAATGGATTAATGCGATCATTTTCAAAAAACTGAAAACCCATATTTTATTGAAAACAGCACGAGCGCAACATATCAAATGTTGACACTGAGAAATTATTGATGCTGGCATCAAACTCTTAGCGAGGACATAATTTTCAATTCATTTGATGTGTTGTCTTTGTGCTGTTTTCAGTTGAATATGGGCTTTCAGTGTATTGAATATCATCACATTGTGTTTTCCAGTCACATTTATACAGAGTCCCAACGTTTTTGAAAACTGGCTTATAGTATTTTAGCTGTACCTAATATACTGGCAACTGATTGTGTTTATATTATTTTGGTAGATGTACACTGATGTATTATATATTATAGTATTTAATGAGGTTTCTAAATTTCTGTATAGTACAAGCACCCAAATTAATTCTACACTAAACAGAATTCTTTCATACAGTACTGAATGAATACAATCCAATACTGCACCTCAGATCCAATATGTGTAACATCAGTGGACAGTATTTTATTTTGCAGATGTATTGCTCAGTTTGTATTCAAGCATCCAGATGTTTCTTTTATTGTTTTTCTGTTTTGCATCTGCTGGGTGTCATCATGTCGGTTGTGTTTGGAGGCGTTTCTCAGCTCTGGGTGGCCTCTATATGGCTAACACTGGCACTGATTAGAATCACCTATTCAGGCTTTTTTTTCCCCCTATAGTGTGAGCTAAAACATTGATTCATGTAATTGAAAATAGAAAGATTTTGTGTGATTTATGAGTTTATGGTGTTCCCTTTGGTCTTCTGGTGTCTATTTATGAGCCAGCAGCTTGCTAGAACACCATCTCCGAGCCGTTATATGTTAGATATACAAGCCTATTACTATTTTAAGATATTATTTGTGCGCTGCTGTTATCCAATAGATATCCATGATCTATTGGAGCTACGGTGGCTTAGAGATTTGTGATACAGCTGTAACGATATAATTTCACTGTCAAATCTTCACATTCATAAATAACCTGATTTATCAAGTAAGAAAAACAAACAGACAAACAACAACAAAAAAAAAAGAAATTGCATTTAACAGACTCTGCTTGGAGCAGATTGCATGACAGACTGATGAAGAAAATAAACAAGATTACTAGTGCTGGCAGTGGAGGGATGAAATAATGAGCGTGCTGCTTATCCATGATGGGTAAGATTAACTGTATCCATGGAAAATGAAACACCAGACTTACAGTGTTTAACTGAAGAGAGTTCAGGAAAAGCAGCTTCTGTTTTGTTCAATTAAACTAGAAAACCTTTAGGCTACTTTGAAGTCTTATCAGTCTTTATAGTTAGAGCCTATTCTCCACTGAGCATTCATCAAGTTCGGTCCCGTAATAGCTGGTACTGTCTCAAAGGGCTTCACAGCATCCACACCCCGTAACCTTAACCCTTCAACTGAGGATGAGAAAAACTCATTAGAAACCAAAACATTTGTCCCACCGGGACGGTCAAACATGCAACGGGTGTTGGGAACGGGTCAGTGAAGATTAAATGTATGTTTCCTCTAATGATAAGAAGTTTTAATTGGCTAGAGAGCAAAAAATAAGATGTGAGCCTTCCAAGCAAACAATTTATTGCACATTTCCAACAAACACATTCTCTCAATGTAGTGAATCCTTACATGTCCTGATCTTACACTGACACCATGTTTCTGGTCAATTGTAACTGGCCATATATATGTTATATAATATGATATATATTTTTCAATCAGATCAGGTTTGGTTCTGCCTTTGTTTATATTTTATGCGTTCACATCTGCAGGGACAAAATTTGCAATTTATGAGTTCTGACACAGAGCACAGTCGGTGTTTGTCCAATGGATGGCTTAGTTTTGATTTGGCATCTGTACCACTGTAGCTGGGCGAAGGAGATGGCTTTTCTTCAACTCATATGCAAAAAAACAAACCAATAAACAAAACAACTAAAAAAAAAAGAAGCTAAACCCACATGTCTGCCAACCCAGAGAGATGATGAGAAATGAGCAGAAGATGCATCAGGCTGAAGAAAATCACATCTAAGACCCAAAGTTGGTATTTTAGATTCCTGCTATTGATTCCTCTCATGTGTGTTTGCTGCTCCTTTCTAACAGGTGATAACTAACATGATGCATTTTAGATGATTTTTTGAAGCAGAGGGCAAAAATGCAATTTCTTCTCCAGACGCACCATCACATCCTGAGTGCTTTCACACTGAATTGGTTTTTCATAAATTTTCATTAGCGTTCAATTGGAGGAGAGATATAGTCAAATAGAGGTAATTAATGTCCAAAAGCCACATACTGTGCTGCTTCTGAGAGGCTAATGAAAGATTTATATTCTTTTCATCACATGTTGAAATGTTTCTTTTTAAATTAAATCTGCAGTGAGATCAGCCGTGTAATGGCTTGTGCGGAGCCTCTATTGTGTGAAGATCTTATTAAGGTTTAATAGTTTCATCTCAAAGTATCCTGTTGTCCTGAAATAAGAGAAATTGATCCTGTTTTCTTTCCAGTTTCATTTTGGTTTGCTTTGTGGTCAGACTGTGGAATTCCATTTTCACAGGAACACACCATTTTCTTTTTCTGTTTTGCTGCCCTCTGATATTCACTGATTCTTTAGATATCAGTCATTCTGTTGCCAGGTTGTATTTCACTGCATGCACAGTGGTTTGTTATCTGTTCACCTCGCAAAAGTACAGCAGAGAGGTGGTGTTGATGTTAAAAGATTTCAGTGTGCCAGACGACTCAGTTTGGGTGTTTCATTGTGACATAGGACCACCGTTGGTCCTGCTCATGGTTGAGTTTAGAGGGAAGAAGGGGCAGAACACTTCACTTGGAATTTATTTTTGACACAGATGTGTTGAGCAATCACTCTCGCCTTCCCTGACCTTTGTTGTACTTTGTTTTGCAGCCACTATTACTGCCACATACTAAATATTCAACAGTGAAATTTCCATTGGGAATGGGGGAACACGTCCCCGCTGCTTTTTAAAACCCCGCTGTCATCCCCCTCACTTTTATACTTTCAGGTTGATTTTCATACTGAAATCTCTCTGAACATTGTTCTCCCACTGAGCAGCCACCAAAGTCCAGCTGAGAGAAGATCTGAGTTGCTAAAAATGTTGATATTTTCCTCTGAGTAGCTGTCAGTTATTCCAGCAAAGCTTGTGCCTGATGGACTTTTTTTTGCCTCTCAGGCTACATACAGGCTGCCCTCCTCCTCCAGTGATTGGTGGTGGTTTTTGGGCTGTGTGTAGCCTTAAAGGGAATAAAGAGTCACTAATTGAACATTAGTCAGAGATAAGGCTGTAAAGCACAGTGTGCATTGTAGGACAAATGAAGATCAGAAAGTATCTGTTAGGCTTGTCGCCACTAATTAGTGGAGACCCAATGATGCAGACCCGGACACAGGACTTATGAAACGAAATACAATATTTATTAACAAAAGGAGGAACAAAAAGCGCACTCGAACGAGTGGATAATAACAGAAAGAGCTCCGATGAGGCGGGTATGAAGCGGCAGGTAGGCACTGAAACAAAAGAAAAGAGCACAGTGGCTAAGGCAAAACAGTGGAACATAAACTCTTTCTCAGGGGGAGAGTAGGACAAAGGAGACGTAGTACTTACGACCAAGAGACCAGACACTGTCATAGGAGGATGAGGAATGATCTGGCACAGGTAGGTGAGAGTTCTCTCCTTAAATAATCTGCCAAATCAGGAAGAATGTTTCCCAGGTGAGCCCAGAGGGAGGTGGAGCTGGCTGAGGTACGGGGACGCCCAGCCACACAGACAGGGGAGAAACAGACACAACAAACACTAGGAAAAAGGGCAAGGAGACACACTGGGAGAGACAGGGAAGCAGGATCCTAACAGTATCAGGTATCTATCACAGAGACTAAAAAACGAAATTTTAAGATTAGTGAATTAATAAGTGTTTACATAGCACTGCTATTTTTAGACTGCATATATAGTAAAATTAAGTACATTTTATGATGAAGAAATAAAAAACTGTATTTATCTTTAGTGGACTTCTGTAATCAAACCGACAGCTTTGTGTACATCTGCCTGCAATTCATTATACTGTGCACTGTGCCAGTCAGCTCATTGATGTAGTCAGGGTTTGGCAGATTTCCAGCACATACTGATGAGGTTGTAGGTGTACTGTTGCAGCAGTCTTTGTTTTACATTACATACAATATCCCATCCAACTGAGATTGCCAAGCCTGCAGGGATTTCACATGACAGAGTCTCCTGCCATATGGTGTTTGTTTAACTGGAAGGGAAAAGTCAATACAACACTGATATGTTTGTACCTATTTTAAACTATTGCAGTGATTCAAGGTGATGCATGGACTGGTCGAGGAGCTGCCGTTCTAACGGAGAACAAATCTGAGGGAAGACGAGATGTTGAGCAAGTTAGTGATGATATGAAAGGACAGCGTGAAGCCCATAGGGAATTATTGGATTGCCTGTTCTGGAGGATTTGTACTGAATCAGGTCGGAAGAGGCCATTTAAAGGCTGGTGTCAGATTTATGAACTCCTGATCAGATGTAGGAAATAGTGATGGTACATTAATTTGTCCACAGAGCAATACATCACTCATAGAAGAGTCTAACAAATGAAAGATGACTGAAAGATTACCTGCTCTCAAGGACTTTAGATGTGAGGATAGCAGGGATAAAAATAGTAACAGCAGAGCAGCCAGCAGCCAGTGGTTCTTTGCAAGAAGACCCACAAAACAGACAATACTGCAGCATCAGTCAACATCAATCTGTATTGACTTTTTAGTCTCAAAATAATTTGTGAGCTCAGCTCAAACAAATCCCCACTGCATGTTACGAGTGATAATAAAGGTGGGGGAAGCAAGCTCTGCAAGTCAGTCAACTGAACACAGACATATGTGTGACGGGCAGTGTAACTCTTCCTGCAGCAAGCTACAGACAGCTAGCAGTGAATACTGATCCCCGGAGGACCGTGTGTGTGCATGGTCTGTTGGTCTGTTTGTTTCACAGCACTTTTCTCTAATAGAAAGGGACACAACTGATTTCTGAACCTGTTCATCAGTGAATCCTAGTGGAAAAACACTGTACAGAGTGAGATAGAAGGATAGTAGAGTGGAGATGACAACTCTAACCCCAGCACCAGCACCATTGATATTCTCTCCTTTGCTCTGGTCGCCTCATCTAATAATGCTTGAAAACAGGGCCGTGTTATTTTTCATTCAGAATTGTCCTGATGCTCAGGTGACTAAAGTGGTGTAACCAGGCTTTGCCCAATTGAGACAGCTAAACAAGATCAGGCAATTCCTTTCCTCTGTAGACTTAGAAAAGGTCATCCGTGTTTTTATTTCTGCCTGATTTGACTGTTGCAATGCACTTTATTCTGGTCCTGGCAGGCAAAATCATCCAAAGACTGCAGCTGATTAAAAAAAAACCCTGCTGCCAGGCTTTTAACATGTACTAAGAGAAGCAACCACATTACACCAGTCCTTGCTGCCCTTCACTGGTTACCAGTGAGTTTTAAAATTGATTTTAAAATTTTACTGCTTGTTGTTAAAGCCTTGAACGATCTGGCTCCTGCCTGTGATTTGCTAACTGTCTCAGAGCCTGATTGCTTCTTGAGACCCTCTGGCAGCGCTCTAATGGCTCTAAAACCTGGACTTGTCAATTAAGGATTGTGCTGTTTGGGCCCCACAGTTGTGGAAGCCCCTCACTGGGAATCTCAGTTTGTTTTACATAAGATATACAGTGAAATTATTGAAATTATATTATCTTGTTTATATCTTCTGGATTTTATTGGCTTTTATCATATATTTTTATTTTAAAGCACTTTGTAACATTGTTTTTAAAAGGTGATACTTAAATAAAGTTATTATTATTATTATTATTATTATTATTATTATTATTATTATTATTGTTAACTCTTACACCAGTCCAAACCCTAGTCCTAAGAGGAAGACAAGGGATATCCAACTTGGGTGCAGTGCAGCTGTTAGACCAAACATCAGAGAGGTTTGAACCACTTCCCAGACAGCGCTGTCAAGATTTTAACCATATTACAAAGTGACTTTTGTCCTTACCTAAAATACTGGGCTGAAAAGTTTCGATAACTCCAGCAGAAAAGCACCAGACATAACTGACATACTAAATTTCTCTAGAAAAGCTCCTCAGCTGATCCGTCAGCTGGTGAAATCTGTCAGGGTTTCTAGTGAGATCAACTCAAAGGTGATCTCCTGTAAATCCTCCGGAAAGACACTTTCTTACTCCTGCCGACTCTGGATTATACTGAGTTTATGACTCGGCAGATGAAGCATGTCCTGGGTGATCAAAAAATACCTATTATTAAAAGATCGGGCCATTCAATTAATCTGTTGATGCTTCATATGTTTAATAAGTTATTGATTTACTCTGTAAAATATGAGGAACTGGTAACAAAATGCCCATCATGATTTCAAAGAGCCTGACGATGTTTTAATTGTACCAATAGTCCAAAACCCAAAGATATTCAATTTATGATGGAAACCAGAAAAAAAAGCATCAAATTCCCTCCTTTGAGCTGGAAATGGACATTTCAGCTTGAAAAATATCACAATTGTTGATTGATTAATTAACAGCACTACTATTTGTACCTCTGTCATCGACTTGTACAATCAGTTTAGTGTTTGTGTGTATTTGAGTGTCTTGTTAAACTGAGTGTGTGTTTTTATAAAAGGACTGTGGGTTGTCAATGGATTTAGGCTATTAGTGATATAAATGTGACACCAGCCAACGCTGTGTCCCTGTGAACAGATAAAAGAAGTAATGGATTATGTTGAGGGTACTTCCACTTACTGTAGAGTTTAGCAGCTGCTGTCTCAGATGAACTTCCAGGTAATGCTCTCATGACCTAATTGGCAGTTTGACTGACAGTCCTGCACGCTGCCTTAACTTGAACTCACCACCTTGCTTCTCTAGCCAAACATTCAAAGCTAACCATAAAAATCAGTAGAGACTTTCAAATTCAGGCAGTATGCCATTGTAACAATTCCCCTTTGTCAGCTGAGCGCTGCAGCTCAATGCTGATTAATGAGCTGGGGTCAGAGTCTCCCCAGGAGGAAGTCGCCATTATCTTCAATACTATGCTTGTGGGAATTTCTGAATGGAGGTGAAGTCAGGAAAGGCAATCAGTGTTAATCACAATGAAAGAGCACACACTTTGATCTAAGCCCCCCTTCCCTTCACTCTTTGTTTGTCTCTCTGGGGAAATGCGCAAACCCAGCAGAGACTAGTTAGGCCGTGTGTCGTTTCTTTTCAAGGTTTTGGCTATCATTACAGGCTCATGAATAAAAAATATGCAGCAGTTTTCGGGCATTTTGTGAGCCTGCTTTTCTAGATTGATGCAGTGAATGGAAGACCTCAAATTTTCCATTGATCATACAACAGCTACCAAGTGGAACAAAGACAATGATGGTGATTACAATGAGGATGAAGGTCATGATGGTGACTGTGCTGCACCATCAGGTGCACAGTGTACAGGATTGTGTAAATGTGCATATATGGTGACAAGAAAAGGTAAATAGTCCAAACATCTGGTGACGATTTGGGATTATTTTCTTTTTACAGCACTTTTGCCTCGTAAATAATCATTAAAGCAGCTGCAGCAACTCAGTATGTGTTTGTGGATACCATGTGAGAAATTGATCTGCCTTCATTAATGTGTGTTTGTGTGTTATTTAAAGATCAAATACGTGCTTCGGATGCTGTTTGACCATCAGAAAATGTATGCTCTCTGTTTCATCAAACTGAATAATAAAAACCTGATTAGATCCAATGCTGCACAGACAGTGAAGGTGTATTATCAGCTCTGTTTGGGGTTTTGATATGTCACCCCTCCTCTCAGATGAGAGCTAGAGCAGAGAGCACAGTGAAACCAGAGAGAGCCTCATTAAACTGAGTTTTCCTGCCTGTCTTTTGTTAACAGTATCCTTTCCCCACTTATCTGTTTCAGGACTCAGATTCACTTCACAGTGGCCATTGATTTCACTGCATCAAATGGTGAGTGTTTTGACTACCATCACCGTGCTCTGCTTCCATTTCCGTCCTCTGATGTATGACTGTGGCATTTTCCATGAATCAAACAGGGGCCTGGAGTTCTCTAACTGCTTGTAATAATCATTTTTCTTATTAAACTTTTTTATTGAAGGATTCACATAGTCAAGTACTTGTAATTAGATTTGTTAAAGTGGACAGAGAGAGAGAGAGAAGACATCAATTATAAGCTGCATTTAGAAAAGGTGAAATAAAATGCTGTATCCAGGACAAAGTACAAGCAAACACTAGGCTGTGTGCTTAAGGAGATGGCTCAAATACCACATTTTGTAGTCACTGTAGTGACATGGTCTATTCGTGAATAACTGTAGAAATGTAGAGGTACAGATTGTCATCTATCTCCCCGCTCCTTCTCTAATCCTTTACCTAATGACATAACCTGATGCACCAGATGGTTTGTTCCACAGAACCATCTGGGAAGTTGTCCATGGAAAGTGTTTGGAAAGGGTCGGCACTGTCAAAAAATACTTGGCAGGTGATTGGATGAACCATCTGTCTATTGCCATCCATCATGGGGTAACTTCAACCAATCAAATCAATGAACCATATGATGTTTCAGGAGTCTTGCCGAAGCCCGCCTGGAGAACAGTGAAACTATTTTTTCCATCGAGAAAAGCCTTCGATGGTGTTCTTTGCTCCTCTTTCAGTGAGGAAATACTCTACAGTCCCATAGAGAGTTCTGACGCTGCAGCAACATCTACGCTAACGTCTGTAGGAGCCGCCATTGTTGCTTTTGAATGAACAGTTGCTGCTCTTGATTTTCGTCACACCTAAACCATGCCCATAGCTGCCAGTGCTTCCTCACAGGATGCTGACTGGTCCATAACGGCTGTGGTTTGGCCACAAGCTCATGACTTGAAACCTGGCAAAATCATGAAGCTGTCATCTGTCACCAAGCTCATGGCTTTTGTTTATGCCTTTAGGTTATGCTTCCCAATAACATATTAATTAGTTATACAACACTGATTCCAAAAAGTTGCTGTGTGCAGCAAATAAAAAAAGATTGTGATGGTTTGCTAATCCTTCTTCACATAAATTCAACTGAAAACAGCACAAAGACGATATATTTAATGCTTTATTTCAACAACTTCATTGATTTTTGTAAATTTGTGCTTATTCTGAATTTGATGGCAGAAACACATTTCAAACTGGTTGGGACAGTAACAACTAAAGACTGAGATTGTTTGCAAATGATTACATTCTGTTTTCATTTATGTTTTACACGGCATCCAACTTTTGGGATTGACTGGGTTGTAATTTGCTCCACCTTTACCAGCTGGAACATGAACATGACCTGAAACATCTGAAATGGGCCATTCTGCACAATAAGTGCTTTCACTTTTGTGTTTAAAGTATATTTTGATGCTAATACTTCTGTTCTTTTGCTTAAATTTTGAAGGTAGAAGTATTACTTAGAGTATTTCTACACTGCAGTTTTGACACTTATAATTCAGTAAATGATAAAAAATACTTCTTCCACCTACAAGCAGTCAATTCGTAGCCTTCATATACATTCAAACATTTCAACGTGACCGTTCTCTCTTCTTCCATCAAACTGCATGTGATATTTTGACTGCTATTGATTCATGCCAGTATAAGAGAGAATTGATCCAGAAGTGTTAGCAATTTCTTCACCTCTGTTTCAGAACATCCAATTTAGTCTTGGCTCATTCGATATTTCTCCAGTTGCAGCTGTCATTTCGGTCTTCGTCTCATGGTTTGCATCACTGACTCTGACTTCTCTTGTCTTGGAAGGAAATCCATCCCAGTCCACTTCACTGCACTACATGAACCCGTACCAGATGAATGCCTATGCCATGGCCCTGAAGGCTGTGGGAGAGATCATCCAGGACTATGACAGTGATAAGATGTTCCCTGCCCTGGGATTCGGTGCTAAGCTGCCCCCTGATGGGAGAGTCTCCCATGAGTTCCCTCTGGTGAGTAAACTATGGGGTTATTTCAGACGCTATTTCAGGTTGTAATTCATCATCAGTATTTTTAATAGAAGTTAATCTGACTTTTTGTGAAAATACTTTCTGGTCATTCCAGTGGAGCTTATCTTTGAGTGTGACCACTTACTCGTGTTTTCAGGCTCTCCAACATGTATGTACAAGTATGTTGCAATATGGATGTGTGCATTTTGAGATGAATGCTGCTACACCTCTGACATGCATAATTCAGAGTGAATTTCATTTACCTTTTATAGTGCAAATTAGGTTCTGTAAGGCTGAAGGATTCTTAAATCAATTTGGCTTCTCTCAGCCAGCTAATGTGCTCTGGCTGCTGCATAGTGCAGCCTAATGAGGAGTCTGTCTACAGGGTAACGTCTGCATCACTCCATGTTTCCATTAAAATTTGCAAATTAAGATTCATCTCACCATATAATTGAAGCCTCATTCTTTCATGCTCTAGTCTTGTAAGTGATTTTTAAAGTAAAGTTACAGTCCTGGCTGAAATATTTGTTTGGTTTGAAATGTGCCTCAAAGGAAGCAAATCTTTGACGCAATGTCTGACAAGCACATCTGTAGAAGCAAAGAATGTTTCCCAAAAGTCAGTCAGCCATTAAAGAGTAACTCCACGCTCCACATTTTATGATGACCTCTATGTGGTCAGGTGTGGCCTGAGAACACACCCAGCTGCTACATCACCTCTGCACCGGGTGTGGAATACTACTTAGAGTGATGTCTTTTTCATCCAGATTCATCCATAAGTGTGGTCAGCCTGGCTTACCTTCATTTGAAAGCAGTCCAAATGTCAGACTTCAAAGCTGTCTCACTTGCAATCTACATTTAGAAATACAAAATGAAATCAGAAAACACTACAAAGCACACTTGGCTATACACTGAATAGCCATACGTTTCTTTATTGAACGCAAAGACCGTAAACCACAACATAGAAAACACGGATGGTATTGCAGAAATTGACAATAAAAACGGAATCAGCTGTGAAATGCAGAATATCGTGGAAATTGCCAAAATGTGTTTGCAAGTTATAAACATCAGGATTTTCCCGAGCATTACAAATGTTTTTTCACTGTGTCCAAGCCTAGTGTGGAGAAAAAAACGATTCTGTGTGCGTGCGCACGCACACACACACACACACACACACACACACACACACACACACAGGCAGCACGCTAGCAAGAGCTCATCACTTCAACAAACTCTCAGAAGTGTAACCACATGGGCAGATGAAGGACGTGAGTGTGTTGAAGACTTAATGGCTGTATGCTTAGAGTCAAATATTCTAGTGGGAAAAACGCTGTTTCTGGTCAAGCACTGTAAACAGGGAGGAGCTCAAATGTGAGAGTAGTCTCCATCAGAGCCGCTTCCCCGGTGCGTTCCAGCTGCATAAGGAGGCTGTCTGCAGAAGATCCACTGGACAAAAAACAAGGCTGTGTTACATCAAATTTAATGATAATCATTACCTTTAGAATATTTTCTGACTGAATTGTGGAAAATTATTTGAAATATTAATGTTCAGACACTCTTTTTGATGACAAAATGTGCTTAAATAATTTGGAATCTTGAAAAAATGTAAGCAGATTTCATAAGGCCCTATTGAGGGGAGGGGGAAACTCTGCTTTTGGTATAAAGTTACTCGATAACTCTCATAGGCATGTTATGGTACTACTGAAAGACTAATTGCTGTTTACATCAACTGTTCATTGTTCTGTCAAGCCCTCGGGTATTCCCAGATTAGAAAAATATAATAGAAAACTAGACTTCTGTTGTAGTTCCTGCTCCATTCATGTTTCCTTTTTGTTTTTCTCAGAATGGCAACATTGAGAATCCGTACTGTAACGGCATGGAGGGGATTCTCGAAGCTTACCATCAAAGCCTTAAGACGGTTCAGCTGTATGGACCCACCAACTTCGCTCCTGTTGTTAATCATGTGGCAAGGTACATGCACAAATACCTGTCCCAGTGAAGATCACAGGGCACAGCCGTTCATTCTGTAAATGATCTTCAGCGGGGAGACATGGCTCAGAGGCATTAAGACAGTGAGTGAGGGTTTCTCTATGGATTCAGCAGAAATGAAGGGAGAATAAACAATCAGCTGCCAGGCTGAGATGAATAGAAATGGTAATCAGGCATATGCAGCGCAGATGCTACGTTGCTTTTCAGACATCCAGTGTGGCGAGAGTTTAAAGGTAAGGTGGTGGGATTGGCAGAGGACTTGTAAATGAATTCACGTCATGTAGCCTTTCAGCCACTGTTCAATAAATGAGCTTTCCTGTCAGTGTGGCACCACATGCTTTAATTCACCAAGTCAAACTTCCTGTAGCTGCAAACGGAATTGCTCAAAGTGAATTTTGTCGGCTGTGTCTACGAGTGGGGCTCCATCACATTAAATACACAGCAGACCCAAAAAAAATGTTGAAAATGGTCTCCTTAAGACCAAAAGAGTAGTGAAATTATAATAAGGCACAGGTGTACACTGTCCCACCCCCGACCTCGGACTCAAGCTGCTGCTGAGTTCCCTGTAATGATGACTCATGACTTGGCTTCTACTTGAATATTAATAACTCACACTTGGACGCAGCTCTGTGCACTTTGGGCCTGAACTTGCATTTCAATTTCCAGCATTTCCCTGTATTTCTGGTCCGTTACCACTTTAATCCTATTTAGCATTTATCAGCATCACATAATTGTTAATACACAATAATGTTGAATGTTGTAAGCAGATATAAGGACATTTTATAGTAATTAGGACGTGTTGATCAGTGTACAATGATTGTGAACAGTTACAACTTTTCTCATAATGACATATTTTATATTATTAGTTTACTACAGTTTTTTTTATGCTGTCACTTATCTGTTTATTCACCAGCCTCCACTTATGCATGTCCACAGGAGGATGTTGTGGATGTTAATAAACACTTAGATCCGCTTACAATTATGTTATCCTGTGTTATAAACCTTTTAGTTTATTACATTCCTCAATCCAATAAACTTGAACATTTTATTACCTTTTTTCATCTAGAATGAAAAGATGTCCTCTCCCAAAACAAGAAGAGACACACAGACACCCCACGCAGTCCTGCTCACTACCCACACATACACACAAGAATAAGGACAAAAGTCCAGACCAAACGCAGACCTCTTTTCATGATTTCAAGGAATAGAAATAATAAATAAATAAAAATCTAATAAGGATTTTATGCCCAATAAAAATGTCACATTATGGCTTTGAATAGTCTGGGTTGAAAGCAATTGGGGCCTTTATCCATTTATGAAACTACACTCTCTACACTCTCTTTGCCTAAAGGGTGCACTATAACGAAAAGTGCAGTAAAACTCAAATACTGAAAATTATTCACAAAGATGTTGCAGACCATTACACTGTCTCAGCTATTCAGAATGAGTGAAATAGGCCATCCAGTAAACCACTGATGAAAAGATTGAAGTGACTCTACATGACCAGAAACAGATGTTAACACTGAGTGTTGAGCAGTTCCTGTTTTTTAACCATGGGTTGTGCATGAAGCATGAGCAGAGAGCTGATTCGTTAATGAAAGTGGACAGTGTTCTGAATGGATAAAAGGTGATGACGTATTGGATACCAGATGCACAGTATGATGTTAAATTGTTAATATGTTAAATGTGTCAGTTCTATGTTCTCATCTATGGAGGAATCTAAGAATGTAGATTATAGAACAATATTGTGTTTAGTGCTACAGTTATGACTAATGTGGTCAAATGTCTCCAGTGAGTGTGGCCACCGTTGTCAGGGATCAGATGAGGAAGACAAATATCTCTTTAATCTCCTAAACACTGGTCATCACTCATGCCTGTGTCATTAACTTTGATTAAAATGTCAGGGCTTCACAGTCAAATTTACCGGACTGAAAGTGAGAGTGAGGGCCAACCTCTGACCTGTCCTTGGCCCTCATTGTGATCTGCCACATTCTTCTCCCCTCTTGCTCATCAAGTCTGGTCAGTCGAGTGCACAGCAATCAATACTGTTCTAAAAGAATAAGACTGCAGCACTAGCATAAACAGTTTAATAAATTATTCATAGCCAGCAGCCAGCGATGGGCGATTGAAACTAGGCCACACTCACTTTGGTGTCTCTGATGGGTTTCGTAACAGTGTCTGGATAGACCTCTGAGACATGAAGAGCTATGCAACATATTTTACTTCTTTACATGTCTATATTGAGCTTTTGTGTTGTATGCTGGGCGGAGGGGGAGTTTGTGTCTGAAGATCTGAAGTTTTTTTTTTTTAATCTCTGACACAGTGGTTTCTGCTCTGCTGCTCGTACATTTTTCTCTCAGCTTGAGTTTTCTGTGAATCCATGAACATGTAATCTGCACCTGTTTTCAACTTTGCATTACTTCAACATGGTCCGTGCGTCTTAAACTGCTCAGTGCTGATGATTTCCCTGTTTCAGGTATGCAGCAGCAGTGCAGGACGGATCTCAGTACTTTGTCCTGCTCATTATCACTGATGGCGTCATATCCGACATGGCTCAGACCAAGGAGGCCATAGTGAATGTAAGTGCTGCTGTGACACTGCCTTTACCTCTCTGTCTCTCTCCACTCTGCAGGGCACCGGCACTGCAGGTGCTTTTAGCGTACCATGGCCCTTCTCTCAAGCTTTCTGTTACTTTGAGGGGTTTATAAGCCAGTGGCAGTGGATTCGAGGATTTATGGGATGTTTTCTGCTCCACTTGTCTCACCCCCCTCTGCTCTATTTGTCCAATATTTTTCCTTCTTATTGAGACCCTCAGGGGGCTGAGGGGCTCAGCTGAGATTCACTCCCAGTTCAACAGGTTCACTTTATTAGAGGCAAGGGTCTTATCCGCTGCACCATCTTCTCACTGTTTTGGTCAGATTTTGAAGTGTCACTGTGTTCCTCTTATGCGTATGCTGTGTGCTGCATATGTTTTGTGTCAGAGTTGGAGTATTGCTGCAGCGGTAAAACGCTCAGTGAGTCGTCATCGCCCTCACAGCGACACGGTGCTCTGACCCCCAGCAGACTGGGTTTAAAGGGAATTTGCGACTGTTAATCAAACCATTCGAACAGCCACACCTTCCTTTTAAGATCTTGTCTGCTGCTCTGCACTGCTGAACCCGCCGTGTCCTGCTGCCACCTCCCGCCTCTCAGTTTGAACCTGGCTACTCCTTCCTCTGCCCACAGAGCAAAGGACTGAATGACCTGCTTCACTTGGCATTTAGCCATCCCTTTGAGATGAATCATGATGAAGTGTTATGTGCAACACTCGTGTCTGCACTTTTGGTTTCTTACTTGTGCTCTGTGATGCTGTGGTGTATCTTTACAGATGTCTTAAAAGATTGCACAGAGCAGATATTTATTGGTCATTACATATGCAACTACTGACCAAACTATACTAAAATCAGTGTTTATCTGGTTTTCTTTTTCCCCAAACCAGCACATCTTGCTGAGTCCTTGCTGACTCATATGTCCCCACATCTAACAGGACAGCCTCTGCAGCCATCTTTCTTTTTATGTTTTTCTTTTAGCTCCATGTTTCATTTCAGGATCTTAAATTATAAAAGAGGGTCTCTCTCTGACCTGGTTGGCCAAAATATGAGTTAATTTGGGCCCAGGTATTAGATTATGTCCTCAGGTGTCCATTTGTTGTGTAGACAGGAGGATGGCTTGACCAGTAACTTCATAAAATCCATGAATATTTTGAAATTTAGAGACACTATTCTCTGCATTCTGAATGAAAAAAGCAAATGTTTCACCTGTCCGGCCAACTTTGGACTTTGATTAAAAAAGAACTAAAAGTTGTGTGCCAACTAGAGGAGATACTGCCTCTGAATGTACTTATTTTGTCACATTTTATTCTTTTTTAATTACAATTAACTCCTATGTACCCTGGATGCTGTATAGTCTTGAAGCTGCTACAATGTCTCTATTTCTCGCTGTTCTCCTGATTAATCTGTTCAACACCACGGCCATTACAAACTCTTGCTGTACAGCCAAACTTTGTTTATACTCAAAGAACCTGGAGTTAACAGAGACCAGATAGGCTGGCTTGATTTGGGGGAAATGTGTATTAAATTATGCATGAGAAATATAGAAATGCTTTCATTTTTATTTAGATGACTCTTGTAACTAAACCCCTCCTTGAGTTCAAACTTCTGCTTCACTCTGACTTTAAGAGGGAATTATTGGTTAATTTTATTATGTAAATACAAGCTCAAAACAACGTGGACTGTTAGCATTTGCACCAGAAACATTTTTCTACCAGAGACACTAAAATCATTATAGTTTGAATCCTCTTGCCTCTCAGTTAATGTAAACAACAGGGGAGAAAAGCTGGTAAAAAAAAAAAAAAAAAAAAAAAAAAAATCAATGAAATGCTTATTATGAGAACAGGTAGCTTATCAGTGTCTCTGTGTTTATTGTTGTTTTGTGCAGTGAGAGTTATGAGAGTGTTCATACAGATTGATGGAGTGAGATCCCCTGAGTGACTTTGCGATACAGGCAAAGTAACAAATGATGTAGACTGAATAATTCAGCTCTGGATGGAGAATCTTCTCTGGCATTTAGAGGTATGTGCTTGTGGGGTCTTGTGTTGCTGGAGAGGGGCAAACAGAATGCATGCACGCATTTTGTGTGGGAGCGAGAGGTCATGAGGAATGAGTCTGGTGTGGGGAAGATAAAATGGGAAAAGAGATGGCGGGAGAATAATGATAGTGAACATGGAGGGGGTGGTCCTCCTCTGTCTATTTACTCCTATCTGTGACAGGCCTCTCCCCTCGGGAGGTTTTTCCAGGAAAGCTGACCTACTTTTACCCCTGTCAATGCATTTCTGCCACAAGCATACCATATATCATTCATTCATGTTGAAGCCTCCACATTCTGCACATCAGAGCTGTGGTTTAGGTTCATGCAGTGGAGAAACCTGTGTACACCTCAAGCCGTTTGAAGGCTCAGCTTAAATGTTTATGATGCAGGTTTAGGTTTTGTTTACATTGGAGATAAGTAAGCAGGACATGTGGCTTTTCTGCTCTGATGCTGACAGTGTTTGAAGCATTTCTATACGAACACATCATGAATAAATAATATTAGACTGAGTAATGTCAGTGTGTAGGATACAGTAATCATATTTTATGAATAAAGAGTTCACCTCATGTTTGTATGTGTTTTTTTACTTGTTTTTTTTTTTTATTTTTCTGCTTATTTGTGAAGTCCAGAACATTGACTTACCTTGTATACTTGGTATTCTACATTGTAAAAGCAGTAATACTGTACACCATGTAATATTTTGCTCAAATATTCTGATGTTGTAACAGCCTTGGGGCCCCTGAGATGAATACGCAAAATGTGCAACATTATATGATGTGAAACAACTGATGAGACTGTTATGATGCCACGTAGCATTGATGTTTATATTATATTATTGTCTCCATTCTTGTTTCTGTCTCTGGCGTTTTTGCAGATCTGTGCTTGCAGATTACTGCTGACTGTGCAGAATGAGAAGTGTGTTGTTAGAAAGCCTCCATACGCTGATAAAAAGTCTGATGTCAAGCCTTTTTCAGAAAACACAGTACGTGTTCCTGCAGGCATCTGAGTGACAAGTGACTGTTTGTTCTTCTTGTTCATGACAGGCAGCTAAACTCCCCATGTCTATCATCATTGTTGGAGTTGGCCAAGCTGAGTTCGATGGTGAGAACAGGAACTGAAGTTCTTCAGGGAACAAATGTGTAAAAAAACAACCAAAAACAGTAGAAACCAGTTTGTGGTCTGTTTTCATCAGGGATGATTTGTTTTACTCAGGCTTGCCCCAGAGCATACAATGACTGTGCATCTTTCCAATTCATAGTGTGAAAATATTTTAATATAAGATATTTTTTCATAAAACATCTTTTCTCTGTAGCCATGGTAGAGCTGGATGGTGATGACATCAGGATTTCCTCGCGGGGGAAGTTGGCAGAGAGAGACATTGTACAGGTGAGATGTTTCTGTCTTGTCTCACTCTCAGCTTCTTACGGCTTCATTTTTGCCCCTTAAGTGGTCATGCTTATAGATGGAACATTGGTTGTTACAAACCAAGACATCTCAGCTACAGCCGGATAGTGTTTAAATATAGTATGCAGAGTTAGATCTGAGAAAAATCACCCTTTTTGATTTCCTTTCATCTTGTGCTGCAGTCAGTCCAAAATCTGACTGCAGCACAAGATGACAGGGAATCATCTTGATACACACCTTGAAATTTATTAAACATATTCACGCTGTCACAGAGGATGAACCCCTTGCATTTTGGACACCCCATGAGTTTTCTTATCCACAGCCGACACTCAACCCAAAAAGGTAAACTTAATACACAAGATATCAGAGGAACGCATTACGACTGAACTTCCTGTACATCCTCAGAGGATGAACCCCAGTGCTTTTTGGTGACCCTTTGTCTTTTATTCTTGCACCACAGTCAAGCTAAAATGCAAACTTTTCCAACATGAATGCTCATAATGTAATTGGCAAGTGTGTGCTAAATTAGAGAATAAACGCTTGATTTTTTAATGACCTTCTGGCCTTTCATCTAGCATCAGCATCAGGCAGTTCTCTAAAGCATTAAGGGGTCATGAGGATCTGCATGTATCCCATGAGTACATGCTTCTTCAAAAATCACACATGGAGTCTATGGTGGCTCCAGACATGCCAGTAACTGGATGTGCCAGATGGGTCGCTACACAGAACCATCTGTGAAGCAGTGCATGGAAACTGTTTGGAAAAGGACAGGCACTGTCAAAGAAAACTTGGTGATTGGATGAACCATCTGTCTATCACAATCTCATTTCTGCCAATCAGATCAACAAACCACATGATGTAAATCAAACTCTTGCTGAAGCCAGTGGGGAGACCATCGAGAAGCCTTTAGAGCCTTTCTTTGTTCTACTCGACTGTTCTAATATAACTGATGCTACAGTAGTATCTTGGGTAACCTCTTTAGGAGCCACTCGTAGCTGCCAGTAGTTCCTCATGGGACCCTAATTGGTCTGAATGACTGTGGTTTGGCTACAGACACATAACTTGAGGCCTGGCAAGATGGGTATCAGCCCACGTAATATTGTGTCATCTTGTGACCTTGCAATCTTGCAAATCCAGCTGTGTCACAGGTAAAAATGACACAAGGCAACCTCAAGAACTGGTTGATCGGTTTGGGCCGCTTGTGTTTTCTCTTCAAAGTTTCTGATGTCGGTCGAGATTGTTGTTAGGATGGCTTTCAGGAACTTCAGATATCTGCTGTATTTCAGGAACAAATATCTAGCGAAGCCATCTCCACTGCAAAGCGATTGCATGGTAGCAGTGAGTAATAAGACAAGGCAAAATAGAAGTTACTTGAATGTAACTCCTGTTAGGTGAGTTACTGTGTAGCCCAAGTTGCTCTATACCACAAACACTCTGTGGAGGATTAAAACAAAGTACAATCTGGGCTGATTATGTCTGATGCATCTGGTTGGTGCTGCAGTGAAGCTATCAGCATGTGAACTCTGACGCTCATCTGCTTTTTGCTGTCATTTGTTTGGCCCGGTGCTTTCATGTTGTCAGGTAATGGGGATGATAAGGGCTTTACCTGTTACATACATGATAGTTCTTTTCATAAAATCACAGATTTCTTTCCCATGTCACAACAGTTTGTCCCATTCAGAGACTACATGGACCGCACTGGCAACCATGTGCTGAGCATGGCGCGGCTGGCGAAAGATGTACTGGCGGAGATCCCTGATCAGCTGATCTCCTACATGAAGAGCAGAGGCATTAAACCTAACCCCGTCCCACCAGCTTACTCGACCGCCGACCACCCCCAGACCAACCCCGTCTGAGCCACACACAGAGCTCCACGTTGGTGTGGGCAGGGTCAGGATTGATGGGAATCCGCCTCCACAATGGGAAATGGAAATGCTTTCGAGGCCCATTCATAAATATTAATCCGGCTACATGAAAAGATGATGAGACTCCATTTTGTTTTGGAGCAATAAGACTGTTTTGGGGGATGCTGCTGATGATCAGGGAGTTTTATTCTCTCCAAGTGTTTGAGGATGAGAGTGCTGAGAGGAGTCCGGCGTTAAAGGGAGGTTTTAGTTGTTTGCTGTCAAACCTGTCAAAGTGGTGATGTAATGGATAGCAAGTAAACCAGTAGAGAGAGCCTGTTTGAAGGCATAAATATATTAGACTGTGTGTATCATGTTCGTGATACCTTTTGGAATCGATGTGTGTTAAAATAGGACATAATGTGTATACTAATTTATTTATTTATTTATTGAAGAAATTATTTATTCCTTTGATGGGGTTTTAAGGGAGGGAATTAAAGTCATATTTCCCCTGTAGTTTTCCATCTTATATTTTGTGACCAGTGTAATAAAAAAAATCCCCATTTCTACTTTGATAAGGACTGTAATATAAAAGCATGTGATAAAACCTATTAGCAGTTTATGAACCAGTCTCATTGATGGATCATTTTTGATTGCAAACCGTTATATAGAGGACCTGCTGTGAGCTGTTTCCATACTGATTTTCCAGCATCATGTCTTATACATATTTCTAATGTTAGTATTACAGAATGCACTAATTACCATCCAAATAAAAAGCACAAAGGTTCTAATGTTAAAACCTAAGCTGAAAACCATTATTTAGAGAGAACCAACAGCTACCACAATGAAAATAATGGAAAGGACCCCACATTATGTTATTAGGTCTTCCACCATCATTTTAAACAGAATGTCAAGAGGAAGATTGTTTATAAGGAAATGGCTATACTAATCTCTTGAAATTCATTTATCATAAACACAGGATTTGTACAGAAAAATAGATGAATAATTCAGAGCACATGCTCGCTGTCCCTGTTAGTGTGCAGAGAGGTAAATTGTACTGCATAAGTCATGCTGCCATGTCTCATTTGTCATCTCCCTGTTTGTATTTCTTTCCATTATATTTGTTGTGGTTACCGTTTATTGTCTGGGATTCTGCTCGGTACTTTTAAAGGACCCTACAAATAAACTTTTGATGTCAATTAATACCAATTTTAACCCCCCCTCCCCTAGGCAGGAGTATGAGATATTTTGGCATTGAGTGTTTTTTTTAAATGATGTAAAGAAAACAACTGATTGCACAAAACAAACAAGCAAACAAACAAACAAACAAACAAAAAACAGTCATGAGAACAACTTTTCTGGTTTATTCTGTGTCCTGTGTGTGCTTTGAGTTTACTCTTTCAAATTAACTGAGTGTTTCCAGAAAATATTGTTTTACACTAAAGCACAACAGCCCATTTTATAAGAAAACATTGGGACACCATATTAATACCTAAGAATACACCTTCAGAGTTTTGTTACGGGATTTAATTCAAACAAATTTTTCATCTATTCACATTTGTTTGCTGCATTTCCTTTTAAGTGACTGTGTACAAAGTTTGTACAGACAGTTACAACCATTGTGGCCCAGTTGTGGACATCCTGATTTATCTATTTCTAATGGCCATCATATTCATTAGTATCTATCAGTCACTCAATATCTCGATCCAAATGTGCCTATTATATGGAAACATATCCAAATTCAGTTACCCAGGTGTTACTCTGCCAGCAGCAGCAGGTCTCATGTTCAAGATGTGCACACACAGAAAATGTTAGTGATGATAAGACTGTTGCAGGATGAGGACGAGGACGCTGTCTCAGCCAGTGGTGTGTACTTTTTATACTTACAGCTCTTCACTAATGATCTTTGAAATAATGGAAGTTGAGAGTGTCGCTGAGCCTTGTTGTACAATATTCAAAGTCAAGACTTGTTTACAATTCAACTGTGGCTACTTACATTGCCTCAAGGAAAAAAGTAAACATTCATGGGTTTCATTAAGAAGTGAAATTATCTTTGGTTTGTTGTGTTTGTGCATTATTCGGTCTTCTTTGGTACGAACCGGGGAACTGACATTTACAAAGTCTCGTCATGTTGTTCTCCGAGAAGGTGAAGCTCTGATTTCTCACTGTTGGTATGTTTTGTTTTGTGCTTAGTGCAAATGTGTGTGTGATTCATGTTGCTTTTCGATCTCAGTTAGGTGCTTAATGTTCTTTGACTCCCATTGCTTTAGTGCTCTCAGAGAGAAGATAGAGACTGATGATACTGCAGAAACTCAGTCCAGAGACAGTGAACTCCTTCTGTCACACATTTGTCTTTTTTCTTCTTCTGCCTTTTCTTTTTAATTTTTCATTAGTGATGACATTTCTCCCTCAGAAAACAAAGCAGTGTTTAATCTGCTGCCAAATTCACTTGTTTGTCAGAAATGAAATGAGGCCATTAAGTTTAATTGCATAACACACATAAATACCAGAATACCTCTACAGAAAGCCATTCAAGCCAAAAGGAAATAATTATTATACACTGAATATATTTGTTATGAAATACATTTAAAGGAGTATTATAAATGACTAACTTAAATATCTGATATATATGTACTTTAACCTCTTTGAATTCTACTTTTTAAAGATATGCTCGTCGTGCTTTTCGCATTTTCCTTTTATCAACAATCAGCAGCTAATCATTACTCACACATAATTAATTTGGAAAGCCAATGGTCAGCATCAGCATGCAGCTCATATACTGTTAGTGTGATTGCAAATGTCTGAGAGTTGAAGGGTTGAAATTAAAACATGAACTGTACTTGTGCCCCCTTTTCAGACATTTTCATTAATCAAAATCAGTTAAAGTAGGATTCTAAGATTATAACAAGCTGAGGCCTATTTCTTCCACAGGGAAACCAAAATACCAATCAGCAACTATGAAATGAGCACAGTAATCACACTTATGCAATTTTTGAACATTCTTTAATATATTTTGAAGCCTAAATGATGTCTTTCCAACAGTACAATTCTTTATTGTCTCTCTGTGGAAATGGCTTTTAGAATCCCTTCATTTTTGATTTTCTTTGAGGCTGAACTCTGATTATGTACATAAGCCCCGTATAAAGGATATTCATTGCCAAAATGTGTTCAGGTGTTGAACTTGGCCTGCTTAGGAAATGTGCATGTTTGTGCCAAAACAGCAGGAAGTTTGGTAGTCTGCCTTCATTTCACTTGATTAGTGCATCTGCCATGTGCTTCATTTGTTACTTTGGATGTTATTTAGAGATAACATCCACCTCTAGCATGTTGCATCTTTGGTTTCTTTCCATTCAGTTCCTATGAGACACATACTGTATGGGTTCTTCTTGCCACTACTCCTGTTTTATCCCAGGTTGTTTACATACCTCTTGGTCTCTGACTTGCATGCTGAATAATTTCCAAACCAGGTGTTGGACATGATATTGTCGTCATACTGTGGTTTGTGAAATGCTTTGTAATGGATTGCCTTAACTGAAAATTAATAAAATATTGACAACTTTGGCAGAATGCAAGATGGGTTTTTGTGTGTTTGGTGACTTTGAGATGAAGCAACTAAGATGAAACTTTGAGCACTTAATGCTTAATCTTAAAAGAATGCCCCATTGATTTAGCTTTGCACTCCTATAACACTCAGCAGACAGTTTAAACAAGGATGAAAGTCAATGCATCAGAACCAGAGATATTGTACCATTTATTCCTATGCTAGTAGCAGCAAACGTAGCTTCGAGCCTGCAGCCTCAAGCAGAGACGAGGAGCAGACTATGGAGGTCTGGTGAGCTCACTTCTTTCTGACTCCACCCCCTCAGATTTATTTCACTCCCAACCTACACTGACTCAAGTGACATCACTTCAGTTGCAGCTCCCTCGGGAACCAAAAAAAGGCTTTCTAAAACTTTTTTTCCACATAAGCGGTGATACTCCCCAGTATATATATAAAATACCGGCTTCAATATTTGTCCATCTGGTACGCTCTGATATTCATTTTACCTATTGAGTTGAGCTGATTTGAATCTTTTTTTAATTCTTAATTTTAGGATTAATTAGGTTGAAAATAAACAAGTTGCAAAATACTTTGTACTTGATGTAGATCTGTGTGTTTTGAATTAGCACTGCCAGGATTTCTTTCTTTTTTTGGGGGGGGGGGGATAAACTACTGCAGAAACTACTGGGATAAACTACTAAGCAGACTTTGTTATGTAAAATCGATGGCTTTAAGCTCAGCTGTCTACACTGTCTACAACTTCATTTCCTTGTTTTTTGATAACTCAGTGTCGGGTCATACATTTGAGATTTTTTAATGCGGCTGTTTTGTCTTTCTTTCTTTCCTTTTTTTTTTTGTTGATTTGTATCTACACATCTCTCCCTCTGAGAGAGACTGGTGTCCAGTCAACAATGAGCCTCTTGCAGAACGAGTTCCCTTTTGAAATATGTTTTTCCCCCCAATGAGATGCACTGCTGACAAATCAAGATGTCCACCTGGGGAGAGGGAGGCAGCAGCTGGAGCCATAAATTACCAGCCTAAGATAGAGCCAACATCTCCCATGCCCACCCACTTACTGCTCGAACAATAACCACCAACTGGCAGCCAGGAAGAAAATCAACAGCTAATGACATAGAATTACCCCCTTCTTATATATAACATTTCACATGTATAATATGCAAAAATCACTTACGAGAGAGTTCTGCTTAGAACTAATTACACCAATTACTCTAGAGGTCTGGCAGGCAACATATTATGAGCCAAAATAGATGTTGAATAATCAGTCTCATGGAAAGGACAATTAAAGGAATAGTTGTGTGTTTTGGGAAATATACTCATTTAGTTTCCTGCCAAGAGATGGATGAGAAGGTTGATACCCCTCATGTCACAGAGAGTGTATGAGACAGTAAATTACAGCATGAACTCATGTTTATATGGGAAGTTGGCAATGCAGTAAATTGTGAAATGTTTACCTCTTTTATACTTTAGATACTTTAGATAGATATTAAACAGGAGTTGTTGTCTTCAATGTTAAACAACCACCTTTGCTGATGAAAATCTGGCATGACCCAGGCAGAAATGTTCAGGTATTAGGTACATATATAGCCAAGATATGGTGGTTTTCATACATTTTAATGTGGAAATGTTCCACATTGTGTGTCATTTGCTGCAGCTTACAACATCCGATTAGACGATGAAATGACACCAGCACATTTGTGAATTAATAAGGTCTGCAGGCAGTGTGGTCCGCAGCCACCAAACGCACCTCTGGACTCCGGAGTGTCTGTTTTTAATCTGTTGAACAGGGCATGGAGGGAGGTGTGCAGAAGCTATTCCCACTCTAATCAGAGATGAGGATGAGCTGCAGTTTCAGTATTGACCTGGAAACCAACCAGAACCAGATCTCTTCCTGGTATGTCACAGCGCTGCCAGCTCTGCCCAATTAAAAAGCCTCCAGCTTCTCCAGCAGTAAGGTAGGCTGTTTCATGCCTAATGGTGGGTGGAACAACATCCACCAATTTGTAGAGCTCAGGCCAACTGAAAAATGTGTAGCTATTTCTTTTCAGATTTGGATTTGGAGTTCGTGGGAAGGATCGTTACGGCTTCCGACTGACTGTTTGGTATGCCTCTCCTTTTTAACCTTTCTGCTCTGCTGTTCAGAATGAACTCCGCTCACCTCAGGGCTACAGCAGAGGTCTCACTCACCACTGCAATTCACTGGCTCCCCTTGTATTGGCCATAAATCATCATTAGGCTCCCGGTAAAGAATGATATTAGAAGAAGAATGAGTGAGTTAGCGGTAGAGTCAGAGTGGGGCTGTGGGTGGTTTCCCATTACCACCCATATGAGAAAATGTGTTGGAGATTTGTCAGCTAGGCTAGCCATTCACATGGAAAATAATTGTGAAGAATCGTATTAATTAGCACGTCAGATTCACTGAAAAGAAACGCAAACATGCCATATTTCTTTCACCTCTTAATTTTACATTGAAACTCGGGGGCACAATGGAGACATTTGGTTTGTAATAACCTCAAGTGGATCAGATCAAGAACTATCTCATCATCTGCCTCGAAGGCATGACGATTGACATTAAAGTGGCCACTGACCATGCACATTAATAACACCAACAAATACACAGTGGAGAAGAGCTGAGTAGCTGCAGCATGAGAGTGCTGACTTCTCAGGGGGGAGTCTGACGTGCTGAATATCATTACATCCTGGCAGAGTGAGTCTTACTGTTTGGTGCATGCTGGAACAGCCTGTTCTCCCATAAAAATGCTTTTCCATTATGGACAAAAACGGCACTGAAATTGAAAATGTCAGGGATATTTAAGTGATTTCATGTGATTCTACATGCCAACACAAACAGGAGGATAGTGAGAAGGTAAATAATCCAGTCTGAAGCTCATCAAATCAATGCCAAAACAGTTTCAGCTGACCACTGCCTAAAAAAAAAGAAAATCAATTAGCACTTTTGATAATTGATTAATTATTTAAATCATATTTTCAGTAAAGATGGCCAAAATGATGTGGCTCCAGCATTTCACATATGAATATTTGCTGGTTTTCTTAATCTTTGCTGATAGGAAAGTGAATATCTTTGGCTTCTGGACTGTTTGGACAAAACAAGCAGTTTCACCATTTGGGCTTTGGGAAATTGTAATGGGCATTTTTCACAATTTTCTGACATTTTGTACAACAATTAATCAAAATAATCAATACATAGCAGCTTAAAGAGTGCAAAGGTCAGTTTAGCATCACAAAAGCTTTAAATAATTACAATACTAAAACAAAATAAGACAGTTAAAACAATCATCATCAACAACAATAATTATTGGTCTTTTGATTTTGTCCCATTGCTTTGTTTTTTAGAATATGCAGGCAATTAATTTATTATAACCATTTTCCTTTCTGAGCTCATTCATTGTCACTGTTTAGTCTACTATGTCTCTGCGTTATGATTTAATGAAGTGTATGAACTGCTAAAAAATTCTGCTGGGGAAAAGGGAGGAGAGTCAAAGTTTAAGAAGTATTTTTAAAGAGAATATGAATCTTTTCAGGGACAGTATAAAGAACTGAATAGGTCCATTGCCAGTGACTGTGTACCCTGTGCTGTTTGTCCCCTTTCCTCTCCTCCTCCTCGCTCTGCACAGGTGAGCTACCTCTGATTGCTGAACGAGGTGCACCTGGCCGGGGATTGAAGTGCTTAAAAACTCCTGCGCCTGTATCAGAAGACAGCTGATCTTGCTGCTTCTCAACTTGAGTTTTTGTGTCTGTGTAGTGTTTTGAGTTTGTTTCTTTTGGTAGATTTGGTAGATTTGGTGCCTTGGTTGTTTCCATGTCTTCATGTCAATGAATCCCATGGATTTTGGTTGTTTTAAAGGCGTTTGCCTGTGATTGTTTTGGAGTTTTGTGCACCCCATAGTGCTGCCTCAGGGTGGGGCATAACAGCATGGACAAACAATGTCAATATGGAGGGCTTGTTGTCAAATTACCCACAGGCTGAAAATAGAATATTGTTGACTTTCCAAACTGTAAAGAGCCTCAATAAATCTTCCAAGTGAAGGCTGAAATAAAGTGTAGATATGGGGAAAGAAAAAAAAGGAAAGATGTTCCCCAGCTCTCCAAAAAAAAAGTCAGACTATCCACCCTTTAGCAAAAATTAAAATTACAATAACCTCCCCTGCTTAGTAATTTTCCTATAGTCCCTTAGAACTGTGAGACTCAATCTCACGCAAATCAAATGGCTGTTACATCTCTGAGAGCTGATGCTGCCTGGAGCCATAAACCATTTCAGCAGTGAGCACCATTCCCTGGTTGATGCGTGCCATTTAGCAGCAAACCGAAAAGTGCGCACAGTGCCCAGCTTTACCAGCCCCGTCATGCATAAAAAGGCTTTGGAGACTTCAAATAAGAGAAAGCAGGTGGTAGTTTCACATAGTGCCCAGATAATACGTCCTACACTGCCAACTGCTCTCTCTGCATGTATTTACTACACACCTTAGATTACCTCTTCAGTGACTTGAAGCCAGGACTGTAATCTCTGTGGCTGGAGAGGAAACGGAAGAAGAGGAGACTGGCAAAAGAGAATATATGGGAGAGAGGAGGAAGTCGAGTTAAAGATGAGAGGGGCATCGGATGGGAAGAAAAAGCTGGCAGGTGGAGAGAAGACACAGGGAGAGGGTGGGAGGCTGGAACGAGGAGTAAAGGAGATTAGAGAGAGCACAGAGGAGGGAGAAAGAGTGTGCAGAGGAGGAGAGAGCATGATGAGTACAGTAGGAGAGAGGAGGGGAAGACTGAGCCCCCCTCCCCACAGGGAAGCACTGTCTTGTGAGTCATCCACAAGCAGCTGGATCTGGGCCCGTGTGAGCCAGAGACTCCCTCCTATGGTCTTATGGGATATTAACAAAGAGAGAGTGATGAATGACTGCTCCTTGGATGAAGAGAAAATAGAGGATGAAAAAAAGCCTCTCGGTGAATTCAAGGCTGCCTGATTGAGTCTCTTTTGAAGCGAAAGAACGTGATAAATGAGTTATACCGTACACTACAGTGCTGTCGTTCCTCGTGACGCTCAAAGCTTGACACGCGCAGAAAACCCTTAACATTAATGATGAATCCTTTTCCGTTAATGTGTTTCCAGCATGAGGCTGAGCATTGTGGGGAAACTCCCAATTTTTAATGATGGTTTGTGGGAAAGAGGGTCGCTCAGTAATTATGGGACTTCTATGAAAGTCACAAAGCAACAGCTACATTTCTAAAAATAATTGCCTTCTTTTTGGCAGCTTTTACCTCCGCTCCCCAAATCCTTCTTTTCTGAGATGTTTTGTGACTGCTGTGCTCAGTCTCATCCCTCCTGCTCCTGCTCATGATTGTGTATTTACCCCCTCAGAAGACACACACATACACGTGTGTATACCCCCGCACATGAAAACACTAGCAGAGGCAACAGAAATAGCTGTAGACTGTGAGCGAAAAGATAACAGCCACTGCTGCTGTGTGGGTGTGACACACAGCTCAGCTTCATCGTTCCAACTCTCTGCGACAGTTTGGGAAAGAGGGACTGAGAGAAACGGCTACGAAGTGCAGAAACCACTGGATTTCTGATTGTCTATCCCCAGACTTGTGCTGCTCTTCTGATATCACCTACACTGAGCTCTGAGCTGGTACTCGCCTCCCACACAGCTCTGTCAGAGAGGCGCTGTCTTTGAAGAACTGTTAGACAGACTCAGCATTTTGAGACATTAGAGTGAAAATGAAATAAGAAATAAGGTTTTCTCTGAGGCCTGAGTTGAAGGGCCACTCCGTCGCTCCTTGTTTCAGCCGTACCAAGTCAAGCGGTCTGCCAAGTTGATGCATTTGGTTTAACTTTTATCATCCTCTGCTTCACGCCAGTGCAGTCAAGATGTGACGCTTCACTGATAACTCTGCATGGTGCATGAATACTTCTCCAAATCCAAACCCTGAGGAAAATACATTCATCTGCATCAAGCATTATTTATAACCCAGCTCACCCCACTAAGAGCAAGATGAGAAAAATGGCCTCAGGTTACCATAATCTTAGGTTGATTTTCTTTTCTGGGAAGATTCATGACAACAGAGTTCACTGTGTGACATCCATCACGCCGAAAAGCCACAAACATAGTAAGCATGGTGCGACTGTGCAGGTACCCAGTCGGGAGGAAATTAACAAGTGCAAGTACAACTGCAAGTAGTTGTGTGGAGATCAAGTAAAAGTAGCAATGCCTCATTAAAATACTCCATTACAAGCAGGTTTACTGGGATGTGTTTTTATGCTATCACTTGATGTACATTGTGTTTTATGTGAGCTTGCATGGTGGGTTTGGTTGGTGTCTAGCTATAATAGTATGAATGCAAACTTGATCAAATGTGGTTTAAAAAAGAAAAACGACAACTGTCTAAGTTTAAAATCCCACACATCTTCACACGAGCAGCCACAGATCTACTAAAACACTAATGAAGCCCATCTCCTAGGGTTGGACAACAATGTTTGGATGCAACTGGTTTTTCGAGGTTAAAGTGCAACCAGAGTTTGGAAAATGTTTGTCAAAAAATGGCAGACGAAGGTAAGGACAAGGACCGTGTCGAGAGCAGTCACAGCTGAAACTTCTTCATTAAATACAAGCAGAAGAAAAAACATGACCTCCACAAAAAGACATTCAAAAGGTTGGGTGACGTTTAAGGGTTTCTATGAAATGTATGTATTTTTAATTCATTCATCCATTACGACTGACATCACACTCACATTAAGGCTGACGGTCAACACTGAAACAGTGTAACATCCAGATCACAAAGAAATTCTGGGCAAATCCCGCTCAAAGAGTCAAGGAGCTCACTGTGTTACTCTCCAGCAGCGGTGAATCTAAGACTCCCTGTGATTAAGCCCTTCAACACTCACAACAGAGGTTTGGTGTGCTAGCCTGTCATGTGCATGAACTTTTCTTTATTTGTGGGTTTTGAGGGGAGCCAAATTTTAGTCCCTGGTAACAGTGGAAGAATGTATTGAGAGCTCTTACTGGAACAGAGCTATAAATCACACAGCTGGATCCTTCCCTTCTTCTCTGCAGTGCAAGAGGGAAAGAAAAACACCCTGAAACACCTCAGCAGCAGTGTGATGCTGCGTGGATTTTGTTGGCAAAGCGGCCTTTGCTCACCTGTTCTTCCTGCAGGTTAACTGAACTCTATCAGATACATGATGAGGTAACCTGTTAATCAGATCACCGTTGTTGATGCAAATATTCATTTGACAGGAGAGTTGAGTGAATAATAATTGTCAACTCTTTCTACGAGCAGTTTTACTCCTGGGGAAAAGGCTTGGTCTTGCAGGTAGCAGCGTCCTCGTGATTTCCACTTTGAAGTAATGGCGTGTGTGAGGAATCCATTACTTTAGCCTTAATACCCCGCTGCGATGCTTGTGGGGGTATGTGACACTCCATTTCCTTTCATTTCCTGGCTTCACTGCCAAGGATTCATCTTCTGTCATAGTATTAAAAAAATGCATTTTGTCCTTTTTTTGTTTTTGTTTTTGTGTTTTTTTGTAGAGGGGATGGGGTCAAAAACATGTTTTCTGTTTTTGCAATACAAGTGCACTCCCTTAAAATAGCATTTGTGGCTGCAGGAAAAAAAAAAAACAACCCAGAATCAAATAAAATATGCAGGAATCTTAATGCAAATTCAGTCTTGGGCATTGTCTCACCCTGATTACTATTCAACCAATCTCAGGAGTACAAGAGTCTGCCCCCCCGGCTGTCAAGAAAGATTACAGCTGATGATAATCTAAAGCACAGCGTCAGCAAACTACAACAATCCATTCTTGTGACTCCTTTAGTCCTGATGACTGATTACCTGGAGTCCCAGTCCTGTACATGTGACAACCCTGAGGAACGTAACTAAGTACATTTATACAAGTACTGTACATGTACAGGTCTGAGGTATTTGCATTTTGCTTGAATATTTTCTTTTCATGCCACTTCTGCTCCACTACTGTTCAGAGAGGAATGTTGCCCTTTTTTATTTCATTATTATTTGACAGCTTTAGTTGCTTTACAAATGATTTACAAATAAGGTTTTTGCACACAAAGGATACAGAGAGCTCATAAATTAGGATGCTTTATTTTACATTAAATCATCCAGCAGTTTATACAAGTACAGCTGAATTGATTAGTCAGCAACCATTCATTTTTCATGCAAAAATGCATTTTGGCTCTGTGAGGGTTTGCTGCTGAAAAATGTTTTTTTTTTTTTTTTTGATACATCATAATGTGTTTTTAGTTGTATATTCATATTCATTTTTAAATTTCTATCTATAGTTAAATTCATCTTTCAGATTTTGAGGTTTGGATAATGTGAAGATGTCACTTTGGCCTTGGGGTCACTGTGACAGCATTTCTCCTTTTTTCTGAAAATTTAAAAAACTAAACAATCAATAAATCCATCACGGAAAACAATCAGTAGTTGCAGTCCTTTCCAAATTAGTTCAAACTAGCTCCTCCTCGAGCAGCAACAACAGTAAAATGCTGCTTACACGTCAGTACATCAGTATCATGATGATGATTTATAGTAGTGTATCAGTCACAGGAGACCTTTTTCTGCATTTACTTTTAATATTTAGTACATTTTTCCTATTACACTTATTTGTATTTTCACTGTGTGGTATTAGTACTTTTACTTAAGTAAAGGACGTGAATACTTCCTCCACCAGCGGTCATCATCAGTATTCGTCTGCACACAGCCGACCCTGAGCCCATGGCTGATTGTTAATCCCACATCTCCCTGCTCCCACATGCAGGGAAACCCCATGCAGGAGCCGGTCATTCATCCTTTATGAGCACAAGAGACTCCTGTTGGCAGCTCATGTCAATCTGACAGCCTGCTGATGGTGATTTTATGATGTCTCAGTATGACACCTTTGAGGTTTCTGAACTTCACACAGAGGCAGCATTTCAAAGTGCAGCCTAATGGGACGTGCTAGGATCAGGGCCAACTAGAAGTGTTTATGAGATGGATCGATTGCACTGTTTGTTTAGAGCTGCTGCACTGCTCACGGTAAAGGCTGTTCTGGGGAGGTGATGAGGAGATGTAGTGTGTAACAGCAAATGAATGAGCCCTAGTTAGGATATAGCAAGGCTATTAAACCTCTGAGAACATGCTGTCTTCCAGTGAAGTTGCTCTGGTTCAGTTTTTTTCTTGGCCTTCTTCTCTTCACAGTTGGAGTGTGGACTCTGGTCTCTAAGAGATAACGGACATGTTTCATTAGTGGATGGTGGATGAGGATCTCTGTGGTTGTTACTGAAGGCACCGCAAGGCAGCTTTCTGTGGTGGCTGAAATGAGTGACAGCTGGTCCCACTCTGTAGTCTGGAAGTGCAGCATTCTATCTGCAACATTATACTCATGTAAACACGCAGTTAATGTACAAAGACTTAAATGGTCTGAGCTTGACGCTCACAGTAGCAGTTTTCAGGCTTCTCAGCTTGGTTCTGTATGTGGTAATTTCTGTCATAGAACATTTTTATTATCTTAATTTGCAATATAACGTCAGCATGAAAAGTGTGGAGGAACAGTGGATTTTAGTGAGAGCTGAATCATTTCTGCTCAGCAGGCTGTTTCCTTTTTTGAACCACAGAAATCAGACATGCTGCAGAAACCCAAAACCCTAATTAAATGAGAAGGAAGGAAGACATTAAAGTAAAAACATCTTTGGAAATTTTTAACAAACTACTGCCATCTTAGGGGAGAATAATAGCATTGCAACAGGAAACGCCTGTGAATCCTGAGCTGACAAGCAACACTGACAAAAATCTCTGTGCTGTAATATTTAAAGTGAAGACGGGACACCAAAGCACATTAATTTGCAAATTACAGGGTCGTTTATTGAGTAAACAAGAAATCTGTAAAGAGCATATATATTTACAGTTACTGTGTTAGAGTTTGGATTTCCATTTCCTTTACTTCACAAGAAACGTACAGAAAAAGATGTGCATTACATTTGGACATGGGTCTTTCTTGACAGTTGTTTGAATAAAAGACAGCTAAAAGTTTTATTTTTCCCCAAACAGAAAAAGGCAAAGTGTGTATGAGTTATAGAGTGCTGTAGTCCAACAGGTAAGATTTGCCAAAGTGACTTGTTAAACTGCCCCAGAGGGCAGCTGAGCCGCACACTCCTGGTTTATGTTGTTAGCTCTAATCAAAACACACTGAAAGTATAATAGCAAGAGTGGTTATGAGGAACAAAGCTAACTATGAAACACGCATTAAGATGCTGTACGAATACAAACAGAAGCAACAGTGCTATTCAATACACATGAATGTAATTTAAGATACTGGGTTTTTCCCCCCTCAACAATTATTGCTTGGATTGTTAGTTTATATGAGCAGCTACTAAGAAACAGTTCATATAAACTAACAATGCTGAGCACCGTTTCACATTATAAGCGCAGTAGTGCTTACACTGAGAACACTGTGTCACAGCTGCTGAAGAATATACAGGAAAAAATACTTTAAACTGTATCTTCACAAACCTCAGACAGGCACACAGCTACTAAGATGATCACATTTAGTATGAGTTTGATTTTTTTAGTAAAAAGTACCAGTGGAGCAACGTCCTCTTGACTCAAAACTGCAGCCAAAATACAGACGACACCAAAGCCACTATTAATCTCTAATACTGCTTCTCTCAGTAAAGAGGCAAACAGCTGAAACCAGCCTGAAGATTTAAAATGTAACCTTTAAAAATAAAAGGCCACTTCATTTCAGCTTTTAGGCTCGAACTGAATTCATCTGAATTTTGGCTTCTGGCTCACTTTGCAACAAAAACTTCCACCAATTGATATTTCAAAGCACTGTAAAATCCTGACTCTCATGTTCAACAGCTCAGGGGTGAAGAGCAAAAAAGCGACCAGTGTTTCAAGACAGTTTGTTCTCAAGGCAAAAAAACATCCATATATTGCTTGCTGGTCTATCTTGTGAAAATGTGACTTTGCAAACATCATGATGTGCAATTATGCATCTATGTATACACTGTTCAATACAAATCACTGATTAGTCACAGTAAGAGAAAAAGGAAATGTGGGAAAAAGGAAAAAAGAAATTATTTTTTTTAAGAGGACAAGGCTACTGTGACAAAAAGTGAGAGCACAGGTTAGTCAATACTTTAAAGGTCCAAGGACAAACTCATAGCCCTTTCTAAACTCTAGACCACCCACACACAAATGGAGGCACAATGAAGGACAATTACCAATGTAAAAATGGCAAGTTTGCTTTTAAATGTTTATCTTCACATACACACACACAGTTACAAGCACACAAAAGGCCTCTAAAGCAAGGCAAAAATAACTTGAACATCAGGTCACTTTGCTGTCAGAGATGCCATCCTCTTTAGCCTGGTATAAAGGACAGAGGGGAAACTGTTGCACAAAGCTCTGCGGTAGGAGGCCCCATGTCTTAAAGTCCTCCTCTGTAAAGGGGAGATCATTCAAAATACTGTTTTCCAGCTCCTCTATATACTCACACCGCAGCTCCGTCAAGGAGCCAGATGAAGTGCAGGAATTGTTATCAGGGCTGCTCTGTGATAACGTCACGCTGTCGTTCTGATCGGTTCCGTGTCCGCTGTGCTGACTGGTGTTATCATGAGACAATGTCTCATTGATTGTTTTGGTATTTGTTTCAAAAGGTCTTCTTGTGATCCTGACAGGCTTCAAGCAGGTGTTTGTCAGCATCTCAACTGGAGCAAAGTCCCTCTGGGTGATTTGACCGAGTGGCATTGTTTCCGCCATATCTTCAGATACTGTTTGTACGATGTTGAGGCTCCACATGTCTCCAGCTCCTCTTCTGTGTCTGTTAGGGAGGAGGTCCTTGCTCAGGTCAATAAGGATACAGTCAGAGTCCTTTTCACTACTTTCTGTGTCCATCTCGTCCTCAGAAGCATCCTGCTCCAGGCACTCTGCCCCCCAGGCTTCTTCACATGACTTCCTGGATTCCCTTACAGGAGACTCAAATATCACCCCTTTGGGAGCAAGAGGCTGAAAATGTCTGCGGCGCAGGCTGCTGCATGCTGATGAGCTGAGTTGGCTCTCAGGCTGCCTCAACATGTAGTGTCGGACTGATTCAGGCACCAGGATTTCTTGGCGCTTTCTGCTGGGCACTAATGCAGAGAGGCTTCCAGGTACGTAGTTTCCTACAATGGGTATAACAGAGGTAGGTTTAAGGGCAGAGACAAAATCCTCCAGCTCTTGGTAAGAGGAGTGATCGGAGTAGGGCACCACATGGACATTGGGGTGAAAGGAGACCAGGGGCCTGCTGGTGGGTAAGATGGCCAAAGTGGGTTGTTCATTGTTCCACTGGAGTAATGAGGCATAGCAGATGGCCGACTGCTCCACGACTCGGATACGACCGGCTCCTCGGTCAGTGGTGAAGACATCAGGCAACTCGAGGGCTTTGAGGGTTTCCATCCTGTCAAAGCTCACCTCGATCCAGGTTTTAAACTCCATCGCCAGCTCCAGCAGCAGGCATTCCTTTCCCAGTGCATACAGGCCTGCAAGGCAGCGAAACAGAGTATTCAGTTGCTGAGTGCAGGGAGAAACACAAACGTCACAAAAGCAAGCGAAGAGAGTAGCACTTTATGTTGGGAAAGAACAAGGAATTTTAGACTCAATATAACTAAAGGTTGCAATTAGAGAAAAAAAAAAAAAAAAAAAAAATCAAACACACAATACCACCTACTTAAAATTTCCAATTGACTTATAGTGATCCCTGATCACACACCTGGCACACGCAGTACAGGATAATGGATAATGCATGCGTAGAAAAGTCTGTATAATATTACCTATGACAACACTGTAGTTGTGATGGCTGCGGATGATCTCTTTGATTTGTTGAGTGGCTCGCTGTCTGGAGGGGAGGGTGCGATTGGGGTCACAGTTGGTGTTGTCCAGGTACAGGACATCTATAGTGGTGTTGGTCCTCAAGCACGGCTCACGCAACATAGAGGGGGTATATCTGAAGTCACCTGAAATAAACAATATGTCAATGCTGTTACTTCCCACGATTCTGTAATTGATACACTACCTGCACATTGTTGTACATCATATAATGTCAGTTCTGATGTTGGAAAGCAAAAGGAAAAGAAAAAGAAAAAATAGGAAAAAAAACAAAAACACACGCAATACCTTAACAAATATTTCCTACACCCTAGAAGCGACAGATCAAACGTTTTGCTTGTGCATTCAGGCACTGACCAGTGTACAGTATGGAGCCAAAGTAGCCTTCGAAGAGAAACATGACAGCCCCTGGACAGTGGTTGGCATCGATCAGTGTGACCGTCAGCCTCTCTTTGCCGATGTCATCCAGTGGCAGCAGGTATGGCTCACCCAGCTCTAATGGATGGATCCACTGTTCTTTCACCTGAGCAGAAATAGAAATGATCACCAGAAGACAACTTACTGAATGTACAAAAGCAATCCATCTAGTGTTGTTCTTAATGCTTTCAACTCATATGATCCCATTTTCCTTTGAAATAAATTCCGAATTAACCCCAAAATATTGAAGAACGTCACATAAACCTATATTTTATATCTCCTTATTCTAATCCTTAGCCAAGAGACAAATTAACGGAAAAACATGCATACTCATAGTCATGCATAAACATGCGGCTCACCTGGCGCTTGAGTCTGAGCAGCGTGGCAGTAGTTGGTGAGCAGTAGATGGGCCGGTTGCTCCAGGTGGAGGTCAAACCTACCGTGTGGTCGCTGTGCATGTGGGACAGGAAAAACAACCGTGTGCCTGGACACCTCCGAATATGCCAGAAGTCTACAGCCAGCGGGGTGTGTGGGATGACTTTACCGTTGCCTGACATTGTCTACGGTTTGGCTGGAGGTCCTACACCCAGAGGTGTCACTGCAGCACCAGGTGGGCTGAAAACCAAGTGACGTTATCGACTGTCACCACACTGACGATAAGCGTTTTTTAACTTATTTATTTGGCTATTTAGTTCCGTCTCTGTAAAGTAACAACTGTGGAAAAAAGTTGTGCCATTACGATTGTTTCAGTGTTTGTGACTCAGGAAAGTACTGCCTTAATCCCCGTGACAATTCAACGTTAATGCAGTCTTGGCAATTAAAAAAAAAAAAGAAAGGACACTAACGTTGCTGGTGGCTAGCTAACGCTAGATGGAACCGTCGAGGTTGCTAAAAACAGTGTGGCTAGCTGCTAGCTGTAGTTAGCATTCTGTGGCTAAATACTTGCTCCTTGTTGCTTCGCGACGCCATTATTTTGCGTTTTGAAAATCTCCTGTCCAGCCTTCGTAGTCACTACCAGCTGGCCGATGTTTCAGAGCTGCAGTGCTAGCAGCAGTTCACGGACCCCGCCATATCTGTTTTTAATTTCTTCTTCTTCTCTAGAGTTGTACTGTAGCTGGAATCTCGGTTGTTATTATACCGTCATCTACAGGTCGGACCGTGGTGGATCCCGTGGGTGCCTCCACTGGTCGTGATGAAAATATCCAATTTTAGAAGAAATTTAGAAGGTAAACAGAACTGAAATATATGTTAGACATTTTCACTTATAGTGCAATAATTTTGACAAAAAAAAAAATATTTTTTCGTTTTTATCTTTCCTGACTTTTCATCCCTAATTTTTCCTGCTGTAAATTAGCTTCCATATATTTAAAACCTGCAAATCCACCAATATCATGGCGAGGAACAAGAACTGTACAAAATGTTGTATTAATGGAAATAAAATAAAACACAGGAGAGCAAAAAGTAGCGTACACATCACCTCAGGACGCTGAAGTAAGGAATTCCCAAGTAATCTTTGCTAGAAAAGAGAAACATTCCTTAAAATAATCTAATCAGATTAAACATCCACAGATTACGTTTTAATTTATCTGCTACCTTCATATAGAAATAATTTTAGTTTTTGTAGTTTTGTCTTAGGTAACATTAAACCACTCCTCCTTTTCTTAAGATGGCAAGGGCCAATTCTCAGAACAGAGTATAACACGATGACACAACACACACCCCTGAGGCTCTTTATTAAGATTGAGGTTGTCCAATAAAATAAAGGTGCAGTTTACAGCATCTCAGTGAAACTGACTGAATTGTGTTCTATTCTCCAGAAGATGGCGCCAAGAGAGAGGAAAAACTTATGGCGATTAGTTTTTTTTTTTTTTTTTGCAGAATAGTCGACAGCACATTTATTTGTAAGCTGCACACATAGATTCTGAAAGGATTATTTGTTCATCGACTTCAGGAAATCTTCACATTTCATGTTCATTTTATCTACATTACACTTTCAAAAAATAATAATCAACTTGCATATAATGCATTTGTAAAGCTCTACATCACACATATGATTCATTTTTCTCTATAGGATGACATTAAAAAAGCCAATTTTGCACACATAAATATGTTATGTTTATTCTATCGCTGAAGATAAACATAAAGCAGTACAATGTATATAACAGTGTTTATCTGATTGGAATATTGGATGATGAATTGCTTCCTGTCTTAAATGCTTTTATAAACATCCATTATCCCTTATGTATAGTTGTCCTAAACACCATCTCAGCTAACTATCTGTAATATTTTTCACATTATATTTTTTTAATGTACTGGGGGGGGGGGGCACACCACTAAATGGGGGCGTTGCCATGGTGACAGCAACCCATTGTAGCCTCCCTCCCCCTATGTTTGCACACTGCTCACTTTCAGGATTATACCTGGGAATGCTGCACATTCCTCTGTTATCTCACGGTGCGTGTCCTCTCTCATACCCAGAAGCACATTAATCATACCCTGCTTTCAAGTTAATTATCTGACTTCCCATCACAGACTCATACATGCACACACATACACACTGTGGAAACCTTATGCTGTAGATGAAGTACATTGTGCTGGTAATTAACTGAAGAGGAGTGAGTCGAGCTCAGTCTGGGAAATCAGTGGAGCCCCTGTTACTGTTCACGTCTTCTGCATAGGCTACACATCTGGGTGCCCTTTAGATCATTGCAGACTGCACAGGACTTTACAGATTTGGGATGTGATTCTTGACATTTTTATTCCAAGTTTGTGATACTAAAATTGATTTTTAGCATAATGACACCCTACCACTGTTTCATTTTTTGTTTTGATCCTACTTTTACCTTCACATATGTTACTTTTTGACCAAAGAATAGTGAACACACTCATACCTGGCACATAAAGTAAAGTAAGTAAAGTAAGACATGTTGAGTACAAAATTGTTTATGTGGTAAATAGTTCTAATAATTCTACCCTTGAGTTTAGACTCCTCTGCTGTATGAAGATTTGAAGATGCCCCGAATAAATAAAAATACACCCAGAAAGAAAGTTTTTATACCATTTACAGCATAGTGTATGTTATATCCATTATCAATCAGCAATGCTTCCAGACATGATTGAACATCCTCATTAACCAGCTCATGTTTTGTTTTTGTTTTTTTTGTTTTTTAACCAGTATATATACAAAACCAAGGTGCGCTGCAGAATGCTAACAATAAAATCACAGTGATAAGAAGAAAAACCTCAGCACTGTTTACATGCATCAAGCCAAAGGTTGCTGAGGTCAAGAGCATGCATTGTCTTTTCTGTCATGTTGCTGTGCAGAGAAAAATAAACGTGCTGTCAGACAGCAGCAGTGATGCCACGGAGGCAGATGGCTGCACAGTCTGTGATCTGCCACTGCTGTTATTAAGAGCAATGCTTAAAATCCTCCGTGCACACTTTTATTGACCTCAGTATACCAATATGACCTTTCTGTCTTCTGCACTGCAGACTACACCTTGTTTAGATGAGTTGGAAACACTTTGGGTATACCTTTTGGTGTTCTAAGCATGCACTGATGACTGAGTGAATTGATTGTCCCTTAAATCCAAAAGTATTTCCATCTGAGGCTTTCTCTGGATTCTCTTATCATCACTATTTATCGATCCCGCTTGAATAATGAGCAATGTTGGCTATCTCCATTGCCTTCATTCATCTGAGTCAACAAATTTGAATAGTCAGAGGCAGTGGCAGCTTTATTTCTTATATCCCCTCTGGGATGATTCAGTGGTCCTGTACACACACTCCTGCAGAGATATTTATGGGCATGTGCGAGAAGCCCAAGATGTCCCATGGGCGCTAAGTGCGAGCTGCCAGCTAAAACGAGCCGGTGAGAACACATATTCTCATTTTGGCATGCGCTCTCACTTATTCCGTCTGTGTTTCTCTGTTTATCTCTCTGTCACCCTCTTGTTCCCTCGCTCACTCTGTGCAGATGTATCTTTGTTTCACTCTCTTCACTTCATCCATTTCCACTGTGCCATCCCCAGAAAAGCTTTCACAATACCTTGTTTTGAGCTCTTAATGTTTGTCATTTTGACACACCACACAAACACACACTTACAACCCAGCAGCATGATTGCTGTCTCGGTGACCACCCTCTTCTCAATGCTGCTGTAACACCTTGTGTCAGTGGTGGAGGAGCTGCTATTTGTAGCCAGGCTTTAAGCTATGACGCACCACAATATACTGTGGGTTATGGGAGCCAGTTGATTCTACCACTCATCTGATTTGATTAGTGCAGTTCATTAGACTTTCAGGAGTGGGCTGGGTGGTGTGGCACGCAGTTAGCCTGCAGAAGATCCCCTCCGCCCAGTGAGGGGTGCAGTTTCAGGGGCTGCATTATGCATAGAAATATGCTCACAGCTTTCTGTCACGGCAACGCTGCATACAGAGAGAAGAAAGATGACTCTAATTGTCTTCCTGGAGGGCTTCAAATCTTTTTGAATTCCTCTTGGTAGCACGCAGGCGTGGGGAAAATCCTGACGAAGACTGAAACTCTTATAGATGGTGGCATTCTAATGAGCACCGTAAGAGCTGAATAGGGCTGATCATTATTTCTCTCTATCTATGGATGGAAGTTGAGCCCTGGTCAATTTATCTACCCTATCAGTGAGGCGTAACCTGTGCTTCTGAAGGTGGAAGTAAACATATTGATATTGATCCTCATGAACTATGTGAAAATTGCACAAGAAACACGGTGTAATACTTTTTTACTTGTTATGTTAAAAAAAATAATTTAGTTGTGCACTGCTGCCACATGCACTGGACTATATACTCAAGAGTGGTTGAAAGTCGGGGTGTATGAAGCAATGTTTACCACACTGACACTGCAAATATGTTTCTTGTGCCGTATTGAATTTGTGTAATGTTGCGTGTAATACTCAATTTCTCTGTGGCACAGGCATAAGTTATATCCATGCCCTGAGAGAGCGGTAGAAGCTACATATTTTTCTTTGAGCCCCAAGATTTTATGCAGTTTTGCTGAAGCATACAGGTCTGTTTGTTACAGAGAGCTCTTGTTGTTGATCCTCACATGACTAGCCCCGACAACAACGTGCTGTCAACAGCAACAAGAATATCCAGCTGTGGATCGTTTCTTCCTCCGCATGAATGAGGAGGAATGTGATCATCCAGCGATTACATTTATGTACATTTGCTGCTGTGATGACAGACTTTCAGTTGCTTTCATGTGAGCTCAGTTGACTCTTTTTCACGACCCTTCTCATGTGGATCAGGGCAAGATTTCACAGAAGGGGTTTTGCATTTAGATTTAATTGCCCCATGGATACAAAGAAGAAAGAGGACTTTAGCACTGAGAGGCTTTCTAGAAACTCTTTTTGCTCTGCAAAAAAGGACTAATATTGTAGATGCAGTATCAAAATGGACCAGATTGGATAATGGTTGGAAAAATCAGACTCTGCTCCAAAAGCTTTATTCTGTTGGAAGAGAAACACTCTTAGTTGGTTGTGAAAAATGGGTTTTCAAGTAGTTTCAAGTCTGCCAGCTCCAGGCTCGAGTGAAAATACATAATGGGTGAACACGGTGAAGAAAAAGGCCATATTAGAGCAAAGCATGAATCCACTCGGCTTATGGCAAGTCTTCATGCATGAGGTGGTTAGAAAAAAAGAAAATTAACATCTGAAAGGTATGTTTATGAAACTCCATTCTAAGAAACATGACCACTGTCATTTTGCTTTTACTCTTAACAGACGTCACAGATCTAAAGAAGTGGTTAACCGCGCCAGTGGTACAACCCTGTATACTAAACCGTAATAAAAGACATGATGAATAATTGATTATAAAGGCCCCAAAGAAACTGTGCAGGGCTGCAATATGCTTTAGTGTATCAGTGTGCATGACAAATGATGCGTTTGCTCGTTATTTAGCAAATTACTCCACATGTGCGTAATGCACGTATGGAACAGGATCACAAAGATCCGCATTCACTGCAGCTTAACTGTTCCATCATTTCCCAGCACCGTTACAGCACTTGAGAGGCTGCGACAAAGCATAACTGTGGCTACTCCCCTTCTTGTTTCACACATTCTCTGTAATGTTGCCCAATGGGAATAGGTAGAATGAACATTCTGTTGTTATTGTGGGTGACTGCGGAGGTGTGGTGTCTTGCTGGTTAGTTGCCGGCAGCAGCCTTGAAGGGGTTGGCACTGAGCAGCTGCACAAAAATGGGGGTAACCTTGTTTAGGCCCTGTTTACAGTCTGGCTGGTAATGCAGACAAACATCTGAATAACACTCTGCTAATGAGGCACCAGGACACGCACACACACACGCACGCACACACACACAGTCCTGTTTCCATCATTTCAGAGGACATTATATTGATTCATGCATTCATTTCCTGGAGACTTACGCTAACCCAAACCACTATTGCATAACCCTAACCCTTACCCTATGGACACACACACAGAGACAGAGAGAGACAGAGAGAGAGAGACAGAGAGAGAGAGAGAGAGAGAGAGAGAGCAAGAGCGACAGAGAGCGAGCCCAGTCTGAGTATATTAAGTTGTGAGTATCCCTTGTGAGTCTACAGTTTATTAGCAGGTCAAAACAGCAGGTTGGTGAAAATCCAGTTAATCTGTGGCTAACAGCTCCTCATTAGCTGGCTCATTATTAACACTACGTGGCCATACAGCCATTCTCAATACTCCCATGTACCTGCAACTGCAGATTGATTTGCAGTAAATTAAATGATAGTTGTACCCACATGGGACTGCAAGGAAATCAATACATTGTCTCTGCAGTATTAATTACCTGTATAGAAGAAGGTACAAGATCATTTTATTTCACATACAATCAATAAAACAACATTTTACATCAACAATGAGCAATTAAGGCACAGCATGCTTAATTTTTGTCATCTGACCTTTTAGGCTCTGTATATCCGCATCCTTTTATTCTAAATGTCCTGCCACGGCTATCAGCATGACCCTACAGGGTTTGCAATCGCTTAAAAGCAATGTTAAGTCGGTAAATGTCAAATATGAGCTCAGTACCACTCACTTTGATAGCAGTTTAACTCTTATCGCCCCGCGGGATTAGGCGGCTGAGTATATTTGCACAGAAAGACAGAGAAAGAGAACAAGTGAGCAAGTCATGGACTCATGTGCACATCTTAGTTGGACATTAGATTTGAAAAATGGAATAGTGTCCGAATGTTGCTGGTTGTCAGCACATTCATGGTGCAGCTGTTTTCATTTCTTAGAGGATAAGTAGCTTTTTTTGGGGTGGTATGAGTTGGCTGAGGGGAAAGTAAAATAACAAGATGATAACTCCAGATTTCCTCTGAGTAGACTTTCTGGCTAACCCACTTTTTGTTGTGCTTTAGGTATCATTTACAAAATTGTGGGTTCACACAGTGCAATAGAAAATGATTGAAATTATTCATGCAGCTCCAGTTGGGCTGACATGAAAGACACTTTTATGGCATCTCTCCCCGCCTTTTTCCCCAGGATGCTGCTATTCTTGCTCTCTTTCTTCAGACGCCTCTGTTGTCTTTTCCAACCGCAACCTTTTTCATCTGGTTTCACAGGTTTCTTGTTCTTAGACCACAATTTTCTTTTTAATATTCCTTTTTTCCTTTTTTGGTATGTCCAGTAGATTTTAATCTCATCACGATAGTGGTTGCACTAATTGAAAAGATGGAAACACAAACAAAGCATCGTGCTGTATCTCGTTTTACAGACTCAAAGATTTTCTTGCCGTGTGTTTCAAATTATGCACAAACACAGCTTGACGCAGTGGGCTTCTTTTAAGAGGAATTCAAAACATACACAAATATTTTCTACATAAATATAGATGCATTTTTATCATGATATATGTATCCTGACGTTTGTTCATTTGAGCATCTCCCTGTTAAATCCCCTGAAAATGACATTTAATGTCAAACTGAAGAGCCCTTAATTCACACAATTTGCATAGATTTTGAAAGTGCCAGATGTGCTCACATAAAAAAAAGAAAGAAAAATGCTCAGGTAAACATCTGAGAGTGCTTCCACCACAGAGAGGGGAGTGAATGAAAGATGCTCTTTTATCTCATCCTGCTCCCTCTTCCTGTTCCCCAGCCAGATGCCAATATTTAACGCTTATGGATGGCCTGCTCAGCATCAATTACAGCCAGTGTAAACTGAGGTGAATCAGTTCACATGTTAGAGCACCATGTAGGACTGAGACCGCTGATACAACAGTTTTTAAAGGTCATGCAGGTCATCTAACACAGACAAGGGCAGGGAATGTATATTGGAGTGGACTGTAGAAGTGCTTAATGGAGCTGTAGTCTAATGTAGTTTACTGGGGACATCTGTATCATAAATGCAATCCAATGCAATATATTCTATCTTTGTGGAGCTTATAATGTTCAGTCTTTTTTGACACTGTGTGCAGAGATGATTCAACGTTATGGTCATTTTAAAGCTCTCGTTAATGGTGGGGTTGTTCTGGACTGCGCTGTATTGAAAGGTGTTTCCAGTTAATTTAATGTTTATTGGCATTGACCAATGCCACATACCACAGCATTTACAGCCTAAGCTAGTTTGCAACGCCCGTCTACTGTTCTGTCCCCCTCGTCCACCCATACACTAAAAAAAAGCCTTTAAATGTAATGCAGTTCAATACCACAACACCAAATGACCGTAGTGGTGAACCCACTCCTTTCTGACGTGTTGTCAACAAAAACTGAACATTAGAAATGTCATAAACAAAGGCTCTATTCTTGCAAAGTTATTGCATTAGATTGCATTAGACTGTGTATCTAATTAGCTGGTAAGTCAGTCTATGTGATTTAGATCAACTGAAACTACCAAACTGACTCTGCCATGGAGCAAATTGCTGTAGCTTGGATGAACAAGAAGACTGCAGACATTCCCTCCGAAGGCAGAAGGCACAGAGCTGCACATTTGCACAAAAGCACAATTTCCAATAATGAGGCTAAACAGGAAGCCTTCATTTGTCTTCATTACCCCTTGCCTCTTGTCTGTCTGACTTAAAAGACTGAACAAAAGTTAAAAATCCACTGAGGCAGTGCAGCATGCAGCGGTGGGTGTGATAGCCTGACAGCAGACCACACAGGTTAAATAAAAGGTGAGGCCACACACACTTGTACACCAGCTCCAGTACATTTATTTATTAGGAAAATACCACAACATTTGTTCAAGGCTTTCTTTTTCCTGTCAGAAATGTCAAATCAAAGGTACAGCACAGTATGTAGTGGTTGCAATTAATCACTCAAGACAGTGTGTTCAAGATAGAAGCATAGCGCCTAGAATTACATAATAGATACATACAGTGTAGAAACGTATATGGGATAACAGATAAATACATCAACAAACACAGACAATAAAAAGTGTATTCAAAGTCCCATTTTATGGAAAAAAGTAAGGGAAGGACCATAATGTTATGAACAGAAGAATTAATCAGCAATACAAATAGTAAAAATACAAAGAAATCATTCGTTGATAAACCAATCAAATTAACTGCTTAAACCTGGAGTAACATTTTTTTGACCACTTTTTTTGGTAACACTGGTATATATGTATTATTTTCTTTTCAGTCGATATAGTGAACATGTTTGCAAACAATTGTTTTTTTACATATCCAGCAGACACAGAGCAACATTATCATTTATTTGGAGTTGTGTCTGTGACGACTTTATTAATGTTATTCCAATACTCATTCTCCTTTTAGGTCTGCTTCTGGTCTCCACCAACTCGTGAGGGAAATTTCTCGCTCTTCAGCTGCTAATAGCGCCACAACATTCACCAGCTAGTCTCTAACTTTGTCTCTATGCTGTTAGATGCTGAACAGGAAGTGTTCATTGGGTTTTGAAGGTGTTTTAGCTGAAAACGCCTGCTGGCTGCAGCCGGAAAACAAAAACAAGCTCAGCTAGAGCTAAGCTGTGGAATCAGCTGACCTCTCGTCATGTGATCTGTTGTTACACCAGTTTAAAAATACTGACTATAGCCCCTTTATCATTTATTCAACAGGCCACACAAGCGATATGGTCAGATATGAATGAAACTGGGTTATGAAGCATTGTTCACATGCTCAGGCAAACCAGCACCCTGCTTCTATTTTACGCAGCAGGAATAATTACATTCTTTGCATCTTGCTGCACAAGGACGGAAACAGATTTCCATATTCTCCTCTGCTGCGATAGAATAGATTTGGATCCACATTCATCTCTCTCCATCTGTTGTGTCAGCTGACCCTTTAGGTAAACACTCTCTGTCAGTTTGATGGCCTTTTAAGTTTCATCTTATGTACAGGGTGTAAAATATTAAAACCCCCTGAAGCCCCTGGAGGGTTGAGGTCTTACACAGGGCTCAAAGTGTTAACAAAAGATGTTTGCTATTCACTGGGGATTGCAGCCGAGAGCAACTAGATTACAGAAATAGCAGCACGGGTGCTTTGGATTTCACTTCATTGGAGCTAGTGGTGCATTTGTTCTGAGCTTTTCAAGCGCTTTCTCAAAATAGACTGGTTATGATAAATTGATTTGCTTTTCTTTGATTTTGCTGCTGTCATATGTGAAACATTCTGAGCATTGGTGACTGAAGGAAGAAGTCAGCGCACAGCTCTGTCATTTCTAGACCAAGGCGCTCAGTGTCAGCAGAAGAAATTGCTCAGTTGGTAGAATGGTAGAAATTGAGCCAGTCAGACAAAGTCAAACTATCATAAATACATTTCTCCCCAAGCTGATTGTCTTTTCCAGCATGCAGCATTTTCAAACAGCGAAATAAACAGCCAAACTTGATCTTCTGCCAGTGCTAGCTGTGTTAGCTGCATCTAGCTCATTGTCAGCAGACAGCAGCGTTCTCATTACCATTTTATGAGGCCCAGTTGGCAGAGAGTGTTTGGCAGAGTGCTGTAAGCCTCGAACTCTGTTGGAGTGAATTAACTGAAAACAGGATTCAGACATTTGCCCTAGATATTTTTAGTATCTTCTCAGGCTGAGACTGCAGAGACTGAATGTCCAGAGCTCAGACAGTAAAGGGCTAAATCTGTGCTGGGACCTGATAACAGCTCAAGACCCAGAAGGTGGAGAATGTAGATTACTTGACTTTTACTTTCATGCACTCCTCCTCTCAGGTACATCAATACAACCCTTCCAATTCTACATTCACAACATGTGTTTGCCTATCAGGATATCAACAAGGCAAAAATGACCTCAGACCCTCTATTGATTGCAGCAAGGCAAATCAATGAGTGTGAAACTGAAGCCTGATTTAAATGCAGCAGCTCTCCCATGTTAAAACTACATAACAAAAAGGAACAATAATTCAACAACTAATAAGTCCTGGTGTGCTGCAATGCCGCTGCCCATTTTAGTCTCGTTCAGTATCATGTTGTAGCTGAAAGTCTTTATCATCATACTGTGTACTCGGGTAAATTACTTACACCATTGAGACAATTCATGCCACTGATATTCTTTCCAAATCATCAGCAGCTTTCAGTGTATCTCATACTGGGAGACGTGCTTGCTCATCTTGCAAGAAAAGATAAGCTCAGTGAATGGGGAGGGAAAGACGGGAGGGAAAAAATGATTGCTGGAAAACTCAGCACCTCAGCACTTTTAAAGGGTTGTTAACCTTATCTGTGAGTGCAAGAATATGGAAGGTGGATTGTTTGGAATTCACTGAGCCAGTTATTATGCAGACAGACAGAGGTCGAGAGTCATGTGCAAACATTAGCAACGGGCCATAAGTCTGTCAGGAAGGGGTTATTCAGCCCTGCAGAGGCAACATTTTCACATGTGACCTGATCAGTAATTGTCAAGGGTGGAGCAAGAATACCTCAGATCTTCACCTACACAGGTTCTCTTTCAAACAAATTGTTCCTCACATGTTCTCTAAGACACCTCTCATTACGACTGAGCAGCAGTCATTGAGAAGAGACTGGATAACACTCCCACAGTCCCCTTTCTACCCTCACACCATTTGACTCATTAAGGGGCGCTCGCACAATTAATGGTCACAGACAGGCGAGCCCACAAGGGAGGACTGCAGTTGATCAGAAATCTGCCTTTGCTTTAATGTTTTCCTCAAGGCCAGATTTTCTCATTGTGAGGGAGAGAGCAAGAGAGAGGATGAGATGGCAGGAACACCTAGCTCTTAAAAAAAGGTCAAGTCAGAGAGTTATTGGGAAAAATTTTGACAGTTGCAGTTGACAGAGATGGAGGGTGCACTCTGCACTCTCTCTCTAACCTTGAATATCCTTTTCATTTTGGTGCATCAGATTCTTGAGACATTGACCTGCCAGCTATTGATTACAGCAATGAGAGATGCAATTCAATACTCAGTACCGTCCTACTGTCATGCGAGGCTGCCATGTTGACAGTGACAGTAGACTATTTTGAGAGCAGCATGAGCAGGCATTCATTATTGATGTGATCAAGAGCACTCGATGTATGCATGCAGTTTATATACGGTAAATGGAATCTTCCTGTTTGTAGCTGTGAATCATGTATTGGAAACTACATTTGACTTCACACTTAAACTTCTTCTTACTTTCTCTTGCTAATTTGCTGACTCTGTGTGCACATCCTGCAGTGCATTTTTAATACACGAGATAACCTGTACAGGTGAAAAGAGCTGCAGAATGAGGTGGTGACATGCCATCAGCCCTGAGATGTCTCCCTCCCTTGAGAGAGAGAGCGACAGTTATGTAGCTCAATGTTCCTCCCAGTTAGTGAGACAAGCGTTCCTCAATGAAAGAGTGACTTTCAGAGCTGTTGGTGATGGAGCCGAGACAGAAAACACGCTCTGAGGAATACTGCTGCTCGTTACACCTGCCACCATGTCAGGGTTGAAAATGTCAGCGTGTGGCATCTAACTCCTATTAGCAGGTGATAGGACATGATGGGCAAATGTTGGCATGGAGGAAACACACACAAATAAATATTCATACACAGCATTATGGCATTATGCACAGAATATTGTGGCAATTTCAGTTGAAAAAACTTGCAAAAAGATGTGGAGCAAATCCAACCATCACCATGAAACTGGTGTTTCTATGATGACATGTCAGGGACTACCTGCCAGATTCATGGTTCAGCAAAGTGTCATCGCCTGATTGTATTCTGATTGAAATGGTGCTTAGCCTCCTCTTGAGAGTTTTACATTACACTCCTTTTCTAATTGACAACACCCTTGCGTCAGTGTGAGTGTAATGCTTACACCGTGTGGCAGCAGATGCTGAAATGGAAAGCACAGGCTTACAAGGGTGCAAAATTGTCTGTCTGTTGGTGGCTGGAGGCGAGATAATGTATTAGTGCAGAAATGAAAAGGTAGAAAGCAAAAAGAAAAGAGGGGTCAGTGAAGAGGACATGTGAAGCAGAGACATCACACAGCTGGACAGGCGAAGCATGTGTGTAAGAGACAGCGGGGAGAAAAAGAAGCACAAGGTTAAAAAATAAAGGGGATCGGGAATGCAGTGGTATGATAAAAAGAGGCTGTAAGACTGGATGGCAAGAGAAATCTCCACCGTGCTAAATCTTAAATTCAACTGGCTGGCTGTCAGCACAAGGCTGCCATGACTTGAAGGCAGGCGTGACCTATGATTGGTCTCGGTGGGAGTGAGGGGCTGAGATTGAGGCTGTGGCCAAGGCCGCGAAACGTCTCAGCAAAAGGCAGACACTCTGAAAACACGGCAGAATTTGTCTTGTCACAAGCAGAGAGTGATGAAGAAAGATGGAGTGAGTGGAGACAGAGAAGGATAAAATATTCATTCCAAACATACCTCTCTGCTTAAATACAGAGCTTCACTTTTTAAAAAAGGGCTGTCGCACTCTCTCTCTCTCTCTCTCTCTCTCTCTCTCTCCAACTCTCCTCATCTCTCAGTGTTGTTTGAAAAGCTTTCCATTAAGAGATCTTGCACTTTCACTTGTCCAGATCATCTATAATTTAGCAGGTTTGTCCCGTGGAGTTGCTTACTTTAGAGCGTTAACGCGCTCTCTCCAGTCTCTTTGTCTGCGGTACAGCCAGGAGTGGGCCTGCCGAGTGCTGCTTATTTGATTTTATATCAGGTAATCCCTCAAATGGTCTGTAGTGGAGTCTCTGACTAAGTCAATTTGACCTTTGGCCATTGAAGTCAAACCTTGATGTTGTACAGAGGAGCATTTGATTCTTCTAGTTAAGATGTTTCCTGAAGTGAATTGGAAATGTAAAACAAATATTTCTGACTGTCCAAAATCTGTACTTTTGTGCTTAATTAAAACAGTGTAATACTGTAAAATAGTGAAAGAGACAGGTTAATCCTTTTGCTCCTCCACAATGATGTACTGAAAAATCCATGTTTACCCTTGATTGTGAATGGGTCAATGCAGATTAACAGACTGTGTTCCACAGCTGTGCTCACAACACAGTTTAACAGGGGTTAAATGCTAAACACAGCTAATTTCATGCAGAATAAATTGACATTCAGCTCATAAGCAATTATATCTGCTCTGTCCCGGTTACTGCCAAGTTTACAAGTCCTCCAAATTAAACAACACACATTTCCCTCCAGGACAACACATGTAAGCATTTTTTGAATCTGTTGTCCCCATTAGCAGGACAACACTATTTGTCACCGCCTTCTAAAACTGTTCCATCACTGTTTTTCTGATCTGACACTGCAATGGTTGAGCTTTAGATAGTAATGGATAAGTGAGAAAATGCTTATGTACTCATACTTTGCAATCTTGTCAATGGCACTGAGATATGCCATACTATGTAGTGGTCACATGTGAACATCAACCTGGTGTTTACCCATCAAAAGTAACTTGGTTTGAATTGTCAAACGTGGGGTTAAACCTACTCAGGATTTCATGACATTGGGTTTGTTTGTTAGGGGTTATATACTGTATGTAATCAGTATGCACAGAAGCATGATCCTGTCCTGCCCTTGGGTAAGGACTCAGACACTTCAGGAGATCCTTTAAAGAAAATTGATAGAGCACATTGATCTTAGCATGTATTATTCATGTGCATTTACAATGAGTTTATGAAGAGCACTTTTAAAAGTTTACACAATCACAACTTTGTTATTGACACGGATTTGAATATACTTCAGTTCAGTTAAACAATGTTGAAAGAGATTCTGAGGCATTCTCCTACTACTGCTCTGTTTAAAAGCTCAGTGCAGGATGTGAAGGCGGAGGCAGCTCATGTAGACTTCACCACATCAAAGAATCTCAGCAGATACCCCAACAACACTGGGATTATCCCAATCCCAGCATCATGACATCTGTGTGTGAGTGAGTGAGTGAGTGAGTGAGTGAGTGAGTGAGTGAGTGTGTGTGGGTGGGTGGTGGGTGTTTTAATCTGTACTCTCATTTGTCAGTAAACCATGTAACATGAATTCAGCCCAGACAATCTCACAGGGCACTGCTCAGTGAGCCATGCCACAGAGAATTTTATGATTAATAACAACAAAATATATGAAGGCTGTATATAACACAGTGTGCGTTGGGTCAGAGATGAGATGAGACGAGATGAATGGGCATCTATAAATTGGACATCATCTTCAGTGTTTGGCAGACATATTGCTCCACAAATACTTATGAACACCTATAGCCGTGCAGTAAATAATTCCTTTGGGAAGAATGACATACCTACATGGAGGGCCAAAAGATCACAAGCAGTATACATGATGCAGTCCAAGTCAACAAGAACAACACAAACTGTGGCCTCAGAGTTGAGCCAACACTTGTCTGACACAAAAGAAATGAATATTAACAATTACACAAAGCTATTAATTGTAATATTGTGTATTACTGTGGAGTTTCTGGTAGTAAAGTAATTTGTACTAATGTAGAATTGGAAATGAGGTAAATGAGTCCTTTTGAGATTGTATGGAAGTCATCATGTCCTAACCTGGTGGCACAAGTGGTAACACTGTCGCCTCACAGCTAGAAGGTCCCGGTTCGAATCCTGCTGTGGGCGACGGGGGCGTGTCCTCCACCATGCCTTCAGTGCCTCATGCTCAAGGAAAAAGGGCCTTTCTGTGTGGAGTTTGCATGCTCTCCCCGTGCTCACCTGGGGTATCCTCCATAAAAACATGCAAGAAGATCACCACCTGACCAATTGTGACAAAGAGAGTTGGGTCCCTGGGCTGTCAGCTGGCAGCCCACCACTCCTGGTCTGCCGCAGAGGAGGGACGTCCAGGATGGGTCAAATGCGGAGGAATTAATTTAACCGGAGGCATGGCATGAAGCATGTAGTGTGCAACATGATGTGTGATGTGATAATAAAAAGTACGATTCTTCTTCTCTTATCCCTGAGTGACTTTTATGTTAACATGCTGCGATTGTTATGCTTGTATCTGAACACTTCGGTCAGCCCTACATGTTCTTTTAACACAAAGAGATACTTTTCACTGTACTGCACAAAGATATTCCTATTCAAAAAATAAACATGTTAAAAATGTAAATTATTATAATGTGTTAATGTTCATGTAATCCCCTGGATCTCATTTCTGTTGGCTAATGTCAGTCCAACAAGACGGAATAAAGAGAAAATGAAGATATAACAGTCATTTATTTCACTGCATATTCACATTATTTGTAGGAATACTACGCAGCTCACATATCTGCTTTCCTGAACCATGACTTTAAGCTACTGCATGTGAATGGAAATGCATTATGGATTTGAAAACATCACAGTAAAGAGAAGAACTCAATGTAGAAAACCACTTAGTTGATCTTGACAAACAAGTAACCAATAATCCCTCAGCAACTCGACGGCAGAAGCCATTCAGCTCTGATCTAATTGCTGACACAGAACGCAGAGGGACACAAGCCAGAACAACCCTCACTCCACAATGAAACTGGAAGAAACCGTTATGAGAAATGTTAGTAGAGAAGAGATAATGAAAAACTTTCATAAAATATTCTCTACGTCAAAGTTCACTGCACCCTTGAACTGTGTATGAGGATTTCTTGGAAAAGCTTAACCTTCTGTCACTTTCACAGGCAGATAAGACCGCTCTTGGAAGACCAGTAACCAGTGAGGAGATCATAAATGCAATTAATTTCCTGCAGAGTGGAAAAGCTCCCGGACCAGATGGATATGGACCTGAGTTTTATAAAATATTCCAGGATTCATTAAAGGGTCCTTTGTTAAATATGCGCGTACACTGGAGAAAGGTTCTCTTCCATGTTCTCTGTAGACAGCAAATATATCGTTAACTCTTAAGAAAGACAAATCACAACAGATACATCCAAGCCAATAACTGTAGATCACAGAATTCTCTCTAAACTGTTAGCAAAAAGACTTGAGGGTTTCCTGTCTCTCTTAATTAGAGCTTTTATAAAAAAAAACACCAACATGAGGAAATTGCTCAGCATCATCCAGCACACGAACACTAATCAGGCACAATGTCTTATCTCACTCGATACTGAGAAGGTCTTTGATTGCGTAGAGTGACCTCATTTCTTTATCATGATGGAAACATTTAGCCTTGGGGAGGGTTTTTTTTTTTGACTACATTAAGCTCATGTATTTTTCACCCAGGGCCAGTGTACTTGTAAATGGTGTTAAGTTGTCAGAGTTCAAGTTGGAGATATCTATTTGTCTGAGGGACCCTATGCCATGTTTTTTTTTTTTTTTTTTTTTTTTTTTTGTGGCCACTGAAGAGCCAGCAGGGGTCATTAGAAGTCACAGCAGTGACGCAGGTTTCCAAATAAGATCTACCATATTTAAGGTGCCATTATATGCAGACGATGTTTTGCTGTTTATCATCAACACAAAGGAATCCATACTGGCCTTAATGTCATTTATACAAATATTTGGGTCCCTCTCGGGATATAAGATGAACTTTGATAAATCGAGGTTTGGCTTTGCCAGTTGGATATGGTAAGAATGTGACTTTTCATTTTCCTGGTCTACTTCAGGTATCTTTTTATGTATCTATTTAGGGATTACCATAAATCTAAATATTAGATAGATATTAGAATTTACTGAGACTAAATTATCACAAAGTACATAAAGGCATCAGGAACGATCTTATCAGAAAGATAGATATGCTGATTTTATGGATGGGTAGAAATATTTAATGAATCTTAATGTGTCACCTTGCTCTATCCTATGCAGATGTTATCAGTTTATATCTGCAAGAAGATAGCAAAAGAGACTGAAAAAGACTTTTCACAGTTCATTTGGCATGGGAAAAACCCTGCATTAATAATGAAAACCTTACAGTTATCAAAAGACAGAGCAGGTTTAGCATTATATTTGATAAGTAGGCCTGCCACAGTAGACCTTTCCATGAGTGGGGTCAATACTGTATAAAAAGAAGAGAGCACCCACTTCAGTTGCAGGGAGGCATTCCCTTTGGATTACCTGTGAAGCTCACTAGCAAAAAGAAGTCTTATTCTAATTCAAGGGGTAACCCAATTTTTCAAAATCTATCAAGATCTGGTGAGATATGAATAGATTTATTGATCGAGAGGATACTTTTTCATACCTGACCCCACTCATGGTTAATGGGGACTTCTCACTTGGTATTACGAGTGCTGTATTTCATTCCTGGTATGAAAAAGGAGAGAGTCATAACTTGTTTGATGATAGCAATGTTCCCATGTCCTTTCCACAAGTTCAAAACACTTTTAGACCTCAACAAAAATTCATTTTTGCTCATCTCCAAGTCTGCGACTTTATTAACATAAATGTCAAGCTAACAGAAGACACCAGAAGACACAATCCTACTGAGACCAACTGAGAAGATCATCATTAATTCCACATTAAACCAAGATAGGCTTGTTAAATGATGGGAAGAAGTCTTTCAGAGTGTCTATGATGAAGATGCTTGGGGCAGGTATATTTGGACCTGCCACTCTTTATTCCTGATTAATAAATTCAAGGAAATATATTATAGCATATTTCACAAACAGCACATGACACCTTGTGTGTACAAAATACACCCTTCTTGGGTTGTCCAAGAATATCTAAGTTCTGGTCATGCATGACTAATGACATTAGTGCAACATTAAAACACAGGATTTGTAGCAATCCAGGACAGTCATGGAGAAAACGTATATTATTTCATTGGATTCATAAAAGAAACTCCTAATATAACTTTTTTTTCAGGGTTTTTCCAATGGGGAAGCTTGGTGTCAAGTTAAAGGGAAATGACAACAGCTTGTGTAAACATATGGTGACCTCTGATGGACCACTTGCCCTGAGATCTAATTGATATCATCCAAAGTGAAAGAACACATTCGATTAGAAGGCTCCACTTTGATTTGCGTATACATAGCACTTATCATGATAAATGCTCTTTGTGTTATCCTTTACTTATGTTTTTGTGTCTTCTCCTAAGCTCAGGCCATGATCTGTATTGAAATGCAAAATGATGACATAACAGTAAATATGATACAACTCACAGTGTCACAGGCTGCTTGTAGATGCTTACAGGGATTGAAGATGACACAGGACAGTGTCAAAATGAAACCAAAGCAAATGATTATCGGTCCATGTTCGTTATCTGCTCTTAGAGCTAAGAATTATCTGCAAACTGCACTCTGTATGATGCTGGGTCCAGAAGGAAATTAGTGACCTTGTCATTCTCAAAGCAGCCATGAATCCCTGAAAGTTACTGTGAAAGTTGCTCTCCATGGGAAAAAAATGCTTTTCTTTCATCTCTCATTGACTATTTTAACCCTCTGTATTTTGATCTCAGAAAAAAAAACCCTTCCGTACCCACATTTAGTTCAGAATGCAGCAAAGGTTCTGATTTACTACCTTACACTGGTTTAGAACTAATTTTAGAGGTAACATTCCAGAGTTTAATAACATTGCAGCAAAGAAAAATCTTGTGTTGCTTAGCTGATCAGTCACTGTGAAGATATTATCTCAGATCTACAGACAAAGCTTTTGTGACAGTTCCCAGTTGTAGACTAAAACTAAAATGCGCTAAAATTTTTATTTTGTAATTTATAAATTGGTCTCTGAGACTTTACTGCTCACTTCTTCTAATGATGTTTTGTTGCTGTTTTTGTGGAAATAATTATGTGACTTTGTTCTGTAAGGTGCTTCAAGTAAAGCTTATTTTCACATGCCTATGTTTGTGCTAATAGCCAACAGACCGGCAAGAATTCAAAATTATTGCAAGGCTGTCCATCACCCTGACCTGAGCTATTATTAATTTGTGGTGGCCTGGATAGCCTGTGATTGAGGGGGTCAGTTTAAGCCAGCAGAGTCTTTATCTTGATGAAAACTACTCTAGCAGTGGATATTTAATTGCTCAAAGTAGTGTTGCAGAGGTGAACCAATTACTAGAGGGAATTTTTCATTGGCACCTAGGAAACAAGCTCACCAGGGTTATACATGACATTTTATTCACTGCAATGGCCATTATCACTCAACATTTACACTGAGGCAAGCAGAAGTTGTCATAGTCTGTGTACAAAGGTGTATTTCAGCACTTCTGTGCCAGTGGATATAGCATTTCTCCCTGTTTAATAATTTAAAATATCATATAAGGTAGCACAAAGCCTTGGGTTACGGCTGCATCTTGTGTGTGTTCAAGTTGTGTCAAACAGAATCAATTCTTGTACATGAATATGCTAATAGAGCACGAAGATGCCACCGGCTGTTTCACAGTCTCATTACACCTCAGCTTTAAGAACACTAAGTCAGTCAGCAGTTTGTCTGCTGCCAGCATTGACAATGATTGGTGTTGAGTTCAGGAGTGTCTTTAATGCATTCCGGCAGATCTTTGTGGTGACTGATAAACTAGCTCTCACCAGCTTTGTCTAATGAAGCATGGGCCAAAGAACTGCCAGTGTAATTCTTCTCAAGTACAGTCATTTTGGCAGCGATGCTACACTGTGACACTTAAATTTCTTTCAACATTGGTTGATGTTTACAGACTAATTCTGCAGTTCTTTTTTAACCCAGAAGCCAACAGTCATATGAGTTTATTCCCATTTCCACCACACTGCAAGCACGGCAATACAGTTATTTTCATGTGCATACCACACACAAGCATGCAACATGGGGTTATACATATAACCTTCATGCTCATCAGCTCATTTATTTATTTGCTCATGTATTTATTTATTGTCTCATCTATTTATTTACTTGTGTACTGATTTGTTTGCATACCTATTTATCTTCTATTATATATTACTCATCTTCCACTTCCATAACCATAAGTTAGATTGCAGCACTATCAGATTTTTGTGGCAACTCTCTTATTTATATATATAGTATATGGCTTAAGATGGTCTGGGGCAATGGACTAGTATGGGACTGTCACATTGGTCAACTCCTTACCTGCTGCCACTCTCCCTCATCTGCTCTGCCAGCACTCTTCACCTGTTCGCCACGCCCATCTGCTCAGTCACCTGACACACCTGGGGCTCATCACTAATCAGCACTATACTTAAGCGGCTCTCATTCACTCACTCACTCACTCACTCACTCACTCACTCACTCACTCACTCACTCACTCACTCACTGCCAGATTTTTCTTAGCCCTGATGCAAGACTCCCCAGCTATTATTCTCGGACAGATTTCTCAGTATTGACCCAGCATGCCTTTGACTTTGCCTGCTCCCCTTGCCCCCAGGTAAAGAACTCTGTTTTGTGACCCTGACCAAGTCTTCCGTCTTGCCCTCTCTAAAGCTGATCATCAGCAACACAGTTTGCTGGTTTGCAAACCAAACCACCCCTGAAGCCTATGCTCACTCTGAACAGAGACTCCCAAACTTCCAGGTTCAGCCAGCGCTGCTTTTGGATCCTGATAATACCTGTTACATGGGACAGTATAGTGAGAGAGGGGCTGATTGCCACTAAGTCCCTTTTCAACTAGAAAGTTTCTCATCAGGCCCAAATGAACAGGTCCCTTCCTGGGGATTTGACCTGCAATAGGCCACACACCTTCTACTGGTCAAGACCTAAAGCAGGAGAAAACAAAGACAGCAAGTACAAAGGAAGAAGGAGGGAAACAAATTGAAACAAAGTAAAAACCACAATAGAGACATAAATGAAAAGAAAAGGGGAATAAATTACAAATGGATAAATAAATAATTCTCTGTCCTGACCCAGCTGTCCATGCTTACCCCAGACCTGACCAGATGTCCCCTGTTTCTTTTTCTCATTCTCTCTCCCTTTCTCTCTTCCCCCCTGTGTCCTTACATGCATACACCCACACATGTGTGCAGTACATTAACAACTGAAAATGTAAGTTTTCACTTATACTCAAATATCTCCCAATTACTGAAGCTTATCGATATTTCTGTGTTCTTCGTTGTTTTTCTTGCTTGTCTCGTCTCACCTCTTGCACTATTAATTAACACACAAAAAAGAAAACCCACACAAAACCCAGTGCTCATATGACCCTATTGGCATGGCATATTACACCCATGGCCCATCTGGTCCTTAAGGGTTCCATATATACCTGCAAATAGGAGGTCTTGATCCTCTGCGCTTCACTACAAGGATTGTTCAGTCCCTCCACTGCTGTGTGGATAGATTTGGATTGCTCACGTGTAAAACATTTAAGTTGTTTGCAGCCATGGTCCAGATGAGTGGGTTAAAAGGATTTGGGGCAAATGAGGGGAAAATGCTCACTGGGTGGTTTTGCAAAAGCAGTCCCATCTGTTTTTCTAGGTGTATAACCTCTCCTGGCCTTTTCCACTCTAAACTGAAACATTCAGCTTGACTTCGCTGCAATTAATAAGAGCTTACTGTGTGTATGTTTATATGAGTTTGAGTTTGGATGCATGATAATATCAATAAACACTGCAAATGTTCTCTCCACCAAATATTTTAGAATGCATTAAGTCCCACATTAATATCTGTTGCTATAGAAACAAACACGAATTCCCATATGGAGGGTGGTGGATGATGGAAGGGGCATACATGAGTGCATAGGGAATGCATTTGGCTCCGAACAAAGAATTTAATCAAGAGCTTTTGCATGGCTGTCACATGCACTGTGAGGGTCACTGGGTCAAGAAGCAATCAGAGAGAATTCCCTATGAACATGCAAAGCCATGAACCAATTTGCATATTGAACAAACTAAAAAGACAACACATACTGTATGTATACTGGAAGTCCTGAGTGGGGAGCACAGTCCCATCAATCTATCCTGGTGTCATACGTATTGGTTAATATTCATGGTTGCTGATACGCTTAGGACGGGAGTAATATCAGAACTGCCAGTAAGAATGTCCCAATCTGTGAACAAATCAGCCAGAATCAATATCAATCAAAAGTCAATCAGAAACACTTGGTGAAAGGATGGATGGATGATGGATGATGAAAGGTGGATGGATGGAGAGATGGTTGATTTTTTTGAAAGGATGGATGGATGGATGGATGGATGGATGGATGGATGGATGGATGGATGGCTGGCTGGCTGGATGGATGGATGGATGGATTAATGGACGGATGGATGATTGACTGACTGTTTGAAAGGATGGATGATGATGGATTGGTTGATTATTATTTTATCGAAAGGATTAATGATGGATGGATGGATGGATGGATGGATGGATGGATGGATGGATGGATGGATGGATGACGAGTAAATCAAAGTTGAACTCAGTGAAAGCAGAGGCAAGATGATCAATTGCATGAGTGTTTACATCCACTCAGGTCTCTTACATTGAAACTCGTTCACTATCAATCACCTTCTGTGACGTATGGCTCATGAAAACCCACTTACATGAAATCAATCAAAGCTCAACCCAGTGAGGTCTGTTTCATTTTAAAGGTCCATGGCACAGTGCACTACACTAATGACTGCCTTGATAATTTAATCATGACTATTCCAAATGATAGACTAAAATGGTGCCTATACTCACTATGTTGTGAATGTTAATAATCTATCCTTGCTGAAAGAGGTGCTGACATTGCAGAAGTCTTTCTATTGCCTGCCACATTCAGCATCCACACATAAGGACGAATAATGCATTTCACAGTGCTCTAATTATTTCCTGTCTTTGCTCCAATATTTAGTCCTCTCATTTGTGACTCTCCCTCTCTTACACTCACACAGACCACTCCTCAAATGGTGCTTTATAATCCCGGATCTGACAATTTCCTTCATTTGCAATATTGCTCTAAATTGAAATGGCAAGTGGCCATAGAGTGCATGGATTTATCTCATTAATAAACTATTATGCCTCCCCTCGGGTCTTAGATGGTTTTAAAAGAAAGTCACAGTGGCAAGAGGCAGGGGGCCTTTTAAGATCAATTTTCAGTTTCTTGTTCAGGGTAAAGGGTGAACATGCTATAAAATATTGATAGGGAAGAAATGTGCCTTTAGGTAAAACAATTTGCATAAACCTCTCCTTCTGCCTTCTGTCTGACTCGTGGTTGTTTGTTTTCAAGTGTTACATTTGGTAATATTTTTTTCCCTGAGGCTTTCCAATTTTCATACGGTGGCCGAAGAGAGGATTGTTTTCTGAAGTGCCTTCATATAAACTAGGACTTATTTATTTTTATCTGGATAACAAGAACAGCAAAACCAGACAGTTACACTTCTTTTTACATTAAAACATAGTGGCTTATGCAGAGATTTGTCATTGCTGGAGACAGTAAAGGTAAACAGATGCTGTCATGCCCACAGATTTGCATCATGTGTTGGGTATTTCAAAAGCTTCAGAGGACCCACATGACTCAGTTTTACATATCTACCGCCCCACTTTTTTGTTGGGATTCTCACCACTGAGAGATGGTGAGCAGGAAAAATGCTGTAGCAAGCCATGCAGGCTGCCATGCAATGTGAATGCAGCACACATCCATTGAAGCAAAAGTATTATGCCTCATTTATTCTGTGGGCAAAGCAGATTTTGTCCTTAAAGCTGGAATAGACAACAACTGAACATACACAATGCAAAACCTCTCTTTCTGCTGCCGTGCATCACTTCTTTAAGCCCCTACCACCAAACCCACAATGTCAAATGGCAACAGAAAGTCAGTTGTCCTGTGAAACCTTATGTTTCACAGGGCCCATTCTGCACAGGGTGAGCCTCACCGCAACTAGTCTCCTCAAAGACACCTCTCCAGCGTTTCATGGCTCCAACGCTGAGCACTCTGGGATTCAAAGGCAGCCACAGTGCCATCTAACAGCAGGATGAGAGGCTAGCAAAGAGTGCACTCAAGGCTCAAAACTTATTCCCCACTGTTAGTCAGCATTCCTCCGCCACACTATTCAATAAGAGAGCCATGGCGTTGATGATAATGAGGCTGAAGCTCTGTGAGTTCACACACGTTCTGTACGATTCGCCGTTGTAGACAAAGGAGTTACTGGAATCACTAGTTGCAGGATATTCTGCAGGTTTTTTCGACATTCTTTCACTTTCCCTGTCTCCAGCACTGGCACAGAGCTAAAATGAAGTGTGAAGATAGGTCTGGCTATGCGAGACTAGACTTTCACCATCTGTAGAATAAAGGAATAGGAACACCATCAATGTGAGATGACCTGGTCTTTCTAAAGCCTGAAAACAGAGGAGTAGAGAAGTGCGGAAGTAGTTTTCTCTCAGACCATTTGAATTACAATATACTGAAAGGTTATTATGGAATTTTTGCCGAATCACGCCTAACATGAACTGCCTACCACAGCTTTAAGGTTGGTCTTTCATACACCAACAAATCATCAAAACATTGGTGGTGGACTTTGTTTTATGGAGACTGGGCAACATATCTTCCTCATGCACTGCTGTGAGACAAATTCAACCATCCATCCATTAGCTATACCTGCTTAGCCTCTAGAGGGTTGAGGAGGGCTGGAGCTGACCCCAGCTTACACTGGCAGGTAGTGCAGTTCACCCTGGACAGGGTTGACACATAAAGGTAGAAGGCCTTTTCACATTGCACTTAGCTCAGAGCTAAGGACAGTCCTTAGCTAAGAATATGCAGTGTGAAAACCCCCATAGACAAACAACTATTCACACCTACATTCACACCTACGACCATTGTAGTGTTGCCAATTAACCTTAACTAATGCTTTTGGACTGTGGGAGGTAAAACCCACACAAGTGTGAGAACATAAAAAATGCAGCAAAAAACAATTAAATAACACACATACCATCTCCACACATATACACACATTATGCAGCGTTTTAGTGGATTAAAGAGCATAAGTGGAAAACATGTTGCACATGGCTTAGAAAGAGGGAAAGGACAAATCAATCCAAGATTTTGATGCACAGAAGCAAAGGAATAATAATCCTCTGATTTTAATCAGTGTGCGTAACAGTTATTCAAGGGTAGAAAACAGTTAGTTTTTGGAGGCCACAGAGTCACAAAAATCGTGTTTTTTCTTTCTGGGAGTGTGAATGTACAAAATATTGTCACTTGGTGCCTAAATGATGAGAAAATACAATTTTAAAATAAAGGAAAGTTTGGCGTGACTGAAGCACTAAACAATATGATTTTGATAGTGTGAACCTGCACAACAAATGTCTTGCATGGACAGTGGGTACTGTGGAGGTACCATCAGTTTTCTGCACAGCAAAATAAATGCATGCACTCAGGCGGCCATATAATCCCCTCACAAGAGCTCATTTGACAAACACTGCGGTGTCTGCCTTCGATCAATCAGTGGAGTTTTCAGAATTAATAGAACATGGGCAGTCACTGTATTATGCATGACACAGGACAATCAAACACTGAGGAACATACGTTGGAGAAATCAGAATAAATTAGGAGATGAAATGCATCCCACCCATCTAATCAGCAGCATCTAGAATTTGTTTGTGTGTGCTGCATCATCCCCAAAGTATGTCAGAGTCTGATTAGCAGCATGCAAGATCCACAGTCCCTACGCAACTTTATTGATAGGCACAGTGATGGATGAGCATCCAGAATTCAAACATAGTCTTCAGTATGCAGACACTGCACACCGAATATTGGAGCTTCTTGGTGTATCCTGCTATAGAATTAGACTTGATGATTAATTCTTTCTTTTACAACACTGGATCCTGACAGCCTCCAAAATCACAGAGCCAACATCAAAGAAGCCGAGGCTGCGGCACGACGTCCTTTTCCACAGAGAACCAAAACTGCATGTTTGACCCAGTTTTCTTTTACTCGTCAGGAGTCGCTTTTCGAAAGCGGCTTTTCAAAGGAACATCACAGCCAAGTGGGCCGACAAGAGCCACGAGTTAAAAGACACATTCCGAAGTGATAAATGCACAAGAGGCCACATCAAGTCCTTTGATTTGGGATTGACCACACCTCTTAAATAGATTAGATTCAGAGTTTTGTCATTAACCCACACATTTTTCCACCTCTCCCTCCCTTCTCTTTCATCTCCTTTCTCATCTAGCTAGTTGCTGTGCACAGCCCTAACTGATGCCTCTCTCCTACCCCTCTATCTAATTATATTCTTTCTCTTTTTCACTGATTCTCCACCAGTTTCCTCTGTGTTGCCTTTATATGATGAGCAGAATAAGATCAGGAGCCTGATTTCAAAGAGAAGTGCTGACATGTGTTATGAACACCATAATTATTCAGGTGTGGCTCTATCCCTCTCACTTCCACTGAATACAGAGTTATCTAATTGTACAGTGTGAGACTTGTTTATGCAGTAATAAGAACATACACATAACATGCCATTCCACATTGTACCCTAATTATAACCATTGTTGACAAATTAGAAATTAGAGATCATCAGCTGATATAATGCATAGCATCAATATTTTATTTGCAAGCTGTGATCATGGGAGGCATGTTTCTGTACATACTGCTGTCAAAGTGCCTCCAAATATCATCATCTTATTGTTATGCAGCAGTAATGGGAGCGTATGTTGGGAAAAAGACAATGAATATTCTCTCTTATTATCCAGAGGACTTTTGATATGATGCAAGCACAAGGAGAAATTCTGTCTAATCATAAATCTTTTCTACATTGTTAGTATCAGCTATAGCGGGCTCATGGGGGCCAATTTAGGTGATACCAAAAATAGGTGTTCACCCAGCTGCAGGAAACCAGGATGTGGGTTCCTCACTTCTTTTTTGACACAATTGATCTACTAATAGTTCTGTATGTAATTCTGTGAGTGGTGTGTAGGCTGCTGCAGAGCATTTTACTGCAAAGCTGTCTGTGGGAGCGGCTGAGATGTTTTCGCCCAATCAGCTGTTCATCAGTAAGCACGGTGGGCGATGGCGACCGAAGAGTGAAAATGTCAACATGCAAGGTGTGAATTATATATTTAACCTCGATATTCTGTGAGAGGTAGAGAGTGACACTCACTGCTGAGGAGTGAAGAGCTGTGAGAGATGCAGTATTTTTCTGCACAGTAATCTTATTTGGGGCTGGCGTCGGATGACATGCAGGCGCTCTCCCCACAAAGCTGCATTGAGCACCCGTACTTTGGATTTAGCTTTTGTGTTGGAGTGGACCTCCTCTTCACATTTCAGCACAAACACACACACAGACAAAAAGCACACTGGGGAATCCCGTTATGCACCAACTATTGGGGAACAACCCAAGAGAGAGAAACTATAATCAGAGAGCAACACAGCAACATGATTATACTGCATAGAAGCCTACTTTTCCATATTAATATCTAAGGATGAAGATGCTATTAAAGAAATACGTTGACATTTTGCAGAATATTCTGATTCTCTCTTGCTGAGAGTTAGATGATACAGCACCGCTCCCATGTCTGTACAGTAAATATGAAGCTACAGCCAGCACCTGGTTAGCTTACCTTAGCAATATGACTGGAAACGGGGAAACAGCTAGCCTGGCCCTGTCCAAAGGTAACATAATCCACCTACCAGTACCTATCTTGTTTGTTTAACTCGTACAAAGCTGACAAGTGTCGTTTTTACACATCTGTGTTTGTACAAATGAGTGTTAGTTATAGAGGGCTAATTACTGAGCTGCAGAGGTGCTGGTAGGTGGATTTATTAGCTTTGCACAGAGCCAGGCTAGCTGTTTACTCACCTCCTGGCTCTAGGTTTATACTTAACATACAGACATGATGAGCAAATAAGTATATTGCCAAGTATCTATCTATCTATCTATCTATCTATCTATCTATCTATCTATCTATCTATCTATCTATCTATCTATCTATCTATCTATCTATCTATCTATATGAGTGCTGTCAATCAATTAAAATATTTGATCACGATTTATCTCATGAATGTCATAGTTAACTCGCGACCAATTGCAAAATCGCACATGTGCATCTAAATGTCCTTTAAATGATCATTTATATATACGCAAATGTCTTCTTACTTGATGGTTGAAATTTTGTCTCCCCTCTTGACCCTGCCTGGTGTGTATAAAAAAAAAAA
>JBBMOE010000009.1:8819016-8864650 GCA_037975065.1 Chaetodon trifasciatus | reverse complement strand
AAATAAATAAATAAATAAATAAATATTTATTTATTTATATTATTTATTTATACACACCAGGCAGGGTCAAGAGGGGAGACAAAATTTCAACAATCAAGTAGGAAGATAACATTTGCAGAAACTATACTTGAATGGTTTCATGAATTTGAAACAATTAAAATAACCCCAGAATATTTTACTGACTCATTTGGGTAGTCCAAAATTTCTGAGAAGGCTCATGATATTAATGTTTCTACAGTCTTGACAAAACCTTATCAGCTGGCTAAATTGAAAGACTCACATGTCAAAAAAATCCCGGTTTTGATCATTAGAGGGCTTTTTGTACAGCAGCAGACAGCGAGCTGCTAGATTAGCTGTTGACATTTTTCATTTTCGCTCTGTCAGCTCAAGCTTCGAGTGGATGTGGTGGTTAATTTCCCAGGCATACTGTGGGTCTCCAGCAGGCGATGATGATGTGGGTCAGCCTGTTGGCAGCTCTGAGAGGAAGTCTTACACCAAAATCAGTCTGTCCCCGAGGTTGTTTTCTGTGAGTGAAGTACTTTTCATGTACACTATATGATTATGTGCTCCAGATGAGACTCAACAGTCAGGACTCCAACTACTGTATTTTTATGAAATGTAACCCATAATCTGGGTCACATGGATAACATCAAATTTAATCATGACAAATGCATTTGTCCTGCAGTCAAATGTGCAGTGTTTCTATCCTTAAAGTCACCTCTATGCCATTAAGTCCATTATTCCAGAGGAAATAAATTCTGTAGATGTTGTCAAGGTTAGGTGGCAAGGTGGAACGGTGGCAACACTGTCGCCTCACCACTAGAAGGTCACAGGTTCGATTCCTGCTGTGGGCGCCGGGGGCGTGTCCTCCACCATGCCTTCGGTGCCTGCTGCTTGAGGAAAGGAGCCTTTCTGTGTGGAGTTTGCATGTTCTCCCCGTGTTCACCTGGGGTATCCTCCTTCCTCCTCCTTCAGATCGCCATCTGACCAATGGTGACAGAAGAAACTGGGGCCCCAGGCGCTGGTCGGATGGTAGCCCACCACTCCTGGTCCGCCGCGGAGGAAGGCGACCAGGATGGGTTAAAGGCGGAGGACAAATTTCACCAATTTGCATGGCATGTGAGAGCATGTATGTAGTTTGAGTGACAAATAAAGGGAATTGTCCCACCGATTCTTCTTCTTCTTCTTCTTCTTCTTCTTCCCTCTTGCGTACAGTTTTTTAAATTTTGATTTCATCACATGCATATCTATCAAATCCAGGTCAGGTCATGGTACTCCTTTGTAAAGCACGTAAGAAATACAACATGTTTATTAATTGTGTAGAAGAAACAAAACAATTAATGGCTGTTTGTGTGAAAACAAAGAGTTTTAATATAAAAGATCTTGACACTTATTATTTTTGCTGAATTTCAATGGAGATTAGAGTTCGGCCACATTCATTCCCCGCAGCCATAATAGTTTAGAGGCTTGTTCAATCGTCCAGTGGATACTGTGAGTGCTTGAGTGTTCCCATGTTGCCTCCTGTCTGAGATTTTCATTGAAAATCTTGTTAGCGAGAGCTGAGCCAGGACCATCCATCTTGTGTTGTTTTTCCTGGAGTATTCTTTGTAGTAACACTGCAATTGTATTCCTCGATGGCCCCATGTCTTGTTTGAAATACCTAAACTGTTTTCCTGGAGGGAGTCCTGGTTAATAGAATGAGGTCCCAAATCTTTGACAGTTTTAATAATGTTGTAGATCTCTGGTTCACCAGTCCGCTGAGAACGCCACTGCAGTTCATCGCCAGGGCTTTTTTTTTAACGACTGAGCAATATTGCTTTTGAACCCACTTCAGCATAAAAGACACTGGGGAGGAAGTCGCTATGTGATCTTTTCTCATTTCAATACGGACATGGTTCACGGCTGGGTTTTTCAGCCATGCAACAGAAGCGTTCGTATAAATTGCACTGTATGTCAGAGCAAAAAGGTTGATGCGTTTTACAAGCTGTGAGGGCGTCACACCGTGCCTGTGCCCATTAGAGGGTCTGTCTGTCATCTATCAGAATTGCCTAGATTTATTGAAGTGGTGTTGTTAAGAGCAGTCAACCTCAGAAATGAACAGCTTCTAGCCCAAAAAACTGTTGCACTGGGTTTTTGAAGGCCACATATAAACTGTGAACATTTGTTACTGCTGAGGTATATTTGTTTCTGGACTCAGCAGAAAAGAGCCCTGAAGAGCAGAATCTGTCTCATAAAAAAGAAGCTCTCCGCACTTCACTAGTTGCACATCCCCAAATGGCAAAATCTGACAAACGTTTACTGAAGCATTTCCTCATTTCGCTTCTCTGTGGACATGGCAGACACTGTAACTGAACTGTTAGTCATAGAAGTACTTCAGGGTTGGTAAAATTCAACCCTGAAAGACCTTGATAGTATGCAAAGTTAAGCTATTTTAGGAAGCCTGTATGAGATAAACGGGGTGTTTTGCATCTCACACATTGTCATATTGCAGTGGTATCCTCAGTGAAAACACTAACTGTGAACAAGCTTAAAAGCATTATGGGGTGTCTGTTGGCCATGTTGAGCACAATTATCTCTAGGCTGCTAAAAGGAGAAACACAGGAGCCTGAAATGATGGAGTGCTACTCTCAGCTGAAGCCAGATAAAATATAACAGTGGGATTTGTACAATTGATAACTAATTGAAAAGTGCAAGGAAGGAAGGTAATGCACCCTTGACAGTGAGTGAAACTGAGAACATTCAGAATGTCTCTTAATTGTCAGCTATATCGGCCTAAGCCTGTTAGCTCACACCATTTGCTCTATAATGATTGATTTCTCATGCATTACCACCACATTCATGCTCATTAAAATGTCAGTGGATCCGATGCCAATCACCGCGAGCAGGCCATATGGCGGTTTCCTTCCTCAGTGTATATTGGCTGACCTCGAGACCTCATGCTGAAATCTGTGACCATGATACTGGTTACAGATGGAGACTGTCTTCAGCGGGGCTCCTGCTGTCTCTTGGCTGTCCCGCCATCACACACAGTCACCCAGTATGAATATTGACCACAGTACAACCATGCTTTGCCTTTTGTTTTTGTTTCATTCTGAATCACATGCCAACTGTCAGCTGAAACCCAGGACTTCCACCCTGCTCTCCTCCATATTCCATTATACAGTGAGTGAGCGCAGAGCACCATCTGGGATGTCTTCACATCCTGTCTACAGTCATCCCTGCTTGGATGTGAAAGTAGAGATCCTACTATAATCAGGGAGCTCAAGCGGCTGCCTGCTGTTGACCTTAGAACCACAGCGAATGAGTATAAGATGTCAGTGCTGTGGTTCACTCTCGTATATTTGCAGCTCAAAGTTCATCGAGTGTTTCTCAGAAAACCACTGGATGGATTATTGTGTCACTGGGAACCTGCTCCAAAATAGCCAAAATTCAGAAGCAGGAAATATCCTTTTCATGAAAGGCTGATCAATAGATCTGAATCAGTCATAAGGTTTCCATTTCTGTTGTTCTTATTAGTTTGGAGATGGGGCTGGCCTGAGGCTCAGCATGGAGGTCTTTGAAGTCTGAATCATATGAATATTTTTAGAATGACCTCAATATCTATTTGTATTACAGATTTATGCATCTCTTGAGTGTTTTGAATTAAATAAAGTGTATGCTGGTTAAGGAGGAAAACACAAGAAGTGGGATTCATATTGTTCATTAATTGTGCTCCTTTTTACCCAGTCCTGTAACTCAGTCCTGTTCCTAAGCTACAACGCCATCTTCATTGGATTTATCTATGTTGGTTTTCTGCAAGCTGTGGTAGCTCATTGCCTCACCTCTTATCAGAACAATGCCCAACCGAGCAAGGTCCACCAGCATTTGAAAGGGCGCCGGAGAAAGGCGTGAACGGCACAGAAAGACAGAAAATGCTCAAATCACCTCTGCCCGACTTTACCTGACTTCCTTGGGACGGTCCCGCAGAAGGCTGCAGCGGCATTTACCCATCTCTGCATGAAAAATGAAACAGTCGCACCAACCGAAGGAAATGCTAGAACTCAGAGTGAAACAATGATTACATATTTCACAGAAACGACAGTATATTTAAATGGATGGGGGAAAAAACAGGAAATCACACTGCTGTTTTCGGCAAGTGTATTATTGCTCTCACTGATAGCACAGCGAGGAAGAGAGAAAGAGGCGCCCGCCTGCGCAGGAGCCTCAGCCGTGCGCGCTTTCATCCAGGAGAAAGCTACTTTCTTATTTGCATCGTCAAAACTGGCTTTGTTGAATTAAAGAAACGCACACTGATGAAGCGCCCTCTTGAATAAATCGGAGCGCACGGGAAGGATGCTGCTCTCACTAGGAGCAGGTGTACTCAGGCAAGCGGAGGCGCAGGGCACAGAGCAGGAGCGACGCACAAGAGCGGCCGGACCACAACACCTGCTCCACGCGAAAACCTTTCATCCTTGCTCGCTGCTTGCTCGCTGCTGCTGCTGCTCAACCCCTTCAAAATAACTGGATTTTTTTTTTTCATGGAAGTTATATGTGGAAAGCAGGAGAACGTGGGCATGAAATTGGTGGACGCGCAGCTCATTTGAAAAACACTGTAGTGACACAAAAGAAAGAAAAATCGAGGACTGCTCTGTTGGCTTCCCACAAGGCTGTTTCTCTGAAATCAATCTCGTTCTTATCGAGGACATAATCATCTGCAAGAATGCCCGGAGCACTTTTATCAGCGGAGTCGCTCTACATAGCAATGGAGGTGGTGATTGCACTCGCGTCTGTGATCGGGAATGTGATGGTGGTTTGGGCGGTGAAAATTAACAAATCATTGCGAGATACCACGTTTTGCTTCATCGTATCCCTAGCTCTGGCGGACATTGCCGTGGGAGCCCTCGTCATCCCTCTGGCCATCACTATCAGCATCGGACTCCAAACACACTTTTACAGCTGCCTGCTCGTGGCGTGCACGGTGCTGGTTCTGACTCAAAGTTCAATCCTGGCCCTCCTGGCTATTGCAATTGACCGCTATCTCAGGGTCAAGATCCCCACCAGGTAATGAGGTTTTCACCATGAAAATACGATTCACTTGTACTACCTGAGCCACGAGGAAAGGTGATGGTAATGGCACTGTTTTATTTCCCAGAAAGGAGAAGACAGTCCAGAACCCGTGTCCCTTGGTGGTCATTCCATCACGCCTGTCCCTTTATATGCACATAGATCTGGCTCACCAGCGCAGACATGACAGCTCACTAGAACATGGCTGGTAAACCAGCAGCTTTAATTAGTCCCTCTGCCTTCAAGATTGATAAATGTTGGAGGGAGCACATGACAGAATTAGTGCATTTGGCTGTGGGGTTGTCTTCAGGAGAATCATGTTTTCTGTGTCTCTGGAGGGCACAGAAAAGGTCAGTTTTGCTGTCAGCGATGTTCAGTCTCTTTGTATTTGGTGCGCAGGACGACCATGCCAGGCTGAAACAAAAGACTGAGAGGTGGTGCTGAAAGGCTGAAAAGATAAGCTTTGTAGAAGATGGGAATTTATTGTCTGAGAATATTGGCTGTGATAGTTTCAAACTCAAATCTCCTGTCTAAGACTGTGCTAAGTCTTCCAGGCTTATGATAGCAGTTTATCAGGAATTTGAGCTTTTGATTGCTCAGCCTTGTTAAGTTAAACCACCCACGCTTAATGAGGGTGGGGGGTGAGGGTAGCTCAAAACATGAATACAGCATTTCCCAGAAACTAGAATATTTTTAGTTTATGGTTGATCTAACATTGTGCTTCTTGCACACAGGAATAAAGCGCTGATCCCCCTAGTATCTGATCTCTGATCAGCTCCCACGCTCACCGTGTGAAAAACAACAATCTTCTTGCTGTGCTTCAGACACAGGCTGAAGTTAGAACATACAACCCTAATCGATAGTAACCCAAGATATGGCACCTGTGACAGCTGCACTAAATGGTAATGTTTTGTTCAGCCTCTGGCTGCAATTAAGCAAAGACCAGGCTCTTGTAATGCTTCTATATCCCTCACAATTACAACGCCAGTATGTATCAACTATTAGTAATCCAAAAGGGATGAGTTGTTGCTCTATACACTTTACAAGCATGAGCTGGATCGGATAACTGTTTTCATCCCTTCCTCTTTCATGAAGTATCATGATACTCATCATGATACTTCATGACTTCGTGATACTCTGTATCCTTTCTTGGTCACAGGACAGCAGTGATATAATGTTAGAGCCTCTGCACCTTTCACCTTTTTCTAGCTCCAGCTTCTTATCCATAAAACACCGTAACAATGAAAAAGCCAAACGTGTAAAATGTGATGTAGCATGCCAAGTTCTGCAGCTTCTGTCCACTGTACCTCTGTGATAAATTAGCATGTAATATTGAGCCAGCTGTCAGAAGTACAATTCAGTTTTGCCCTGAACAAAAGAAGCATGAAAAGCAGCAGCACTGCAAAGGGCAACAGTTTTATAGACTGTCTTGTTGTAAGTGGGAATATGTGCTGCAAGGAACCATGTGTAAAGTGTAGAGTATTGTTACACATGGGGCTTTGTGTTTTCAACAATAACACTTTCTCATGAATTGTATCTTTTTGCGTCTGAGGGCACTGCCACAATGACAAATGAAAGAAAGTAAGAGCATGCATGAGCGCTGTGAGAGAAAGTGCTGACACCATTCTGTGTTTGCTCCTGCAGATACAAGCGGGTGGTGACCCCTCGGCGAGCGGGGCTGGCAGTGGTGATATGCTGGATGGTGGCTTTCATCGTGGGGCTCACACCCATGTTAGGCTGGAACAACCTGGGGCGCCTCCAGCAGAACGGCTCCATCAGCTCCGACCTCATCATCACCTGCCAGTTTGAAAACGTCATCAGCATGGACTACATGGTTTATTTCAACTTCTTTGGCTGGGTGCTGCCACCACTGCTGCTCATGCTGGTCATCTATGCGGAGATCTTCTACATGATCCACAAGCAACTCAACAATAAGAAGTTCACCACCAGTCACTCAGATCCCAACAAGTACTATGACAAGGAGCTGAATCTTGCTAAATCGCTGGCTCTGGTCCTTTTTCTCTTTGCCATCAGCTGGCTCCCACTCCACATCATCAACTGCATCACACTCTTCTGCCCTGAGTGTCAGAAGCCCATAGTCCTCCTCTACATCGCCATCCTGCTCACCCACGGCAACTCTGCTGTCAACCCAATTGTCTACGCTTTCCGCATTAAGAAGTTCCGCACGGCCTTCAGGAAAATCTGGCAACAATACTTCTGCTGCAAGGACACACCAGCTCTGGAGATTCAGCCCAGCGACAGGAAAGAGATGCCCAATCCAGAGCCACAGCAGGCAATGACCCCGCAGCCCCCTCACAAGAAAATCCTAAATTCCGATCCAGTGCAAGAGCAGCCGCCTCCACCTGAGCAGCAACAGGACCAGAGTACCGAACCACCGCAACAACCCAAAGAACATCCACCCTTACTGGAGCAGAACGCAGTCTAAGCCAAGGAGCAAAGCTGATTGCTGGCTGGGAAGGTAATGATCAGTGCACGAACATTGGTTCTCTCCTCATTTGAATGTAGTCTAATGAGGGGCACGAAGTGCTACGATGCTGTCGTGACTGAGGCGACTTGGATGATAAATCTCAAACACTGGAAGATCATTTATTGTTACTCAGGAGGAGTGGATTTACTTAAAGTTTGGTCATAGAAAAAACAAGAAAAAAAGGGTACCTATGAACTTGCAATAATGGAAATCTTTTTCACAGCAACTGTCTATCTTAGTAACAGACTGAAGACATTAAGCTTTAATGTTTTGTTCATTATGGTCAAACAGGTGGTGTGAAACATTACAATGTGCAATATAAGTTATTGTGGTTGGTCAGTATCAGATTATCAAATGTAATAACTTGCTTTAGAATGAAAGTTCAAATAGAAGCAGGTTCATCTTACTTCTGTAATACTGTGTGTATGTTTAAACTGACAGTGGCTGAAGAATATGAATGTAACGATACTGTAAATAAGGGACTGTAGCAGCACGGCTGTGAATGCTCACCTCTTCTTCAGGGTCTTAATCGCACAGCAGTGGTGGAGTAGCACTCTGTGCGAGATTTTTGCAGCAAGGAGGTGTGTGTGTGCTGATTGAAGGGTTTTGTAATCCCTTAATGCCTATCCACTGGAGGTGAGTCCCTCAGTGATCCAGCAGCACTGATCCATTACAGAGGAGATGGACAGGGATAAGAAACAAACAGCTGGAGGGGATGGGAGATTTTAACCTCTTTAGAAGCTGTGTTCAGGAGACTCCTGGCTGCAGAATGACAGCTACTCAGGGGGGAGAAAGACAAGATGCACTTAAAGTTCATGTTTATCCAGCCTCCATGCCAGCTGGTGGTGTGAGAGGAAGGGTTTTCTTTTTTTCCCCCTTAGTGGACTGATAATAACCTTATCACAACTTACCACTAGACACAGTGGCTTCCATTTCCATGGCCTTATTCAGTGTTTTAAATAGTGTGGACTTGACAAGAAAAGACAACCTGAAGATTGTGAGTACCTTTACTATACTGTCAATTTTTTTGCATAATCCCAAACTGGGGCATCTGTCAATTCATACTTAAACAATGTTCAATGCCACTGATATATATATATATATAAAAACACTGTATGAGAATGTAAAGTAATTCTGTTCTGTCCCTTGAAAAGACTCAGAGCTGTGGACAAGACACTGTGGACAGTGCACTGATATTCTCTTAAGTGGGTGACAATCTCTTAAATAAGGTTAAGACATTTTTTATTGCAGTGTCGACAAACATCTCTCAGGCAGGAGCAGGCAGTGAACAGTCTGGATGGCTGAGAGGAAACATTAATCCATACCACCTACAAAGTGTATAGGCCAGGTGGACTGTACATAACACAAACTTAAAGAAAAAAGTGGATGAATAAATGTATAACATGATGTGCTTTCTATAGATAATGCTTTGCAACCCAGGTTTACAGTTTTGATTCCAACAGGATAGTGAAATACACATGTTTGTGACATTATTTTATGTTATTTCATAGTTTGATGAATGACATCTGGTCCAACAGCAAATGCGTTACATCTTCTATTAATGTAATGAGGACGTGTTGTTAATTAGCATATCTGGTTAGTTGCAAAAGTGTTAATACTTAACGTATCAGAAAAATGTTCTCTGAAAGCGTGTTTCATATGTTTTCTGCCAAAATAGCCAATGTAGCAATACAAAATCCACCTATAGTGACTGTCGCATTATTACACTTTTTATGGTTATTTTTAGGCAGCAAAAGCTCTTTGGCTGATGGAGTCTGCAGTGAATTTAAGCTCGAGACACAGCGGGATTATAACATCTAACCGAAACCACAGCCTTCCTCTAACCTAAACCAAAGTGGTTTGTTGCCTAAACCTAGAACCACAGACAGACACAGAACTCTAGATGCAAACCACAGACTTTGGTGTCAAAGTCCTGAGCTTTGTACGCCCACCATCCACCTCAACCATAATCCTCGTCTCAACCATAATCCTTGTCTCCAATGCGGTAGATAAGTGGAGAGCTTCATGTTCTAAAAACAAAAAACATTGCCTCTGAATGTAATCCATGTCGTGATTATGTTTGTCACCACAACATAATTTCAAGGGTGCAGAGTTGCACAGCCAAATACAAGGTCCTGCTGGGCTCATTCAATCATTTTAAAGTGGCAACAATCAATACTTTTGTACTAACAAAACATCACAATACTCATACGTTGTTTTGGTCTTCAGACTCAGAGGTTCAGTGTGTGGTTTAGTCCCGCCGCTCTCATCTTTGTTAGCAAGTAGCTGGTGATGAAATTTGAGCATTTAGCAGCTAAGGAGGCAGATATTTTCCCCAGGAGTTAGCCAAACCAAAACAGAGATGAAAAAGACGCAATATTATTATTGAGTGGCTGTAGACACGACTCCAAATTTATGTTAATGTTTCATATCTGCTCACTGTGTAAATAAGTAGCTGTTTGCTGACAATTTCACCATGTCACCTTAAAATGATAATATATGATTGTATACAGCTTGCTTCTGCTGCTCGCAAGTAGTCAAAAAAATCTGTTAATGCAGCTTTAAAGATAGGCGCCTGTAGTCCACATCAGTCTGTTCCCTCTTTGCATAAAGTCAGCACTTCCTCTGTGCTACCTGAGGATACGCTCAATTAGCCATCCACCCAGTCATCTTCTCATGTAACCTGTTTTTTAAAAAGAATGATAAATAAGTTATTTTCTGCCTATTCAGTCCTCTCAATGAGTCAGCACTTCCTGAGTTGTAATTACTCACCAACAATCGACACTTTAGGCCCTGGATATCTCAACTTTCCATTGTTACCTTGCTGCAGCTCAGCAGTGCTGTCAGAATTCTCATTACTGCTGTGCAATAATGCAGTGAAGGGGCTCTTAGATAACAGTTGAGAGTTGTCACGGCTCTGACAACCCATTTCTCCTCTCAGTATATGAATTCCTTTGATATTTGCCGACATATAAAGTTCCTGGAAAAACAGCGTAATCTAGTGAGGACTGCCTGCTGTGTTTGTGAGGTCTGCACTAGAACTTGTCCAGAATCCATACAGCAGAAAATACACTAAACAAGTGTCGGTTTGGTTTCTGGGCCAAAGATGCTGAGTTTCAGGGAAGGATTGAATATCAAGTCGAAGGAAACGTCAGATAAGAATTACAAATAAAAGAAAGGAAATACTGTAGTTTTCGCAATACCAATACAACAGCAGAGATGACCTTTCCCTGCAGCGACCTGCTGTCCTTGGGGCTAATGTGGGTGTTAACTGCAGATCCTGAGAGAAGGAGAGTGCCCTCCCTTTCCACCACTTCATGTTCACATTGTGCAGCAAAATCAACTCAGGTTCAGGGTGTACCAACCTTGTATCTTATGAAACCACAGACATTATAACACATTTTCTTATTTGATTCAGTAAATGTTGGTGTACATTTGCAAGGGGAATTCTTCAGAAACATGATATGTGCTAATCATGTTGGAATTAAGTCAAATTAATATCAGAGTATTGTAATGATGACGATAATTATAACAGTGCAAGTGACCTCTACTCTTCAGTACCTGCCCTTGTCCCCTTTGGTGAAATGCGCCAGGTCAATATTTCCACTGGATGTTTTGTTTTAACCATGTTTCAGGTCAATACTTAGCTCTGTACATTAGCTGAAGCTCTAACCGACACTGACCTTCCAATCCCCAGAAGACTCCTTGTACCTCCACGAGGGCAGGCTGAGGGGAAAATGCATAGCTTAATATTTATGTCCCAGTGAAGGGCTTTTTTCGTTAAAAATGGAGTAGCGGTTTGATCCACCTGGGCTCTGATCAGGCGTCATAAATAAACAAGCATGTTGTGCCCCTGGTGCCACTGCACAACAAGAAACAAGGCTCCTTGTCAGAACACTTTTGTATATCATCACAACATCTGTCTTAGGGAACAGCTGTAACACAGCTCTGGGCCTTTGAAGAATGAAGGCTGGATAACACCCTATAAAAGAGGCTCTATTATCCAATGACACCAGCAATGACAGTATGGTGGTGTGATACAGTAAAGCTCAGAACAGTATCCACCATCACATACAGTGTGTTGTTGGCATTGTCGTGTATGTGTGATTTGACTGAAAAGCAATCAGTCATAAAAACAAGGCCACCAATTCTGCCTCTGTTGAAAGAGCATCTGTGTCAGACTCATCCGTGTTAAGCTACAGCAGTGTGAGAACATCAATTCTTAGTTGGCTGCGTCCAAACTGATGTGTATAAAAATGAGAAGGTTAAAAAAAAGTGGATGAAAATTTGCAGCAGATGGGTAATTTGCATCCAGTAACAACTGAACACAGCATATTAAGATGATGTGCAAAATATTTTTAATTTTAGCTGTGATATTGCAAAGCAGTTACACAAACCTTTAGCTGTGAATTTAACCAAAAGGGGCTGTAGCAAAAAACACTATGCCATCCATTGTCACCATTTTTCATCCCACTCACTGAGCCTCCGAGAAACAGCAATAAGGGATCACAGCATGTGTGAAAACCCTTCAATAAAACGGCATTAGGGTGCTGCAAATAACACAAACTCATTTTCCCTATAATCAATTATTCACCAAACAGGCTTACAAAATTAGAACAACATCAATATTTTATCTCAATTCTTTTTTTTTCTTTTATCAAATCTCTGCCTCAGGAGGTGTTTTGAGAACTCAGCCTTGAAGCAATGTTGTAAAATGCAAAGGAAGATTGCCTCCTGTGCGAACCAGCACTTAAGAGAAGATGGAATAAGTGGCTCACGGGATTTCATTTAAAAAGATGTTTTTATGGAGCAGATTGGGCTGAGATGGTTACACGCTTTGTTTAGTAGCATAATTCACTTGCTTGTGTATATTAGAGATTTTCCTCATACAGTCAGCCCGTGGCTGTCAAAGCTTGATGCTGCATTTTCTTCCTGACACTAATTCCCTGTACCAGAGCTCTAGTTCTCTCTTTTGGCCTCATTGACTGTCCTTATGGCGGACTGCCACCTGCTGGTAAAGAATAATTTGGTATGTTTAATTTAAATTGAGCAGTGCCAGGAGGACTCAGTGTTGGTCTGTTTCTCTGATGGAGGGTACTAAGGTCCCATCTGGTTCCTTCATTAAGCTTCTCCCACGGGTCCGGATGGCCATTCTGGCATCCACAGACTTTTATTTAAAATCTTCTGATGGCAGTTCCAAAGACCTGCTTGGTTAATTAATATCCTCAAGACACTAGAATTAGATCATGGAGTTGAGATAAAAGAGTCAGAACAAAAAGCCCACTATGTGCATTTGCACATCGGATTCAATACACAATTTAGCCATGTGGCACATTGTGCTCAGAAACAACATAAATCCACAACTTACTCTGTTTTATTGCTGTAGGGTAAAAACTTAAACAAGGCAATGCAGTTCAAAAGAATTGAGAGTAGAATTTGCAAGATAGTACATGATGTCTTTTTATCATAAACAACATTTTTTTGTATCATTCTAGATTTGAGAATGAAGTTGATTGAAGTTGTTGATTATCTCACAGAGATACTAAAGGTATGATCCAGAAAATGTTCCTTCATTCACATCATAAGATCACCCACCCTCTGTCATGGTGCCAAAATGCTGCTTCTGCTGTCAAGAGACCCACGTTTGAACTTCAGGGTATTTTATTACTTCATACCTCCAGTATTTTAAACAGGGGACTTATGGTTAAAATGTTCTGCTTGAGATAATGTTATTCTAAATATATTGCAGTTCATTTTAGTGACACAGGCAGAGTCATCAGCAAGTATATAACCACTAAGAGTTATGTCAGAGTTCAACTTGTTTTGCTGTGTTACTGGAAAATGACACAGAGTGTGCACAACCATCTAGGTTTTGTCCTGGAGGGAAAAGCTGCTTTTATTTTAGGCCACACAAGTTCAAATTCCGGCAACCCCACAAACGGTAACAGAGAGCTCAAACCCCAGCAAACACACATCAAAAGCAAGCATAATTGCCTGCCTCAACAAGTCTGAACCAAAGTGTGCAGAGGCAGCTGAAGTGCTGAACCTGACTCACTTCCTGCTTGCTATCAGCTGCTTGGCCTTTCTCAGGAAGGGGAAATTCCCATCCCTTTTCCCATTTTATGAAACGGTGCTTTTAAAAATCTGTTGAATGGACTTTACAATACATGACCTCATTATACATTTTTTTTTTTGGGGGGGGGGGCTCACAAAATGCCTATCTGTAACAGAGCACTTCTTTGTTTTGGTTAACAGGCTTTCTGTTCCTTGTGGCAGATTTTGAAAACAACTCTTTAAAAAGTTATGGAGGCGTTGCTCCATCTGCAGTTAAACAAGCAATAATAATATTCGGTGCAATCAGAGCTCCCATCGTGGCCCATGCTGTCACTCCCTGTGGCTGTTCTCTGGATGGCAGAGGATGGAACGCCCATAAAGGCCACTGCTTATGACTGGCAGTAATTAGCTTTTAACGGTGGTGGTGAAAGATGGCTGTCCATAAAGCCAACACAACTCCGCAGTGGTAGCCCACGCCTCAGCAGACGCAGTCTACCCTCAGTCATGGCTCTCAGCCAAACCTTTTTAGTGATATTATATAATTACATGAACTCATACAAATTGTCTACAGTATCTCCCTGGGGCGGCCTGGTGGCCTCGGGGTTAAGGCGCCAACCACGAACCACAACGTCCCTGGTTCATTTCCGGCAGGGAACCTCTTGTTGAATCTCATTCCCCATCTCACACTCTTCTCCACTTCCTGTCACCTCTCTTCCATCACTATCTAATTAAGCAGAAAATGCACATATACATACAGTATATATACCTCAATTCCAAAAAAATTGGGATACTGTGTAAAACATGAATAAAACAGAATGTGATCATTTGCTGATTCTTTTTGACATAGACTCAATTGAAAACAGTGCATATGTATAATGCTGACCACTGTCACTGATTTTTGTAAATATCTGCTTATTCTGAATTTGATGCAGCAACATGTTTCAAACATGTTGGGACAGGAGCAACTAAAGACTGGGAAAGTGAAGTGGAATGCTCCAAAAACACCTGTTTGGAACATTCCACAGGTAAACAGGTTCATTTGGTAACAGGTGATGGTGTCATGATTGGGTATGAAAGGGGCATCCTGGAAAGACTCATAAGCAAGGATGGAGCGAGGTTCACCACTTTGTGAAGACATGATTGTATAAAGGATATTACTACATGGGCTCAAGAACACTTTGTGAAACCATTGTCGGTAAACAGCAAATGATTGCATTGTTATTATTTACGTTTTATAGTGTCCCAACTTTGTGTGTATATATATATAGATATATATATACTGTATATATATATATCCCTCAATTACCTCTGTCATAATAATTTCCCATTCTCACGCAGGTAACCATGTACACAACTAAGATGATATGTTTGGTTCTCATAGGGCCACAAGTTTCTCAACAAAGTGCCACAAATGGTATAATCGTGTATGTATCCATACAAATTATTGCAAAACATCAGTACACATACATCCCTTTGGTTAGAGGACTCTCTGTCATATCCTGTTTCAATCATCTCTATCAACGTGTCCCAATCCTGTAGAGTACCTGAGTGGAAGCAGAGGAAGTGTGCACGGCTGGTCTGTGGTTGCCGCTGACCAGCAGAGCAGAGCAATGGAAAAGAGAACAGTGATAAGCAGTAGTGGTTTATATGACATGCATTCTTAACAGCTTTAATCATTTTAACATGGCGCTGTGCTTTGATCCCCAGCGGTGTGACGGAACTTAATTTCCCCATATCAGATTAAGAAAAGCCGCTGTTTCAAGAGCATCAAATTAAGACGACTATTATGTTCCGATTGTTTATTTAGCTTTGTCATAGCATCAACAAGTCATCTTGGAATGACCTACTTCAACCTAACCTAACATTTCATACTGTTCATCCCAAACTGCAACCGAATGACACATCACTATGAGGGTTATCACTATTACTGCCGTTTCAGCATCTGAAAGTACTATCATACACTAAAAATCTTGAAAAGATTTACATTTGTATGTTATTTGAACTCTGACTACTGTACTCTTTCATTTTGGCTGCCTCTGAATCAGATTCTTATAATCTTTACAGCTGATTATAGGTTGTTACATTAAAGTATTGTATGAGAAAGTATTGGCACAGTAAGCAAGAAATATTCCCAAAGGTGACTAATAGTCTAGATTTTGATAAAGTGTTTGGCGAGGCAGAAGTAACACTCCTGTCTGCTGTTCCAGGGAGACATGAGTCAAAGCTGTGGCCTCTTGTGCTCCTACAGTCCCATTCATATGACTGTACACAGCTTTATGGCAACTGTTTTAAGTTTGTTCATGGAATTATTTCTGTCGAACTTAGCATGCTGACTTATGACTCACTGCAGACAAGCTGTTATATGAGTGACACTTAGAGGGCACAGCGTGGTTTCCGCCCTGCCGATTGCTTGTTTTGATCAGTATTTGTTTTGGTTGGGTCATTTGTTTTGTTTGTTGTGCTCTACGGATCCCTGTGTGCCAATTTGACCCACAAGCATGCATAGTATCCCAACAAATTAAAAAGGATTACAAATATTCACAGACAACACATTAGACATGTTCATTGCTGTTTTAGTTTCATTGTTGTAATAATGAGGCGAACAACATAGAATGATCAAAATAGGATGAAGGAAACGCACAGGCAAACTTCTTGGAGAGCCAAAATAAACTGTTGTGAGAGTTTAGTGGGGTATAAAAACAAAACTTTTCCCAGAAGAACTGCAAGGCACAGCAGACTCAGCAGGGCTGGGTAAAGTACCTGGACGTGGTGATGGGGTAACACTCCCCCCACATCAAACACAGTGACGCTCCTGTGTGTTGCACAGTCGTTGTGTCCCACCACAAAGTCAACAAACCAGCCATCATAAAACACGACGCAGCTGAACGAGGAAGCTGGCCAAGAAACCACATCAACCGTGGCAGACAGGAAGTGATTTCTGTATTTATAACTGCCTGCTAGAAACATACCATAAGACATAAACAGTTTGCTTTAACAAGACAGTTGGAAACTAAACAGGGCCTCTGACAATTAAGCTCAAAGTTGCAAAACTTGCTGTAAAGCAGAACTGTAAACACTGACGAATCTGAAACCAGTTTAAGAAAATCAGGATATAAAACATGCCATGATTTGGTGGGAAGTAAGAGCTTCATGTGTGAAGCTCCACACATTATTCACCTTGAGCTGTTACTGATCTGAAAATGCCAACAACAGAGCATTTTGTTGTTTTCTGCCTCGCTGTGTTTTCGCAGCCCGCAGAAAAATAGAGAGAGGTCATAAATGATGACTGTGTGATATGACATGACTCTGACGTTGCATGGTTAACCTAATCATAAAGATCCCGCCCACGCGAGCTGTGAGGGTCTTGCTGCTCTACTATGATATTATCCAGCTCTCTGATGACGCAGTTGGCCACCTCATACAGCTATATGGTGTGTGCCAACAGGCTGTGCTGTGATTGAGGGCAATTTTGGGAAGAATGCCACACAAAAATGTGTATTTTTTGAGGTTCGGTGCCAGACGTCTTTTTAGAAGCAAAGTGGCGAAACCAAATGAAATGTGGCATTTGTTAAAATGCATGGAGCCGTATTCATTAAGCCTTTGACGCCATGTAAAATCAGTGACAGATGTTTTCAAAGCAGGCCCGAGGAGCCACATATAAACAGAAATAACCTTATGATTGTGTCTGAATGAGCATAAAAACTGCATCTCATGAAAGAGGGCTTGTACAGCTGGATAGGGCTGCTTTAGTGTGAATGAAATTCAATCCATGTGACCAAAAATAGGTGTACAACATGAATGTGTGTAATGTTACTACACTGTAGCGGTAAATGTCTGTTTTAAATGTGAAAACAAAGAACATTTTTCAGTTCATGCAGAGTACATTTACTCTCTTCCAGCAATGTGCTGGGTTTCATATACATGTTAATATGCATATAAAGTCAGCAAAGGGCAACAAGCATGATAAAATAAAGGAAATGAACACTTTCGAATGCTCCTAATGAACAACTGTGTTTTGACCTGTCAGAATCATTGTCAAAATCTGAAGAGGTATGTGTTTTATCAGGACTGTGAACAATAGATTTTAAGTTTGTGGCAGCTGTGTTGACGTTCTGATCTAAATATGCAAGCTGTTACCATAAATTTTGGGCTCTGTGCTGGAAAATCACAACAAATAACAGAAGTAGCATTCGAATAAAGAAGAAGTACTCAGTGAGAAACAATATGACAACATTTCTTCGACATGTCAATAATAACCTTAAAAGTGGGGGGATGTATGATGTCTGTGTGAAGATCAACCACATCAGGAAACCATAGATCCGGAGATGAGGAAGGATATCTTCCTCATCAAACCACAGGTCAGAGACTTCACACCTCCTCCTCATTAGGACGTTAGGTCCAAGATTTCCTTTACCATAAAGGGTGTGTTAGAAGAGAAGCTGTGACAGCGGATGAGCACTTAATTCTTCCTCCAAATTTATAGTCTGTCTCAGTTGCAGTAAATGTTTTCATATCCATTATTCTACCGGGGCTTAGGCAGGAACTACCCTCTCTCCTTTACATGGACTATTTTGATTTGGCACATCAGTTAAAGAGAGTTGTTTATTTTCCTGCATCTGAAAATGCAGCAGAGCAACTGAGTAAACATGTTTGCACGGGAAGAAAGTATGTCAGCAGTGTGCTCACTGAAAAAGCCCCTCATCGGCAGCTTTGGCCATTCATGTGGGAACGCAGTGAGTCATGATATGCTGGCTGAGACACATCCTTGCCCACAACACCTTGATATCCACATACCCAAAATATCAACATATACTCAGCATACACACACTACTGCACAGAGCTGGTGCTCTTAAGATTGCAGATTAGCCAACACACAAGTTCTTTAGAATAAAAAAATCACACAACCAACTGTTATGGAACAGAGATGCATTTTAGATAGAGAAGTAAGATCTTTCTCAGGAAAAATACAGAAACAGTCATTGCTAAATGAGGCGTGTAAATCATTGCTAATGAATTGGCTCATTTTGGGGATGTTGCATCAGCAATAGAGCATAGTGATGATGAAGGTAGTTCCCAAAACTCTGGCCAGCAACAAAGAGTCAAATTTAAGCACACATGGATTTCTTCATCATGTCAATCATTCGTCATCGAAAATAAAAAACATGCAATACAAGAAGCACAAACCATAAAAGGTTTGCCATCATCAAACAGACAACAGAATTTTTCCGTTTTTTCTGAAGAAATCTACTTTTGGCTTCACCTAGTTTGACATTTTATCCAACTATAGATCAAGAGGAAACAAATGTCTATTTTTGAAAAAAAGTGGAAGCAACACTTTTATATCATTACTTTAAGCACTGAAATAACAGAAGTGTCTGGCTGGGTCCCATGATGAGGGTGTTGTGTCAGGAAAGGATGAAAGGATGACAGTGACAATGAGCATCTCAGCACTGTGTCCATGCTCTCTGTATGTTCTTTCCTGAGAGTTTTTTACACCAGTTTTTATGATGCATGTTCTTAAGATCACAACTACTTTAAGAGCTTTCAGTCATTGGTCATTTGGTTCATAATTTGTGTGGCTTTTCAGGCAACATTCATTAGTTATTAACAATAACATGAATGCAATCATAATAATTTGCCACTATAACTCCTCCACCACTGCCATTGTACACCGAATACCACCCACTTCCAGCTTGAATATCTCCTAAAAAGAACAATTACTTAACCACTCATTAGCTGTTAGGTAAAGCTAAATGTGGATATTTTGGAAATTCCCCATGTCCATTCAACCGATACAGTCTGTCAAGATGTAGATGGGAGGGGCTGAGGTTAGGTAGTAGGCGGGAGCGAGGTTAAGTGACTAAGACGTTACATTGCATAAAAACAAGGTCCACAACCCCAACCCAGGGCACAAGGCAGAGACAACAACAAGAGCCACCAGTCAAAACAAAGAAGTACGCCAACACTGACGGAGAGAGACTGTTGATCTTCAGCAGAGAAGCGTTTCCATTTTTTCCATCAAGCTGAGTACTGGTTCATTGCAAGGCTCTCTATAGTGTTTCTTACTTTTTGCAGCAGTCTACAGAAGATCTCATCATGAGATACTGTGCTTTAGCCTTGTGTTTAGTTTTGGGGATAAGCATTCAGGACGGATGGAGCCTTCCCCTCAAGTCTGTCTTTGTCAACTTCCCTGGAGACGTCATCAAAAACATGACTGATACAGAGCTGGCAGAAGTGAGTAACAGATGGTTCATTTTGTGTTGATGGAGTGAAATTCCCAAAACTGTATGCAATCAAGCTGTGCAGGGAGGCTATCACCTGAAGAGATCCCAGTCATAATGTTAATGAAAAGGAAAACATTTTCTTCTAAAATTCAAAGAGAGACAAAAATGCTAAAGTTTACTTCATAAAGACCCATTCATTAATGTGGTTTCTCATGTTCTCCTGTCAGGGTTATCTGAAGAAGTTTGGCTACATAGACACGCTGCACCGCAGTGGCTTCCAGTCTATGGTATCCACCTCCAAGGCTTTGAAGAGGATGCAGAGGCAGATGGGGCTGGACGAGACTGGAGAGCTGGACAAGCAAACCCTAGAGGCCATGAAACAGCCTCGCTGTGGGGTTCCTGATGTGGCCAATTACAAAACATTTGATGGAGACCTCAAATGGGACCATCACGATGTCACTTACAGGTGAGTAGAGAGAAAGAATCTATAACTAGATATGAGGACATTGTAATACTTGTGCTTTGTAATGCAATGCACCAGATACAAAGTCTGTGATGGGGATGTATCACCAAGCACCTTCACTTACATTGTCCATTATGATGACAGTAAAATGAATGACAGTATCATTCTGCTCTTGTCCACAGGATCATTAACTATACTCCAGACATGGATAGCTCTCTGGTTGATGACGCCTTTGCTAGAGCCTTCAAGGTGTGGAGTGATGTGACCCCTCTGACTTTTACCCGCCTCTTTGACGGCACAGCTGACATCATGATATCGTTTGGAAAAGCCAGTACGTGTTTGCATGGTGGTCATTTCATCAGTGTTGTTTGTATGGATGTTACATAGTTGAGTTAGTTGTAATTATGGACTCAACCCAAATCTAAAATCAAAGACTGATGTGTAATTTAATTTTCTGTTCAGACCACGGAGACCCATACCCATTTGATGGTAAGGATGGCCTCCTGGCCCATGCTTATCCTCCTGGTGAGGGTATGCAGGGAGATGCCCACTTTGACGATGATGAGTACTGGACATTGGGAACAGGACCAGGTAATCACACACACCAAGAGATAGAACTCCACCATTAGCAATAATTGCGATGTTGTCTCCCTCTAGTGTTCACTTTAAACATTACATTAAATGTATGAATTTCTCTGTGACCTCAGTTGTGAAGACTCGCTATGGGAATGCGGATGGTGCCATGTGCCACTTCCCCTTCACTTTCGAGGGTAAATCCTACACCACCTGTACCACTGATGGCCGTTCTGACAACCTGCCATGGTGCGCCACCACAGCTGACTACAGCAGAGACAAGAAATACGGCTTCTGCCCAAGTGAACGTAAGCTTGACAGTTTATTCTACAAGGAAAATCATAGGCCAGAGGTCAGCCAGATGAGCATGTTTGCTTTTCTGGAATGCTGATTCGCTTCACTCACTCATCCTTGCCCCCAATTCTCAATCTGACAGTTCTGTACACATTTGGAGGAAACGCCAATGGAGCTGAGTGTGTCTTCCCCTTCATCTTTCTGGGGGAGGAATATGACAGCTGTACCACAGAGGGTCGCAGCGATGGCTACCGCTGGTGTGCCACCACAAACAACTTTGACAATGACAAGACATATGGATTCTGTCCCAGTCGTGGTGAGTGACAAGAACCACAATGCATAAATACTGTGGAGTGTTGCTACAATGGCTTGGGTTTTTGTTTTGTTTTGTTTTGTTTTTGTTTTTTTTTACTGATGTTGTTATGTCTTTGTTTGGCTAGACACCACTGTAATTGGTGGAAATTCTGAGGGAGAGCCCTGCCACTTCCCCTTTGTGTTCCTGGGTAAAGAGTACAACTCCTGCACTAGTGAGGGGCGGAATGATGGCAAGCTGTGGTGCGGTACCACTGACAGCTATGATGATGACAAGAAATGGGGCTTCTGTCCTGACCAGGGTGAGAAACAAATATAAGAGAGAAAGTAGAGTAGGTAAAATGCTATCGATATTTACCCTTGTCTCTCATTGATATTCCTAACTGTGTGTGTCTGTGTTCCAGGTTACAGTCTGTTCCTGGTAGCAGCCCATGAGTTTGGACATGCCCTTGGCCTGGATCACTCCAACATAAGAGAGGCCCTCATGTATCCCATGTACAGCTACGTGGCAGACTTCTCCCTGCATGAAGACGACATCGAAGGCATTCAGTATCTCTATGGTAAGGCCGTGACAAACTGGTTTATCACGCAAAATCTCATCAAAATGTTTACATTTCAAGCTTCTCAACAATCTCTCGACCGACTTTTTTTTTCCAGGAAGCAGAACAGGCCCTGATCCCACACCCCCTCAGCCTGACACACCCACTACTGACACCTACCCAGACACTGACGAGACCGATGCTACAGAAGAACCCGAACCCACCGAACCCACTACCACTACCACCACACGACCTGTGGATCCAACCAAAGATGCCTGCAAGATGACCAAATTTGACACCATCACTGTGATTGAGGGAGAACTGCATTTCTTCAAGGATGGGTGTGCAAACATATTCTTCTTTGTGAAAGAAGTAAAAGCAGAGACATAAACAAAAACAGGGAGTGTTTTTAATATCACATGTTGATCAACAGAAATTACTGGAAGATGTCCAGTAGCAGCGATGCAGGACCCAAGGGACCGTTTGCTGTCTCTGAGAAGTGGCCGGCTCTGCCATCAGTCATTGACTCTGCCTTTGAGGACCTTCTGACCAGGAAACTGTACTTCTTCTCAGGTAATAAAGCTTCTTACATTGTTTAAGGGACCAAAAGCAATTTAGCCAAAAGTACAGACAATTTTCATAATGATCACTTTCTTTCTACAGGGACCAGATTCTGGGTGTACACAGGGCAGAGTGTTCTGGGCCCCCGCAGCATAGAGAAGCTCGGCCTCCCCAGCAGCATCCAGAAGGTGGAGGGAGCCTTGCAAAGGGGGAAAGGCAAGGTGCTGCTCTTCAGTGGGGAAAACTTCTGGAGGTGTGTTAAAATTGTGCCTTCAGCGTATTTAAATCTGGGAATCAGGTTGGGTTTTTTTGTTTTGCAACAAAGTCTGCAATTTTTAATGACATTCTCTGGTATGATGAACACAGGCTTGATGTGAAGGCCCAGAAAATCGACAGAGGATATCCCAGATACACAGATGCCGTCTTTGGTGGTGTCCCCAATGATGCTCATGATGTATTTCAGTACAAAGGTAAACAAACCTATCAATTTTACAAAAAATTAGCAGCAGATCACTGGATGTTCAGAATCCTCATTTTGCATTCTTATGATTTAACTGAAATATTTCTGCTTTAGGTCACCTCTACTTCTGCCGGGACCGCTTCTACTGGCGCATGAACTCCCGCAGGCAGGTGGATCGTGTTGGCTATGTGAAATATGACCTCCTCAAGTGCTCAGATTCAAGCACTCGCTATTAAAAAGAACACACAGGGATGAGCTGGGAATCGTCTGTAATGTGGTAGCACCTATTTATCTCTTCTGTGTAGGTGCCTGGGAGAATGAGATGCAGTATTTGTGTAGAGCACCTGTTGTGTGATGTGTGTGTGCTTTCTGGGATGTGAATTATTGGCCATGCTGGCTAATTCTCAAACATACAGCATTGGCCTAGAATAAGCCATGGGTCCAAAGGAAAGCAAGGCAAATTGCAATCCTTGGCAGCCTGCCCTCAGTCCGATCATCTGTGAACTGATGGTGGTCTAAAATTTAAGACCCACAAACATTTTAAATATTATCAAAAGACATCTGGACCAGATTCCAGATTTGCTAAATAACTGCGTTGCATCTGACGGGTTCAGATTCTTAACATTAATGGATTATTTTGGTATTTATAGCAATATCTAATATTATTTTTTGTGTCCTAAAGCTTGTCTGTTTTGTATAATTCTGTATTTCTGAAAATGGCTTCAAGGCCAATTACTTGCACTGGAAGACAATGCATGTCTCCTTCACTGATAGTATTTATGATTTGTTTTGTATTAAAAATTATAACTTTCAATGCAATAAACATTCCGTGAGAACTACCTACCACTGTCCTCCGTCTCAAATTAACATAAATTACCTGACAACACTAGCATGCCCACATCACATATAACTCGACCCTTACACTATAAACATAAACGTATGACGCACAGTCTGAGCAACAAATGCCATCTGTTTACTTTCTACTGCATCGACCGACCGTCTCAAGAAACAACGGTCCTAAGTGGCGACGTATTACTCCGCATCGAATTGCGTTATGCGCCTTCCTCTAAAAACAATAGTCCAATAAGTGATTATTAACACATTTACCGTATGTGAAGCAACATGTAACGACCAATCTAACAGAAACACAAATAATTAAAATCACTACATTAATCAACGTTTGATAAAACAACGAGCTGTTTTTCAACAAAAACAATAAATAAGATCCGGTTGCACGGACAGGAAGCAAGGAGAGTCTCATGGCGCCCGACTAGAATGAAGCAACAATTATCGGTTACTATTTTTGTTGGATTTAGCGCATCTAACGTTACACTACAGGATACCTTCTTACACGAAAATATACGGTAAGAAAAAAACGTGGAGATTCTAATGCCGGAGATGGCAAATATTTTAATTTTCTTCAGGGGGAGCATTTGGGCGGTCTGCCGCGGCTGAGGCCCTCGAGGTCCCTAGTAGAGCTTTCAGAATGCCTGAGTGTAAAAGCGGGTTGCCTGGTGTAAAATGGCGACGCGGAGCAGGCAGGATGAAGGGCAGCTAGGCCCATTTTAAAACAGCTAACACACGTTTTGTTGAACGTTGTGTCGACTCGATAAGTCACTGTGGTTGCGGCAATAACATGTTCCTCATTCAAGAACTTTGTCCCGTTAAAACATTCAAATAATAATTGTAAAAGTGCGAGACATTTATATGTGATTTGTTCCTTGCCAAACAAGATACAGAGCAACAATGACAACAATGCTAGTTAGCTAACTAAAAGCTAACGTTAGCTGCTCTGCTTCACCGTGAGCTAACAGTTTAGACTGACTTCAAGTTCGTAAATAATAGCTGACAAGGGCAGATGTCATTTGCTAATTATAGTCATACATGCCAAGCCTAAATCTAAACTTCATGAGTAAAGACCTTACAGTCACACTAATTTGACGTCCTTGGTGTAAACATTTCATAAAGCTAATGTAGACAGACATGACAGCCACTGCCTCGGATAAATGCCATGTTACTTAAAAACCCCAGAAGCAGTGCTAAATCTTCCTAATTAAACACGTTTCTGTCCGCCTATCACTAGACACTACGTGATGCGTAAACACCAGTAAACTCAACATCCTACACTAAACCAATGTGGGAAAATGGTCATGTGTGAAATATTCTGGAGAGACATTCAAGGATATAAGTCTAGACATGTTACTAAATTGTTCATAGTATCACGACACTGTTAGCGTGTATAATCCAAAATCAAAAATTGCCATTAAAGAGCTTCAATGATTAATTGATAAGTTGTCACCTATTAATCACCAACTATTTTGATGATGGATTAAAAGTTTTTAAAAAACTCCTTGAATGTGAATATTTTCAGGTTTCTTTGCTTCTCTGACAGTAAATTGAACATCTGTGGGTAATGGACAAAAGATATTGGAGCATGTCATCTTGGGCTTGAATGCCGATGAACTTTTTTCACCATTTTTTGATATTTTACAGACTAAACAAGTAACTGATTAATTGATAAAATAATCATTAGTTGCAGCCAAAGAACATTACAGTCTCTGTCCTTAGACCCTCGAAAAAAAAAAAAGAAATTCCCCCCAAAATAACTCAGCCCTCAACTGCTGTGTAGTAAAATTATGAAGTGTCAGGACATCATAACTGTGTACCTGACTAGATGTACTTTGTTACTTTCTAGGTAGTGAGTTTGCTCAGTTTGCTTTTTCAAACTGTGAAACAAACATGTTCACTCTTGCTTAAGTTATCTTTTCCAACACTGCACATCGTTACTTCCTCAGAGTTGAGAAAGTTTGACAAACTGCTTCTGTTTTTCCATCCAGGATGTATGCAGGTCTTCAAGCTCGTACTATTTCCACACTGTACTTTTTATTTAGTGTCAGATCAGCTGGAATTATAAAATATCTTCAGTTGTGCAAACACTCACAAAGAGAGTTGTCCGGTGAGATGTAACTAAGGAACTAGGCATGACTTGAGTTGAACTTAACACTATGCACTTGCAGGTAACTTAGGGCATGCTTGAAAGATGACTGAAAATTCGACTTTGATACTGAATTTATGTTTCATTTTTGTGTAGGTATGGATTCAGAGGAGAATGAGGTGGAGAGCAGCAGTGATGCAGGTCCCTCAGGGATGGAGGAGCCGTCTGAAAGCGGTATGGGCATGGAGTCCTCAGAGGCCATGTCTGCAGACAGCAGTGATGCTGCTGCCTCTCATGCACAGGCGCCAGAGTCTGACTGCCATGTGGGACAGAGCTCAGAGGGACTTGTGGTAAGCTTTTTTGATTTAAAAAAATTCAAGATTTTGTGTACATATGTGGGTGAAAACGATCAAATACTAAAGGCAACACAACCACAGTTAGCGATTAGTCTTTATGACTTCATGAATAAGTTCCTTGATATCGTTGCCATGTTCTTGTTACTCCCTGTGAAGGTGTTCATCCCAGAAACCAGCTCCAGTACAGATGTCAGAGTTTCATCAGTCCACCTCCCTGACTCCTCCTCAGTGGCCCAGTCCACCAGCGTGTCCAGTGTCTCCACGGTGACTCAGTCAGTGCTGGTGTCTGAGTCCGCCCATATGCTGGTCCATTCCAGCGCTGTGTCTGAAGGAGCCATGATGGTTTCTGACTCAACGGCTTCTACCTCCTCAGATTTGGGGTCAGCCATTGACAAGATCATAGAGTCCACCATCGGTCCTGACATCATGAATGGTATTTCCACTGATACTCCACTTTATATCATAGACTGAGCAGCTTTAACATTGTGTCAGTTTGATTAGTTTGCCTTAAAGTAGCAGATATCTGATTCTGTCTACTGTTCTTAGGATGCATAGCAGTGACCAGTGCAGAAGATGGAGGTGCAGAAACAACCCAGTATCTGATATTACAAGGACCAGATGACGGTATGAGTGCTGTTGTTACTGCTACGTCATTAATTCTTCAACCCATGTCCAAGCATTCTTAAACTGGATGAGAAAATTATCACCATGTTTATGCACAATAGAAACAACATTCTGAATATTCTGGTGGAATTTTACTCGGACAGTATTTATTTAGAGTGTGGAGAAATTATTGAATCTTTCTATGTCAACTTGTTATTAACCAACTTTTTATTCCTCCAAAAAGTGAGTTTTAAGTAAGCAATTTCAAATTCACTTATGTAGATGACACACTATTGTACAATTCTACCATTTCTATTTGTCTGCCATAGGTGCTCCTATGGTAGCCCAGATGTCATCTTCAGCCCTCTCTGATCGTATAGCCATAGAAGCTCTTGTGGAAGGCCCCACATCTACCTGTCTGGACCAGGGAGACCTGCAGGGCAACCTTGAACCTGACCAGCCCGACGATCAGCCCGGTCACTCGGGTTACCCAGAGGACAGTCAGCCCGACCAGCCCCAGCACTCCCACCCCTCCCAGTACATGGACTGCAGTGCAGATGGTCCAGACCAGACAGGGGAGTCCTCATCTTCGTATGTGGAGTGTTCAAGTGAGGAACCAGATCAGACTCGCTCCCAGTCAGGTTTCCCTGACTACAGTGGGGATAACAGTGACCAGGACCTGCCTGGATATGTGGAATGCAGTGGGGCTGACTCAAACCCAACCAGCCGAGGTCACTATGTGGTGGAGTGCAGTGCTGGGTATCTGGAGTGTGCAGTGGATGATGGCGAGCGACCACACCATTCACGCAGTTACATTGACAGTAGCGCAGACCACCGGACCCAGACTTGTCGGCAGTATGGGGCTGAGTATGGAGCGGAGTGTGTTGCAGCTGCAGACTCTGAGCAGCCAGGTTGTTCTAGGTACCAAGCAAGGGACGATGATGAAGATGATGAGCAGAACCAGGATCCAGATCAGCCGCAGCACTCCCAGCAGCAGCCCCAGCACTCATGCTACATGGAAAGCAGCAATGGCCCAGAGGCCTCTCTCTATGCTGATGACAGCTCCTCATCAGACCACCCTCTGGCAGATACGGCAGGTTCAGGCGGGCTGCCTGAGGCATTGGAGTGCAGCGAGAGCCAGCCTGGGCCTTACATCAGCAGTAGTGGGACGTACACCTCCAATCCAGAGCCTGAGCGGGCCCAGCAGTGCTCACCCAGCCAAGAGGAGCCCCAAGGGTCCCAGGGGCCTCAGGACGAAGCTGGGCTGGTCAGGGAGATGGAGACATCAACAGTGGCAGAGGGCTCCGGAGACCGACCACCAAATCTGGCTGAGCTGGAGGAGATGATGGAAGTAGTGATTGTACAGCAGTTCAAGTGTAAGATGTGTCCATACAAGAGTGCCTCTAAAGACACGCTGATTAACCACATGAGAGACAAACACTTCAAACCTGCAGGTAAGGTACAGAATTATGTATGATTATGTATCACAAAGAAATTGACTTGAAGTTGTTAATTTTTATTTTTTTGTTTAAATTTGTTTGTGTTTGTATAATCTCCGGTTTTCAGGGGACATGCCAAAGAAGCGTAAACGTGGACGGCCTCCTAAAAGTGAGACGTTGGCCCGTCGCCAGGCAGAAAGGGAGGAAGCTGAGGGGAGGAAGGCAGCAAAGATGAAGGCTGCTGAGCCCCAACAAGCGGAAGAAGAGGAGGATGATATTGTGGATGCTGGTGCTATTGATGATCCTGATGGTCAGTGAGGAAGATTCATAAACATACATACTTTGCTGAGTTAGTGAATAAGTAAGAGGATTCACGTATCCCCCTCCCTGCTTCTTTGTTTATCCTCAGAGGATAGTGACTACAACCCAGCAGACGAGGATTGCAATGGAAGACCACCTGCCGTTGCGAGGAAGCCTGCTCCACCTATCTCTTCCTCCTCTCATGGGCGTCCTCGACGTAAAGTTGGCCGTCCGAGGAAGTACAGCTTTTTAGAAGAAGGCTACAATGGCAAAGGTCAGTTTTCAGTTTGAGTTTCAGTTTCAAAACACAAAAAAACAGCCAGTCACTACACAGGAGAGCCTCCACCACAAAGCTTACACGTTTTCATTCTTCTTTCTCACATTTTTTTAAAGAAGCAGAGAGCATTGCAAAGAAGCCCAGGGTTAGTGGGGATGCTAATGCACCAGAAGAGGCAAGCTCTTCTGGGTTAAACAATGGTCCTGCTATGGTGAGCGACGGAGACACAGCTGAGGCAGCAATTAGCCAATCAGACTCTGAAAACAAAGACCCTTCATCCAACACACAGCCAGAGGAGGAGTTCTTCCAGAGGAAACGCGGCCGACCCTCCAAACATTTTCTTCGCAAGAAATATAAGAAGTATATAAATCGAAAGTAAGTGTCACATTATTAAAGTTGTCTTGCAAATAGTATTACACAACCTTTAGAAGAAGCTAATTGCTTCATTGTCTTCCAGTCGGTACTATAAATCCCTCAAACCGCTCCTGAGACCTCACAACTGCTGGATCTGTGGCTCACGCTTCCTCACTCAGGAAGATTTGCGCTTCCATGTGGACTCTCATGAAGGCAATGACCCAGAGCTCTTCAAGTGCCTCCAGTGCAACTATCGCTGCAAGCGCTGGTCCTCACTCAAGGTCAGTTGCAATAAAACAGGCCATGACATTCAGGTTGACCTCCATTTACGTAGACATTTGCACAGCGTCCTAAATGTCTTCCTGGCTGTTTTGCAGGAACACATGTTCAATCATGAGGGCACCAAGCCATTCAAGTGCGAGGAGTGTGATTACACAAGTGTCTACAGGAAAGATGTCATTCGCCATTCAGCAGTCCACAACAAAGACAAGTCAGTAACTCATACAGTAACAACATGCAGCACATGCACAGTAAGTGATTCGTAATACAGAACAAGTTTCACAGGTTTTTACATACTGTCGCTGTTTTTTTCCCCATCCAACAGGAAAAGAAAGACAGAGTTGGTAAGACATTTCCCTTATTTGATGATTGTTAAATGCTAATTAGCATGCTCATGATTTAACAATAATATTAGGAATTCTTGATGTTGTAGCAGAAGCAGTGCAGTTTGTTTCTGTTTTGGCTGGTTGTTGCTGTCTTTTGGGCCACAGAACTAGTCAACATTGTGCTCATTCTTGCAGGCACCAAAGGTGTCCGAGTTCGTCTGCCCTGTGTGTCACAGGATTTACCCCATGCAAAAGAGACTGACCCAGCACATGAAGACCCACAGCTCAGAGAAACCACACATGTGTGACAAGGTCAGGAGACAAAGATTATACAATTCAAGAATGTTTTTTGACCACTAATATAAAAAAGTCACAGAATATCTTAAGTAGTTACCAACAAGTGACCTGTCCCTGTGTCTGAGAAGTGACAACTGCAGGAGGGATGTAATCACCTGTTGAGCAACTTTCCATGAACTCTCTCTTACACTTTCAATACATAAGTATATAATTATCAGGCAAGCTTGTTACTCCTGTAAGATGCTGGTTTTACCCCTTTTTTGCACTTTGAATGCATGGTTTACCTGCCCAGTAGAACAGTTTTATTGTGTGACAATGTTGTGCATTACCGTGACAGTCTTTACAGTGCACAAATGATTTTATGGAGTTTTTTATCTACTCCAAAACTCTTGTTGAAGATGCCTTTTTGTCTTTGCAGTGTGGCAAATCCTTCAAGAAACGGTACACATTCAAAATGCACTTGCTGACCCACATCCAGAGTCTCGGAGAAAACAAGTCAGTATTGAAAGCTTTTATGTCATCAGTCTGTATTTCAGAAACATGGATGTAACCAAATTGTCTGATTAGCAGGTTGAGCTAGAATATGCCTTCATGAGTCAACAGTGGTCATTGTGTTTGACGTTTGTTATGATGACATCATCACCAAGAATAACATATGGATGTGCATGTGCCAGGTTCAAGTGTGAATTTTGCGATTACACCTGTGACAATAAGAAGCTGCTGCTCAACCATCAGCTGTCCCACACCAACGACCGGCCCTTCAAGTGTGACTACTGTAAATACTCCACTTCTAAAGAGGAGTTCCTGGTCTCCCATCTGGCCATCAAACACACAGGTCAGTGTGGCAGAAAGGCTTTCATAAAGTTCAATGAAACTAAGGGTGTTTCACCTCATGAAACACTGTGTTATAAAAATGTGTCATCTGCAGGAGAGAAGCCTTTCTCCTGCGACATGTGTCACTTCATGACCAAGCACAGGAAGAACTTGCGTCTACATGTGCAGTGTCGCCACCCTGAGGCGTTTGAGGAGTGGTCTGTGTCTCACCCTGAGGAGCCTGTGAGGAGGCGACGCAGACCCTTCTTCACCCTGCAGCAGATAGAGGAGCTCAAACAACAACATGAAGACACTCAGGGCTTGCAGAACACAATCGTTAGTCTCCCAGACATGTTTGTTATTTATCTCAGGTTTGATTTTTGATTTTTACGGAGCCCCTAAAGTGCCACGAAAAAAAAACTATATCGTGCGCACGAGATACTAAATTGAGCGCACGAGATGATAAAACGTGCGCACGTTTATGCTAAATTGTGCCCACGTTTATGCTAAATTGTGCGCTCGATTTAATTCACTTGTTCATTTATATAGACAGGCGGCAACACATCCCATGTCTCAGGGCAAGAGCAACAAGAATGTCATTATATGACATTCTATGACATTTTTTCTTCGTGGCACTTTAGGGGCTCCGTAAATTTTAGCACGAGTTGTGACTGTTTTTTGATTCACCATCCTACATTAGGTGGCAGTGGATTCTGCAACACTGCAAGCCATGCAGGGTATGGAAAATGCCTCATTGTCCCAGGATGCATTGGGAAACACCACCATCATCTACGAACAAGGTCAGTCCTCTTGTCATTCAAAAGACTTTTTGAGTATTCATGGTGATGCATCTCACGGTAAAGTTGAATGCTGATGTTTTTCTCCATGTGCTCCTCAGCTGAATCCAGCGATCTATCTGCCCAGAATGCCCTTGACCTGCTGCTGAACATGAGCAATGCGCGGGAATTGGTTGGAAATGCCTTGCAGGTTGGTTCTGTGGCTCATCAAAAAATGTCACTTTACATAAATAACTCTACATCTATGTAGAAAAAAGCAAAGTGGTGTAAAAAAAAATCAACTCCTCAGGTGGCAGTGCTGAAGTCAGATGGCAAAGCTTTGGAAAAGGGCACATGGAGTACGGTGACTGCAGGGCAGGGCCAGGCCCAAAAGGTCGTGACCTTCCATGTTTCTGAGAACGGTGAGACAGTCCTGCAAGAGGCCTATGGGGCAGCCACCTCTGAAACAGGAGAGCTCACCCAGATCGCCATCGAAGCCTACGAGGGCGGAGGGGACTTCAGTGTGGTGGAACAGGCGGCTGAAGAGCCCCACAGCCCTGAATACAGGTGACATGACACACTGATTTTCTCTGATAAGGCAGAACAGATGTTGTTAGACTGGAAAGCACAGGCACATAACTTCTTTAGATGACCTTTATGATGTCCCAGCAGTCTATAATGTCATAAAACTGTTGTCTTTGCAGTAATGGTGAGAGCAGTCCTTCTCAGGCTGTAGAAGTTTCTGGGTCAGAGAGCCTGAAAAGTGACAAGTACTACCTCACTTCAGCACTGTCTGATGGTGTTTTGCAGCAAGTGGAGGTAACTGAGAGATCAGTTGTTTTGGCATGTAAAGATATGTCTGCACGGAGTATCCCTCCTCTTTGACTGTGGTCTTTGTTTTCTGTCAGCTGAGCAGTGAGGCTCCAGCCTCTCCCTCCACTGTGAGCTCTCCCAGCCTGAGCACCAAGAGGTTTTCTTGTCGAATATGCATGGAGTCTTTCCACGGACGCTCTGACATGGAGAACCACAAGAGGGCGCACTTGGATCCCAGCACCTTCAAGTGTCCTGATTGTGACTTTACCTCCACCTCCTGGCCTGAGGTCAAGGTGAGTTTCTCTGAATTGTGCAGCACTGTTTTCAGCTCACAAACAAACAATAATCACCAGCGAGTGTAGCCTTAGTAAAAGTCATGTGGTTAATTCTCAGAGTTAGACAAGGGGTAGGATTGGCATCTGAACAGCATTTATTTGGCAGAAAACCCAAAGTATATCATATGAGTACAGTCAGTGTACCACAGGGCATGTCTAACAAGTACATTAACATCCGGCAGCAACAGACACACATACTGACACAGCAGACACAGCAGAGAAGGCTTTCCTGTAACAACAAAACCAGCTGAGCTTGTGCTGTTGTATGAAGTGTGGAGATAACTTTAGCATTGGCTATGTGAGACAACACAAAATGCTACAAGAAAAATCAGTTTCCCTCATCCAACCTACTACTCTGGCTATTTAACAGTTACTCTTGACTGTCTCTCAATACGAAATATGCCAGCATTGCTCCAATGTGTCAGTCTACAGTAGATGCTACTAGCCACATTAGCTATAGAATGTGCTAACTCAACATTCAACGGGCTAGCCAGCAAAATACACAGTATCGATCCTCAATCTTCAATTTTGTAGTTGTGTGCGGACATTTCCATCAAGTTAATCCAGTGGCCCTCTCTCCCTCAGATGGTGGGAGTAGATGGAAACTTTTGTGTTGGTTCTTGCAGCCAACAGAGAAATTTGCATGTGTTGCTCAGGATGATACCTTCCACATTTTCGTGTTACCAGAGTCTGCGTTTTAATGAGGAAAATAATAGTTACTGGATATAACTCCAGTTCTGTGAGTGCATGCATAGCCCTCTATCTGCATGTTATCACAGCCACAGAAAACCACATTGTTTTTAATATGCTTAAAACATTTGTTACTGTACTTACAGTATTGCTAAATCCATGTCATGACAGAACATGACCCTGGTCACAGTTACGAAACCTGCATACTACTCTCTGAGTGTGATATCCTGTGTTTTAGACTCACATGGAGCTGCATTCCTATCTACGCCCTCACAAGTGTCCAAACTGTAGCTTTGCCTCCAAGAACAAGAAAGACTTGCGCAGACACATGATGACACACACCAATGAGAAACCATTCTCTTGCAAACTCTGTGGACAAAGGTGGGAGCACAAATCCTTTGAATTGTCACAAACCTTGTGTTTAGTTAACATTAGGAACCCTTATACAGCATATCTGTATGCATTAGACCGCAATGTGGTAATGAACAGCTGTCAGTGTTAATGTGTTTTTTTACCCAATATCTCAGGTTTAACCGCAATGGCCATCTGAAGTTTCACATGGAGCGTCTCCACAATCAGGATCATCCCACTCGCAAGAACCGTACCGCCACATCTCAGCAAACTATCATTGTCAACAACGATGAGGAGGCCCTGGCCACACTACAGTGTAAGGAACACAACACAACTTAAGGCTGAAAAAATACAAATGAGGGGTCACGGTGGTGCAGCAGGTAGTGCACGTGCCTCACAGCAAGAAGGTCGCCGGTTCAATTCCCAGGTCGGGCGGGGCCTTTCTGTGTGAAGTTTGCATGTTCTTCCCATGCTTGCGTGGGCTCTCCGGCTTCCTCCCACAGACCAAAAACATGCTCATTAGGTTAATTGGTTACTCTAAGATTGCCCTTAGGTGTGAGTGTGAGAGTGAATGTTTCTGTCTCTATATGTTGCCCTGTGATCGATGTACCCTGGTGTACCCTGCCTCTCACCCGTTGACAGCTGGGATAGGCTCCAGCCCCCTGCAAACCCGAAAGGGATAGGCGGGTATAGAAGATGAATGAATGAATGAATGAAATACAAATGAATTATGGTTAAAGGTTATAAGCAGACGCCTTATACAGGAAGAAATAAAGTCACAAAAAACTCTCTAACTTAAAGTGTGTGTGTGTGTGTGTGTGTCTGTCTGTGTGTGTGTCTGTCTGTCTAACAGCCCTGCAGGCACATCAGACAGTGATCACTCCAGAGCGGTTGCAGGCTCTGGGACAGGAGCACATCATCGTAGCACAAGAACAAGCGCTATCAGACCAGGTATGTAGACTACACTGGACATACATAACTGAAGAGAATTCTCTCATGTAGGTTCTTTTTGCACACGCTGTGTAGCCACTCGTTTTCTAACCACATGCGTCCATCAGGAGGAGGGCACATACATCCAGCAGATCACCACCATAGATGGACAGACAGTACAACACCTGATGACAGGAGACAACCAGGTGACTGAGGTCAGAGCCGTTTTAGATTCTGCCTTTTCCTGTTTTAAAGTACATGATAGTAATGGAATATCAGAAATAAATAGATCTTTATGACAAAGCCTTTATTATATGCTTTCATCTGAACTCATTTGTCACATGTTCCAGGTTCAGTATATCATCTCACAGGATGGAGTGCAGCACTTGATCCCTCAGGAGTATGTCGTAGTAGCTGATGGCAACCCTATACAGGTCAGTGCGTTATCTCATGAGAAGTCACCGACACTGATGGATAAATGCAGGGTTTTACAGTGATCATGTCTCTCTATAACTGCCCCTCTGTTCCTCAGATGCCAGACGGACAGATCATCCAATATGAGCACGATGCGGCCTTTCTGCAGGAGCAACAGGTGAGGTGGATGTTGATAATCTACAGCACTCTCAGAGTTGGCAGATAACCTAAAATGCTTTCCAGTGAGAGTTTTTCTTGACGAAAGCTCACTGCTCCGTGTTCTTTACGTGTTCAGATTGCTGTAAGTCATGACGGTCAGATCCAGTACTTACCGGTGAGCTCAGACCAACAGATAGTGAATACCGACGATCTGGAGGCTGCTGCCCACTCTGCTGTGACAGGTTTGCTCTCAAATTGCACTTGTTTTATAGTCAGTCCTCCATTCCACTGTTTAATTTATCAAATCCATTAAAGACTATGCTTATGATCTTGCATGTAGAGTTTTTAGGTTTATAAATCTTGATTTTACCGATTTTTGCCTATTTCATTAGGTAATCTGCTGAACTGATCATTTGACACACTTGCATTGTTATAGTATGTTATTACAGGAAGGAGCAGGGACCACTTTGAATGCTCCCTGTTGGTGTGTTTAATGCACATTTGAGAGTCAGCTGAAAAGCATTGAACTCATATCCAGTTTTAATGTGAATTTTTGCTCATTCTTGGAACAAGAAAAAGTTGCTCTTTGGCTGCAAACTCTTAAAACACTCCTGACAGTGCACTCATGAACACAATATCAAGGACGCAACAACCGCTAAGGTCTCAGCAGGTTGATTTTAATGAAATGAGAATGATGAATGTTTACAAACTTGATGAAAACGTGAACTGTAAAATCACTATCACAATGAACACCAATAGTAACTGCAGCAGCCTGATAGCAAATCAGACTAAGTGTACAATCTTTGTTCTTGTAGCTGTGGCAGACGCAGCCATGGCGCAGACACAGACAGTCTACACTGAAGCTACACCCGAACAGCTGGAGCAGCTGCAGCAGCAAGGCATCCACTATGATGTCATTACCTTCACAGATGAATAAACAGCTTTTTAAACCTCCTGGGGTCCAAACCTGTGCAGAGGAGGGCCAACTCAAACCACTATGAGAGGACAAGTCCAGTGACCTCAACTTATTTATGCATTCAGCTGGCTGTGAACTAAAGCACCATCTCCACCACAGAATCATCTCCTCGGGGCAGTCGCACTGTTTAATAAGATGATCAGCTTTTTGTAAATTCAAATTATTGCACTCTTATTGCTTCTAACTTAATCATAGGGGCTGTGCATTCAGTAGTTAATTTAAGCAAGGTTGGTCTGTTCTGTAATTATTAAAAGTGAGTCGTGTTTACATGCCACAACTGCTTCCATTCGCAAGACAATGTTATCAGAGAAAATCAAATGGCTTATTTCATCTTCCAGAAAATATAGCAAGCGTCCGAATTTTTGAATGGAGTTGTGAGAAGGAACATTGTGTTTATTGAATGATAATATGTACATACCTTTTCCATTTTGTGTTCTGTGATGGAGGATTTGTGTTGATTTGGTGAATATGAATTGTTTGATAAGCTGAAAGCTGACACCAAATAAATCACTTTGTGTACACTTTTGTGTATTTTTTAATGTGTCTACATATGTCCACATTTTGGTCTTAAAGGTGCTTAGATCTGCTTATAAGCATCATTATATTTTAATAGAGTGGGCACAATAAAAGCAAAGCCATTGCCAAAGAATTTCTCTTTTTGCACACTTTGCCAGAGATGACTTGATGCAGTTTGTTGTGCAGCTGTAATTTGTGGTGCTATATTGCGTTATAATGTACTAATGGCAATTCCATTATGTGTCAACATTTTTGCAACAGTGAAGGATGCGACGACAGGAACTCTTGAGCAATGTAGTGTAAACCGATACAGACACACCACCAAGTACATTGTATGACCTCAAAAATGACCGAAACACTGTTATTGTTTTAGGTTGTGTCATGTTGTACAGATGGTTCTGGTCTTGTGTCCACCCCCTGTATATCTGCATCATGGAAACAGATAACATGTACTTAAAAAAGAATTTAAAAAAAGAAATATTGGACGTGTGCTACAATAATACACAAAGATCCAACAGCCTTATGGGGGACACATCGTCTGTTCCTTCCAGCTGATGAACTTCCTCTTTTCTTTGGCAAGGAGGGGCATCAGGTCCTGTAAAAACAGTGAAAAACTGTCACAAAGTGAGGATCCTCAGTGAGCATTACACTTAAGATGAAGTTTTCATTTGTCTTGTTTCTTTTACTGGGTATGGTTTGGAGAAAAAGTCATATTTGATCATTTTCTTTTCAGTGCCTGTAACGACATATTAATACATGTTTGTTTTCCAGATATCCCTTATCTGAAAGGGCAGCAGAGGATTGAGGAGTTTGAACACATTCTGCTGAGACTCACCTTCCCTTCGTTTTACAGTAGTTACAACAAGTCCTGCTGTAAACTCTATCCAGGAGGATGTTACAAGCTGCTGGACAGTACAGGATACTCCTGTGACTTACTGAAAGGAAGAGTTACGAAAACCGAGAACGACAGCTGGATAGAGTTTAAGATATCGAACGTGCGGTTTGAAGATGGAGGCTATTACAGATGTTCAGTGCTGGGAACTCAAAACCACATCTACAGTGATTACTATGTCGAGGTGTATGGTAAGCAGTCTTATAATCTTCATTAATCTGATGTTATAAATAGTCATTATGTAATAGCCTATAGTGTGTACAATAACACCAAAATTGCATTTTTGCAGCTTCATAAGATAAATGTTTACTTGCAAAATTATATGTTAGTGTAGTTTTGTGTTCTAGGACAGTAAGGAAACAACAAAAGGCAATTATAGCCAGAAACTGTGGAAGCTTATTGGACATTCCTGCATTTTACAGAGGTTTCCTATCACCATAGTAAGTCTCAGCCTTCACTGACAACAACCATGAAAGCCCCCAACACCTCCACAACACTCCCAGACTCCACTGGGGCTGTTCTGGCAGAGGATCACAGCGTCTATCCCAGGTATTCACTCTGCAGATCATCCTCTGTTGCTCACTGGCCTCATAATGCTGTCTGACAGGAGAAAAACAAAGGTTAATCTGAATGCAGTGTATTTTCTTCCTTTCCAGACTTCCCTGGAGCTTTGGTCTGCCTCTTGCTGTCATCGTGTCTATTACAGGCATGATGTTGATCACTTCAGTTATTGGTGTGGTTTACTGCAGAGCCAAGGCAAGATGTACACAGTCTGGTAAGTTTCCTTAAATTTATGACACCATTTCTGAAAAAAAAAGTGCACTATTATTAAAAACAATATAATATTTGTGTTTCTTTGTAGACAAATATGGGGAAACTCTGCATGAGTCACTGAAACAGGAGCCTCTAGTAAGTGCAAAACAGGGAACAGCGCCTATGATTCACTGTCACTTGTTTTTAAAAGCAGATTGAATGTTCGGGCTTCAGACTTCCTCTGCATCACTGTCTCTTGACAAAGTTTGTCTCCCCCAGGAAACGAGTGGCATAGTCTACACAACAGTTGACTTCAGAGCTCACCAGAAGCCCACAGAGGTGTATGCAAACCTGAGGACGCACAAAACACAAGCGGGAGCCCTGAACTCCACCTGTGGAGCAGAGGATGATGGGATGGTGGAGTACTCCACACTGGCAATCCACCAGTAAAGTCAGGAGAAAGTTCAATTTCTGGGACTGATTTTATTTGTTGCAACACTGTGTTTTTAAGGGGAACGTAATCTGTTAATTAGTTGTGGTTGGTAGTAATCAGCCTGTGTAGAGTTCAAAAGACATTTACCAGCAGGGGGGCAGGACCTGGGGGGAAGGGGGACTGGGTATACAGGGCGTTCATGTGAGGGGGGCCAACAACGATACAAGAATGAAAAGCTGTGGATGTTGAGAGGGGCTGATATAAAGGGCCTATGTACAGGATACAGAATTTTGTGTTACGCTCCTGTTTTTCTGGTCAAAGAGGATCTAACCAAAAGATACATTTGGTTGCATTGTGGGAAATGTAGAATCAAGCATTTTTGGAGCTTGACCCACATTATTGACTAAAAATCATGATATCTTGGTCTCTGTTGGTTACAACCATTATTTTGACTGTCATGGGGCCCCCAACTTTATGCAAGTGCAATATTAAATCACTGAATGCCCCTTAAAGTGTCTATAATGTGTTGTTTGTGAGAATGATAAATTGGAGAAAAAGGAAGTGACAATGGCATTAAAGAAATGAACACTGTCTTGATAATCCACATGATTTGGTCAAATTTGTGACCTTTTCACAGGTTCAGATAGCAGCACAGTTGTCAGATCATGTCACAGAGTTATCTTTTGTAATATCAATGTTTGTCCTTATCAGTTTCTTCTCTATTACAGCCCCAGAGGAAACCTGGCCCTCTGCTATTCTGAGAGCCGCTCGATACTCTATTCTTGGCCTGCTCTTCCTCTGCACAAAAAAAGCTGCTGGCAATCCTTTTTGTATCCTCGATAAAAGGTCAAGTTTCTCTGAAGAGCAGATGAATGAACAGACTGGAGATCCTTATTCCTGTGACATTTCAGTGCTGCAGCGTAAGACAAAACTGAGGCGAGTTAAGACATTTCTGAGGACGTTTTTGCTGTACTGATAAATGATCTCCATTGGAGTCACCACAGTCTGACTCACACACACACACACAAAAGACACAGAAGGTTTTTAGTTGCTGTAATCTATTTAATTTAAATGGAGCTACATCACATTCACATACATTCTCTCAACAGTACATACTTATTATCCATCAGGTGTCTTATCTGATTACACATTCTTGGCCAGACCAATCTGCTGATTTGAGACATCAAAGGCAACGTAGTACTCCCTGATGAAGACATCTCCCAGGATCCAGAGCTGCATAGAGCCACCCTGGCCAAAGCCAGTGGAGCAACCATAGGAACTCTGTGGAGAGACAAGAGAAACCAGAATTACTTCTTCCAAATCTTCATTATAGTGTTAAAAAAATTTCTGTTACAGAGGTTGGTTTGGGTGAACTGACCTGAGAGACGTAGGCAGATGAAGGAACGGTGAAGGAGTGTCCGTTGAGAGTGAAGGTGACATCAGGCATGCTCTGGACATTCTGGCAGTTCACTGTGGCCTGTGAGAAGAACATCACGCACACAGCTGAATAGTGTGTAGCAGCAGAAGTTGTATTTATTGGGATTTTACAGGTTTCCAGCTAAAGCAAGTAATCAAGTCCTGCTTAATTATTTTCATTTGAGAGTTTTGACGTCAGAGCTGTAAATGTCTATTTACTCTGGGTTCAGAAAATGGGGAAAATTTGCTTCAAATGGTATGGTGTGATGGTATGACTCACCTCTCCGTACAGGTTGGTTGAGGCTCCAACCCAGGAATTGATGTTGTTGATGTCAGTGGTTGGGCCAACGATCAGGGAGGTACCAGTGTCAATGATGGCCTGGCAGCCACCAGAACAGGCCACAGTCTGTCCATTGATAGTAACGCTGTGAGAAGGAACAGCAGAAGGTAGATTACAGCCAAGCTAAGATGCTTTGTGCAACCTGTGCTTTGTTGTTAGTGTGTGTCTTCTTTATACCTGTCCATGCTGATCTGCCAGTATTTGGCGGTGGACAGAGGGATCCAGGTGAGTGATCCAGTGTAGTGGCTGCTGTCAGTGCCACCGAAGACCACCTCGCTGCCCTGCTCACTGTTGCTATAAGAGAGTAAAACAAAACAAATTAAATGTAAATGTAATGTCAAATGACATGCTCTCAAAAAACAGATTTCCATCCTGTTCAGTACCCGCTCAGATACACAGAGAACAAGGGCTGGGACACCAGTTTTTGACTGATCATGTTGTTGAAGACAGGCACAACATCATCAGAGGCCAACGACTGGAAGGCCAGACCCAGGATGCCATCAGCCACCATGCTAGCCATGAAGGCAGCCTCAGACTGGCTAAGTCCAAAGACCTGGTTGGCCACAGAAATGCCGCCCACCTGGATACACAAGACAGCAGTCAGTCACAGTTCAACAGAGCACGGAGATATGCCTGTTTGAAGTCCAAATAGACTATGCATTTTTTCCAGGGCTGTTGGTTACCTCAACGGTGTCGCTGCCCAGATATCCAGTCATGCTGCCAGTGCCGTAGTAGATGGACAGAGACTGGTCACCCCATTTGAAGGTGGAGGATGTCTGTGGGTTGAATTTACTGTGGTTCTCTGTAGAGAAATGGTATGTTTCTCAAATGTGCATTTTAGAAATATGCCACTAAATAAAAAAAAAAAAAACACCTGGACCACCTTTTGTCCTGGAGTAATTGCACTGAGTGTTGTGCCACTGCTTATACTTAATAATCTGGATTTGTTAAACAAGTGTTTAGATCTTCTACTAGCAAAATTAGCACACAGCAAACTAAAAATACTACATTTTAGCCTTTCTTCCTGAAATCAAAGTTTTACCTTGTAGAGGAGCAGACTTATTAGGAGCAAAACACTATAATCAATGATAATAATATAATAGACAGTACTTGTGTAAATATAGTTAGTTACTTGCCACCACTGTGTACAACGCTATCCAAATGTCTGAGACTTTTTAACCCCCAGGGAACAACTGACTAAATAACAGGCTGTGGTAGTCTCAGTACTCAGTAATACTCACCGCAGGCCTGGCTGGAGCAGTAGACTGAGGGGACCCACAGGTTGGAGGAGCCGGTGTCAAAGATGACAGTGAAAGATTGAGGTGGGGTACCAATGGAGACCACACCATAGTAGGACAACTAGACACAAGGACAAATTAACAGATGAACAGCTTGATTCAAAGCATAAAATATGAAGGTGTCTTTGTGTTTGCAAGGAACAGCAGAGGATAAGTAGATTTTTCTTCCAGCGTAGCATTATATACCTGCACCTTGTGCATTCGGAGACATACAAGATGGACTGGATCTAAATCTGTCATCTCTGGTCTGGACTTACATCAGCATCATTGGTCATTGACTCGCTACCAGCCTGGAACTTGGCCATTGGGTTGTATGGATACATCTTCCTGTACTTGTCCCATAATCCTTTCTCCTGCAGGTCTTGCCTTGCAGTCTTTCCCTTGATCAGGGGAATCCTACACCACAAAAGGTGGATAAAAAAAAACAGCAAAATGCACAGATGACCAGAATTGTATAGCTGGAGAAATCAGAGATGAAGCTCCAGACTTTGAGCTTTGTCCAAGTTTGAAAGCTGTGATAGCTCAGCGCAGGGTGGCCTTTAGATTTCCCCTCAGGAATATTAGATGAGGAGGATTGTATTTCAACAGTGCAGCCTACTGAGGTGTAAAATGTCAAAGAAATGAAGGCACAGATTGCTTTTGAACCAGCCAGGTCAGACTTACCTATGCAGGCATTCGGAGAAGGCCACGAGGGCTGTCAGGACAATGAACCACTTCATCATGTTGGTCACTTTGCTGTTGGACTCAGAGAGTGAAGCTCCAGTAGCAGAGCCCAGCCCTTATATACAACATATCAAGGCTGTGCCCCTCCACATGTCTAAATATTGTGTATCAGTTGGAGATAAGAAATATACAATATGGTGATAAATTGTCTCTTATCGAGGAGCAAATTAAACATTAAACAAATGAACAATGAAGACCTGTGACTGAATATGAAAATATTTTGCACCCACAGTTTACTGGAAAACAAAGTTTGATTTATAAAGTGGGACTGATACTTTGTGTGTTTTTATGTTTTATATTGTTAAAATAATCTGCTCATATTAGTCATATATTCTTATTTAAATCTTTGTGTTTTACGCTTTCTACTACTGAAGAGAGATCTTATGTGCAGAAGTCACGAAACAGCAAAAAAATCAGTCTTTAACTTATATTATCTATCAGATCATTTGAACATATATAAGATAAGTGTTTAACAGACACAGTGCGCACTTAACGTGTTGCCATGTCGATCTGGAGATTTGATGTCCACAGTTTCTGTGTAACGTTGATAAAGAAATTTTCCACGTGTTTCCAAGGGTGTGACCTGAGGTTACGTGGCCAGGGTTGTCTGATAAGAGACACAAAACAAAGACAAGGAGAAATGGCTGGAATTGTGGACAAAGAATATCAAAATGTGCAGTGACTTTTAAGAAGTTTACTCAACACTCAGTACACATACAGCAATTTCATGTCTGCCAGAATGACTGCCGTAACCTTGAGTTACATTTGGTTTCAAAACATGTTTTTGCAATTAATTTATCCCACGAAAAACTGAACGTGACCTTTATTAAAGCACAAACTATTACAAGTATTTACTTCATTAAAACAACATAAAAATAGTTCAGTAGAAAAGCCCTGCATTCAAAATGTGACTTAAGTGACCGTATGTACTTATTAACAGTAGAATGTACTTAAAATATCAAAAATAAAAGTTGTGCGGATTAATGGTTCCTGTCAGTGTGATATGTATCATATTACTGCATTATTATCATTAGTTATGCATTAATATGTCAGCAGCTTTTTGCCTTCCAGCCTTTTAAAGTCAAGCTAATTTTGTCCATGGCATTAATTCATAGGAAGCCATTTATTTTATAAGATCATCATAGGTTTTGTATATGATAATTTAACCTACAAAATAAAGACTATTTACAGCTTTTACTTAAGCTACAAGTTGCTACAGCATTGCTTTTGACTAAATGTATGCAGGTACATTCCACCATTGTCAATCACAGCTCACAATATCCCTGGTGATTTATTGTTTTATGTTCAAGTCCAATAAATCAATTTGCTTTTTAAGCCTTTGTCGATAAAGGTCCTAATATCTTTGAAAAGACTGTTGGAAATGTCAGTTTTAAAAAAAAAATCCACTAAAACTTTCTGTTGGAAATGTTCTGGTGGAATCGCCCTTTAATTGTGCTCAGTCGTCTGTTCATATATAGCAAAGTCATGAGTTGTTTGTGACCTTCATCATAATCAGACCGCGATAAAAGCTGTCTGACACTTTGTTTAATCAAGCAAAATGAACTGAACATGGAAAACACCTCGACAAGGCACTTACACAACAACAGTGTTGTAATCATACTTTTATTGACAACAATATGTATACATTTCTCTTGATAAATTAACATAAAATGAGCATGAAAGCAAAACAGAAAGTGTTTCTATTGTTCACAAAGAGCTTCTTTGATTCTATCAAATAAAAAGAGTCTGATGTATACTGTGGCTCTTGTTAACAGGTTACACTGTCTTGACATTTCTTTTTTCCGTCCTTGATGTGTGGATGAGTAGAATCCAAAGTATGTATGATAGTGCATAGAGTACACAAATGAAGAACACAGTCAGTGAAGATTAAATATGTGTTTCTCGTCCACAGCCTGTTCTTCACTCTGAAATGCTGTTTCTGTTGTGCTCGTCTTCATCTGAATGTTTGGGTGCCTTTTAAAAGTCCATGTTTTTGAAGTCGTCAGTACATCTGTACTTGCTATCATCGTACCTGGTGCACACCAAGTGGGGGAGACAGGGGCAGGTGTGATGTTGCCTTTTGCCTGGATAGGGCACCTGAAAGTGGGAAAAGGGGGGTGGGGGGGATAATCTGACAGTTTAAATCCTTCATCAGCTGACAAGTGGAGCTGCAGGTCTTAAAAAGCTGCTCTTTAAAAGTCTAAATTCAGAGACGGATCAAAGTGATGTATGGCTCTGATTGCCTGCTTCACTGTGGAGAAGATCAATAACTTCTGCAGTTATCAGCAGGTTTTCTAAAGCTTCAGCCAACCTGCCAGCACTTGATATAATCTGATTTCCACGAACGCAGAAAACAAGTGTGGGCGAGAGAGAATAAGAGTATGACTCTTTATGTGTGTGTGTGTGTGTGTGTGTGTGTGTGTGCGTGTGTGCGTTGCTCAAGTGGGGGCATAAACCTGTTTACATAGTTACATTGTGAGGACTCACCTTCTGTATGGAGACAAAACACAAGTCTCCGTAAGGTAAATCATTAAATCTTAGAATGAAGACTTGGGTTGATTGTTGGGGCAAGTTATGTTTATGATTATGGTTATGGTTATGGTTATGGTTATTGTAAGTCTTCAGGAAATTAATGTGCCAATTTAATGTCCTTTGCGGTGATGTAAACATGATTGTGCATTTGTAATACTTGACTTTGCTACATATTATGGACTTAAACCTGCTGTTTGCTAGACTTGGTTTTAAGGGTTTGGGTAGAATTAGGTGTGTGTGTGTGTGTGTGTGTGTGTGTGTGTGTGTGTGTGTGTGTGTGTGTGTGTGTGTGTGTGT
>JBBMOE010000009.1:8727222-8818669 GCA_037975065.1 Chaetodon trifasciatus | reverse complement strand
TATATATAGATATAGATATATATATATATATAGAGAGAGAGAGAGAGAGAGGAGAGAGAGAGAGATTGTTAGAGTTTTTTTTGTTTCTTTTTATATTTATAATCTCAATATGAAGAAATCAAACCAAAATCAAAAGGGCTAGTAATATTATAAACAAACTGTATGTGGAGGTTTGAGTGAATGTGCAGCGTGATTCACAAAGCACAGACAGAATTAAAGCTGAAACAATTAGTCGATCAATTCATCAAAAGAAAATTAATTGCAATTTTTCTTCAACTAAATGAACTGTTAAAGTGATCAAGCAAAAATGACACACAGCTGCTGGCTCCTGCCACTCAGGGTTTTGTTGCTTTTCTCTGTTTTATATGGTTGTAAATTCAGCATTTGGGAATTTTGGACTGTCAGACAAAAACAAGCTGTTTGGAGGTGTCGCCTTAGGCTCAGGAAATGCATGATGGATACTTCTCACTACATGTTGCAGACAAAAGTGATTCATTACTGAAAAATGAAGTGATAACAAAAATAAGTGCTTCTTGCAGCCAAACAATTGTGTAAAGTGTTTCAATATACTATGACAAAAAGTGTAGATAATATCAGTGTAAAATGTTATTTCTTATTTGGCACTACTCAAGAGTACAATAATTCATAACGTACATACATGAATCTAATCAACTGCTACAATAACGGAGCAAAAATGAGTTAAGCAGCAGAGCCAGAAACCTCTCACTCACCCCTGTGATGACAGCTCCTCTGGACCAGCTCAGAGACAGCAGGAGGAAGGACAGCAGCACTGCCCTGAAGCCCATGACAGCAACAGGAGAACTGGACTCTCTCAGCACCTACAACACAGGACACCAGCTGTTAACGCTCTCTCCGGCACCTCGCACTGGATCCTCTGCTCTCCAGTCAGTCATGAAGGTTCCCAGAACTCCTCAGAGGGGGGAGCACTCTCTCTCCCTCTCTTTATCCCCTGCCGACCCCCACCCAACACTCCCTCCCTTCCTCTCTCCCTCTCCATGTCTGAGAACTCCCTCTCTGCCTGTTTCCTCAGAAGCTTCGTCATTTTACTCATCCGGATGACAGCTGATGGACGCTCTACCTGCAGATCTTTAGGGTTTGACCATATGTCTGCTCAAGGCAGAGGCAGACAGAGTTTCCATGACTTAAGTGGTTCAAGCTAACACAAAAAATATGGAAGGTTAGACTTTAGACTTTAGACTTTAGACAAACTTTATTGTCATTCAGTAAACAGCAGGTGTAAACTGAATGAAATTTCAATTGCAGCAGGCTCAGCACAGGGTAGAATAGTTAGTAGAGTAGAGGTTAAGTTAAGGAATAGCAGCAGGGATGTGCGGTAAGTGAAAAACAGTGAAAAACAAGCAGCACAGATATACAATTAAGTAATTTTAAAGTGCATATGAGAAGAATGACCTGAGGTGACGACTGTGGTGCAAAAGATGCTCATTTAGAGTTCAGCAGTCTGATTGCCTGAGGGAAAAGCTGTTGCAGAACCTGGTGGTGTCAGAGTCTATGTTTTTTGTGGGTGTTTTTTGGTTTTTGTACTTATACTTGTGCTCTTCTCTCCACCTTCCCCCTCCCTCTTGTGGTTTTCTCACTGCAGGTGCAACACGTGACAAGGCTGGCCAATCTCTGCCTTTGCTGGTCTTCAGATGAGGCACACCTGTGTCTCATCCTCACTAATCAGCCCTCCAAAAAACACTGGTCATCCCTCCACCTTGTCACCAGATTATTCCCAGTCAACTTGCCTACATCTCATCGTGGTTCTCTTGGTTTCTGTCTCCTGTGGGTGGCTACCCCTGTTCTTGTTTCTTCGACCTTCATGCCAAGGACAGCCGACTCCTGTCTCTTCTGCCTTTGTTTTTTGAGAGCTGGTTTTTTGTGTTATGCCTTAGCCAGTGGTATTTTCTGTTGAACATTAAAGACTGTGAAAACTGATTGACTGTGTCCGGCTCCGCTACTGTTGATCCAAATTTACAAACCGTAACAGGTGGTCCTGCACCAAATGCTGCAGAACCTTTTTCCAGAGGCCAGCAGGGAGAACAGACCATGGTGGGGATGTGAAGAGTCCCTGATAATGTTAACGGCATGGGACATGCAGCGTTTAGGTGCAATGTCCTGAATGGAGGGGAAAGAAGTACCAATGACTTACTCCGCTGTCCTCACCACTCTCCTCACATTCTTCCAGTCAGCAGCACTGCAGCCTCCACACCACACAGAGATGCAGCTGGTCAAGATGCTCTCTATGGTGCTTCTGTAGAATGTAGTGAGGATGGGCGGGGGCAGGTGGGCTCTCCTCATCCTGCGCAGAAAGTGCAGGCGTTTCTGTGCCCTTTTCACCAGTGACGTGGTGTTCACAGACCAGGTGAGGTCATCTGTGATGTGCACCCCCAGGAACTTGGTGCTGCTGACCACCTCCACAGCTGTGTTGTTGAGGAGCGTGACTGGGCTGGTGCTTCCTGAAGTCAACAATGATCTCTTTGGTTTTATCCATGTTCAGGATCAGGTTGTTGACTTTGCACCAACCCACCAGCTGCTCCACCTCCTCTCTGTAGGCTAGGTCATTGTCGTCTCTGATGAGGCCCACCACTTTTGTGTCGTCTGTGAACTTCACAAAGTGGTTGGTGGCAGCCTTGGGGATGCAGTCATGTGTCATCAGGGTGAACAGCAGAGGACTCAGGACACAGCCCTGAGGGGAGCCTGTGTTGAGGGTGATGACACGGGAGGTGTTCTGTCCGACACGCACCGGCTGAGGTCTTTCAGTGAGGAAGTCAAGCAGCCATTTACATAGGGGGGTGCTGAACCCCAGGGGTCCCAGTTTGTCTACCAGATGTTGTGGGATGATGGTGCTGAATGCTGAACTAAAGTCCAGAAACAGCATTTGCACATGAGTGTTTTTTTTCTCCAGGTGAGCGAGGCTCAGGTGGAGAGCGGAGGAGATGACGTCCTCGGTGGAGTGATTAGGCCGGTTGGCATACTGGAAGGGGTCAAATGTGGGGGTGGAATCTGGAGATGATATGCTCCTTTACCAGCCCCTCAAAGCACTTCATCATGAGGGGAGTAAGTGCGACAGGCCGGAAGTCATTGAATGATGTGATCTGGGGTTTTTTGGGCACTGGGATGATGGTGGCAGACTTGAAGCATGAAGGGACTTTGGCTTGATGTAAAGAGGTGTTACAATGTCCATTAGGACATACGCCAGCTGATCTGCGCATTCTCTGAGCACCTGCCCAGGTATATTGTCAGGGCCTGGAGCCTTCCTTGAGTTGACTCTCCTCAGAGACCTCCGCACATCAACTGTGTCGAGATAGAGTGCCTCTTCATCCTGCTGGGGAACAGATTTCCCTGCAGGAGTGCTGTTTAGTGCATCAAACCTCCCAAAGAAGATGTTGAGATTGTTAAGGAAGTCAGCATCATCATCGCACGCAAGAGGGGCTATCTTGTAATTTGTGATGGCCCGTATGCCTTGCCATATGTTCCTGGTGTTGGTGGCGTCATGGAAAAAATCCTGGATTTTTTGGCTGTGGGCACACTTTGCTAGTCTGATGCCACGGTTTAAGCTGGCTCTTGCTGTTCTCAATGCCTTCACATCACCTGACTTGAAGGCTTAGTTCCGTGCCTTTAGCATATTTTGCACATCCACAGTCATCCAGGGTTTTTGGTTGGCCCGGGTGATGATGGTTTTCGTGGTGCTGACATCATCCATGCATTTGTTTATGTAGGCTGACACAGACATGGCATACTCATCAATACTGATGTGATAACTCAATAACTGATGTCATTCATATGAACTAAACTAAATCCAACACCTCTGTCAGTGAAAAGGGCACAGGTGCTGCAAAATCCAGTTATTTGTCAGTCTGAATCAGCCAGGATGATACAAATCAACATCAAAGTCATATAACAAGTTTACTAAAATCACCACAGGTCGACTCATGGACTGGGCTTCATGTAAAGCTTTCATTGGCTGGAAAGTAATTTTCCTTGTTCTATTACGGGGTGTGTGTACAATGATGGCACGTACTGTGACAGCTGTCACCAAGTGCAGCAAAACACCAGTCATTCCACACCGAGAGAATAAGGCCTCTAAGTTTATAAACAATGCCACATAAACTACTCTGTAACTGGTGTGATGATGAGTGTTTCTTTGCTGTGTATTCAAACATATCCATTTTCTTTAAATATTCTTTCATTTGTTCACTATTTGCATTTACTTCACTTGAAAACAGTTTCATCACAATGCTTAAAGTTTGTGCAAATTTAGAGAGACTCCCTCTCATTGCACCTCACTGACATTGCTTATGAAGCGACAGTGCCACTTAATGGATAACAGAACCTGAAAAATGATCACTTATTTGTGAACTACTATATTACATAACTGATAGTGAAATCCTTGAATTACATTAGCCATTATGTGGTACATGGCAGGGTGATGATACACTGACTGTGAGTCAGATCTCTATTTTGGGTTCAGCTCATTTGGAGATTTACTAAGGTTGTAAAGTGGCCTATGTAGCAAATAATGGGATCTAGTTTGTACGCCAACTGCCCTTCCTACAAGATTAAAGATTCTTTGAGTGTGTATGTATGCATGCATGCATGCGTGTGTGTGTGTGTGTGTGTGTGTGTGTGTGTGTGTGTGTGTGTGTGTGTGTGTGTGTGTGTGTGTGACACACATGCATGGACCTTATAAATTATTCTGCATCCATAAACTTGTTCGTGTGTTTGCCTACGTGCATGCTCTGGCAGTGATGGGCAGCAGGCTGTCAGCAGAAGTGCCCGGGATCTGATTTAAACTGCAAGGAGAGAAATATGAGCGAGCAAAGAGGAGAGGAAAAGATAGAATTAGAGGAGGAGAGAGGGAGTGCACCCCATGGGTTAGTCAGCAGGACATTACCCTGCTGCTGCACAGGTGATGGATTCCTCCAATGCGGTGGCCACATAATTACATTCACCCATTTCTGCCCTGTCAGCAGCAGCACTGAAGCCTCACTGTCTTGGAGCAGGCAGCAGAAATCATGCAGGGAGGTGAGCCCAGGCAGTGGCCTCCAGCTAACTTTTGAAGAAAACACATTACCAAAATCCATCAACAAAAGCCTGCGAGAACAAGGCTCCTGCTTTATACTCATAGTATTAACTCTATATTTCATGTTCAATAAAGACCAGATGTTGGTAAAGTTCACTTTATGTTCTAAGTGTTTATAATGTTGAATAATACTTGCACCATTCTTTTATGACTAGGTGGATGGTAACTGGGATGGTGGAGATGATCTTGTTTCTAGATCTGACTGTCAAACAAAAACGTGATGTTTCTCCAAATATCTGTTTTATGACTGAGCAGCATGTGACACTGGAGCTGTTTTAGGCAACCTCAGGATATTTGTGAGAGTCATCTGATTGTGACTGCCTGTGCAACGCGTGAGAACAAATTGGAAACTGCATTCAATTACAGTATATTTTATGTATTCCAGAAGAAAAAAAATAACTCAAGTAATGCAATTATTTATTCATGCATGTCTGAAAATGAATTTCTCACTGAGGCTGGGATGAAGAGAGTGTCATAAGAATGATGAAATATAGAGAGGCAGGGTTTTCATTACATTGCTGATCTAGTTTAGAAAATATTTTAGTGGATGAGGAACATGCCACATAGAAGAAGCCAGGAAAAATAAACATTCACACTACCGAGTTAGTAAATATTGGTTCAATCTTTCTTCTTTTATCTATCTATCTATCTATCTATCTATCTATCTATCTATCTATCTATCTATCTATCTATCTATCTATCTATCTATCTATCTATCTATCTATCTATCTGCATGCATGTGTGCTACACAGATAAGCACGCATCGTACGCTAAATAATATTAGATTTATACAAGAGTCTTTAACGTCACACGTTAGGTTTATTGTTTTACCGCGCTTCGCGTTGTATGGTCCTCACAGGGACCCGTAGTGCATGTGACGGTCAGCTGACGCCACCCGGAAACTTGCAGGAAGCAGACAACCACAATAACAAAACTTCATACACAAAACTTGAATTTTGTAGTTATTTCCGATTGTTAAAAATGGAGTCGACCCTCGAGCAGCATCTCGATGACACGTAAGTTGATACCAGCCTGTTTTTTTTGTGTGTGTAGGTTTTAAATTCAGCGACGTTACAAACGAGTGATTTTTCTTTGCTCTGTTGTTGGCAGCATGAAAAATCCAGCAGTGGTCGGTGTGCTGTGCACGGATCAACAAGGACACAACCTGGGCTGTAAGAAACACCGACTCTCCTGTTCTGTCAGAGGTTTTTCAGAAAAAATAACAAATCCTAACAAACTGGCCTTTTACTGAGGGCGGAGTTTGAGTATCGGTCAGTGAAATGACTCAGGCTAACCTTTAAGTTAGCTCTAAAAAAGTACAAATACTTCAGACAGAAACGTTTCTACTTGCAAATATTACAAGTGACTGACTGGTTGCGCTGTCATTGTTTTCACCAACCATGACTTGTAATTAGTCTGACATGTAATAACTTCAAGTTTATTTCAATCACCATCATCATCATTTTGTAGTGAGCAGCACAACACTTCATTACTTTATTAGCCGCAGCCTCTAAACTAGAGCTGAAACCTTAAGTCGATTAATGGATGAGGACAGAAAAATGCTTGGCAGCTATTTTGATAATCTGTTAATTGTTTAAGTACTTTTTCACGAACATGGCCCAAATTCACTTGATCCAGCTTCTCAATTGTGAATATTTTCTGGTATTTCTCTCACAGTAAACTGAATATCTTTGAGGTTTTGGACTGTTGTCAAAAAAAAAAAAACATTTTAACATGTCTCCGCTGGCTCTGGGATCATTTTTCATTATTTATTGACTGAGTTTCTATAGACCAACACATTGAGAAAATAATTTGTAGAATATTTGATAATTAAAATAATCATTAGTTGTAGTCTGACTAACAACTTTTAGCTCCAAATGTCCTTTTATCACAGTTTAAGCCACGGTGGTCAGATGTTTAAAGTACAGCGTCAGTAAGATCAGAAGACAGCAAACTGTGTTTCTTTGCTGTTTCTCATTGAGACCTACTCACAGTAACCCAATAATAAAGTAAAAAATCCTCTATAACAACTGAAAAGACTCATGTCTTGCCTGATGTCTGATGTCTGCCTGCTCCGTATCCAGTAACTATGCTACTTAAATAAAACCTGGTTTCGCCCACTGAGTGTAAAGTTCTTATTAAATGTGTTTGAGAAACTATAGCTGAGGATTTGAACCTGTAAACTAAGTTTGACAAAATGTGATAAACTGCAAAGAACAAAAGAGGGATGACTGAAATTGAGTTTGTGGTAAATATTTGTCGTTTATCAGTTTTTGTGACAATACTAAATACCATAGATGGATGGATGCTCTTCAGTTGCCTCTGGAGAACGATTCATTGGCACTCGCTTTGATGTTTTCTTCAAAACTGTATCGTAACACTCTCTCATATGCACCACTTGCCAGGCCGCGGCTCCCTGTCTGATGAACATGGCGGTGTTGTGTCAGTTTTGGCGAAACAAGCTGCAGCTCTCACCAGAGACCCAACAGACTCTCCAACTGTGTGCCTGGAGTCTGAGTCAGGGTGAGCACTGATGCAACCTTTTGTTTGCTGACTGACCTGTATCTTCCCCTTTTTTCCTCCATCTCAGTGGATTTAAGAGGTCTGGCTATAGTGGTTTTGATTAATGCTTGAGGAGATCAATAGATCTAGAAAAGAAAAATGATTGAAAGAGATCCAAACTCAAAGATTGATTTTGCATCCTTTACTTGTAGCACAGATTGTGATCCAAACTTGGCAGAGAAGTTTCTTTTCATTTGCTTAGCTGTGCTGCCACCTTCTGGACAAAACGCTTCCTGGTGCAAGGCTGTCAGTGACCTCAACTCCCACCAGTAAATATTATTAGAAAGAAACCATTTCAAATGTTCGACCTCACAGTGATTGTATTCATGCTGCAGATGAGCCTGCTGCTCTGTTGTGGCTCGCAGGCTGTTTTCTAAGATTACGGAATTTGTCAACAAGGTGTAAATCAATGGCTTGATGACTGGTTCAGATATCAGTTTCCAAAACAAAATGTGACAGGTCCTGCAATCTATAATTGACTAACAGAGCAAGTTATTTGAGTTTGGGTTTGGACTTAAGTAGAGTTTAAAGGCCAACATTCACTATCTTTAGATATTTGTTCTTTTTAAATAACAAAGTTTTCATTTGTGGCAGGTTGAAAAAGCCTCTGAAGCAGCTTTTTAACTCTGCTGCTGATGCCCAGCATAATGCTAATGATGAGAAATAATTATATAATCAGAACATCGCCAACAGTAGTAATGCTGAGGGAACTGGGTTAAAGACTGTAGTATTGATCAGTCATGCAATAACTCATCAAACTGCATCATGTACATAAGGTTGAATGTGAATGACAGACAGGTTGATATGATTATCAAAGGTCAATACATGCCATCCAGAGATAACACCAAAGCAACATGTTTCTCATTTTTTATCTGTCTCCCATTTATCTGCACAGTTATCAGGTGCATGTCTGTCTCACTGTGTTGTTTTCTCGTTCCTTGTTTTGCAGAAACATTCTGGTGAGGAGTCATGGGACCATCACAGTAGCAGTTCACAAGATAGCATCATGAAGACAGCACACCTCACAGAGGAGTTTCCATGTAGAGAAATGTTAACACACACATCACAGTCTGAGTGAACTTTGAGGAAGATCTTCACTTTGCAGGAGAAATCTGGACTTTCCACACGTGTCTGTTGTGTTTCCTGTATGTTCAGATCGCATATTTAAACCAGAACATGACCGCTAACTTTCTGATGCTTGCTGTATTCTTTTATAGAAACTATATGTATCGCCATTCTGTCAGTGATGCTATTTTACTGATGTCATGTACAAAGTAGGCCTGTTAATGTGTGCATGTCTCATTTTGTTCCATATCCTTAAATCCAAGGCAGTCGTGCAGAATAACAACCTTTAATAAACTTTAACTTGACTTTGTGCTGCCCTCTTCAGCGTTAAGTATTCATTATTTTCTCCTTTGCTCAGCGTTTGGTAGTTAACCAATTAACTCTCTTTGGCACCTGGATGAAAATCATCCCAGAAATGGAAAAAAAAGAGATAAAAACAGCATTGCAATCATTAATTCTAGCTGTTATGAAGACACTGAAGTCACCTCACGCATACACAGATTATAGGTGCATGAAAGAGGTGGAGTGGACCAGGTGGATGCTGGTTTCACTTTGGATGATCAGAGGAATTCTTGCAGGTTGTTTAGAAGACCTGCGCAGATTGAGCGTGCAGTGCGTCCTGGTGGCGCACTGCCTTTAACTGGAATCTGAGGAAGGTCTGCGGTGTGTCTGATGTCCTGACCGCAGAGCTTTTTTTTTTTTTTTCTTTCCCTCCCTCTGAGTCCTCAGATGAGGTTCGCTGCTACGTCTCGGTCACGTGGCTCTCCTCAGTGAAGGCTTTGCCCTCTGCGGCTCCTCAGCACAGCCAGCCAGCGATGTTGAGGCTGAAATGTGAGATGCAGCTCGGAGGGACTCGCTCATAGAGTTAAAGTTATGGCACGCTCATCATCGGAGAAAAAGGCCCCGCAGCAATTTTTCTGTGCCAAAAAGTCCCACACCGGTGACGCGCACGCCTTCCTGGGACGCACAACTCCGGAGCTAGAAACCCCCAAATTACGTGTCAAATTAAACTGAATGAAAATTAGGACAGAGGCGCGTCGAGGACTGCAGGAGATTTCAGGTATGGACTTCTTCTTATTTTAATTATTTATTTGTACATTTACATAAATAGGTAATCCTTTAAAACATGAGATGACTGAACAAAAGCATTGTATTCAGATTGTCATTCGTTTTCTTTGTTGGTGAAATATTGGTCACTGCAAACTTTTTCAAGGACAAGAAATCCTCCAAAGTTATCTTTGCCTGTAAAACTTTTCACCCACATTGCCTCAGTGCAGATTCGTGCCTCTTTTTGACCGCGGTCACGCAGATGACATCTTGAAAAACACCGCTGAAGTGTCAGGGCTCCTGGATTGTCGCATCTGCCTGATCGAGCGCTGGTGTGAGTGAGGGGCGCGATGCAACAGGCCTGTGAGGCGAAGATAACAGGTCGTTCACTGCTGCACACGGTGAGACCTCCCTGTTTTCTCCCCATGGTAATACGGTTTTTGCATATGCCTCTATGGACTAAGCCAAAAGCTCGCAGCTCAACACTCTGCATTTACTACATAATCCCACAATTCCTCAGGACTGATGACTGGCTCCCCTCATAACTGTGCTGTGCTCATAGTTGGAGGGTCCAGAATTTGTTTTACCTTGGTGGATGAAACAATCAGAATACAGAATGAACAGATATATATATATATATGTGTGTATCTAACAGCACAAAAGCAGTTTATCGGCAGTGTTGGAACATGCCCACAATCCTGACATTTTACGTGGTGAGTGTCATGTTGTTGAGCCTTTTGACACTACAAAACCTGTCATGGTAGGATTAAAATACACACTTACAAAGTTTGAACAGGACTTTTCATCTCAAGTCTGCACTGTGTGAGCAAACTTTTACATTCTGCAATCGTGTTTAGAGAGTTTAAAAGAAACTTTTACGGGCTACATTATAGAACAATAATGCTGCGGGGGAAGATCATTTTAGCAAGCATTGCTCTGCAGTCATGCTATGTGCATGTGTATACATGTATATGAAGAATCTATTACAGTGACGTCAGCAGATGAAATGTGTGTATTCTCAAGCTACCCCTTTTTTCCTGACTTTTACACAATATAAACCTAAATGTTTTTTGTGGCGTCAAAGTGAAATTTGTAACGATTCTGGAAGCGGGATCTTTGACCCACTTTTTGTTTAATTCGCCTACTCTACCTTGAAGCTGATTTGCATTCTTAGCCCAAAGCCCTTGTGGACACCCAATTTAAAGATAGAAGATGCAACAAGTTGTGAATTATCAGCCATTTGGGCTCCAGTTGTTTCCCTAAAGACACATCTGTGCTGATCGTTTAGGTGTCAGCTTTTGTTTTGAAAAAGATTCAGTGAGCTGTCCATCAGTGTCTGCACTCATGCCAGTGAGTGCTCTCACAGAGGTTTCTGTCATGTTTGACGCTAAAACAGAATGCACTCTAACAAGACAAAGCTGTTGACCTTCTAAACATGCCGATGTAGGGTAGGTTTCTTAAAGCACAGCTGTAGACGGGGGTGGTGGGGGGAGTTGTCTTCATTTCTGCAGGTGTTGATGCACCCTCTTCAGTGAGGTTGTGGGGAGAGCTTGGAAGTCACTGACAGGGACATCTGGCTAATTTGATTTGTGGAGGAAGCACAATACAATATTCTTCTCAGCACTACACACTCTATATGTTAAGCCAGCCTGCTGACCGAAGCACTATTGCTACATATCTCATCTAATACATATTATCTTTGTGCACTTTAATAAAAAAAGCAATAGAGAAAAAATGGAAGTCGTACATAAACTTTGAATGTGCTGTTAATTACAGAATCCCAGATTCTTGGAGGTTAAGGAGTATGGAAAACTAGTTTGTCAATTTGAGGGCAAAGGTGGCAAACTTGTGCGACTAAGCTGTGGGTCAGTCCACCAGTTTGTTGAAATATCTCAACAACTGTCTGATTGATCACTGGAGGACGAAACATAATTGTGACCTCCTGCCTTTACCTCTGCGGGAAGCAGCAGGTCAAAGTTTACAGTCATCTCTGTGAAGGTTCCCAGACAATGACTCTTAAAAGCTTTGGATAAGTGTGAAACGTCTGAACAACTCCTGGATAGATTTTGAATAATGTCAATACAGAATGTTCCTGTCTAATATCCACACTGTTGTCTGCAGAGGGCTCCTTATGTCTCTGCTTTCAGTGATTGTGCACCTGCATTGATTTCTATCTTCTTTTTTACCCTAATGTGGTTGTGTTACTTGTTACTTATCGTTGTCCTCTTCTTGTTGCAGGTGTAACACTAATCTTGATGCCGCCATAGTTACAAGTGCCCTTCAACCAACCTGAGAATGACACTCAGAGAATAGGACTCCTGAGTTTATTTGTCACCTCCAGAGCCTTCAGGCAAACTACCAAATCAGTCTAAGAGGTAACTCAACATGCTGGTTTGTCTTTTGCATTATGCTGCTGATGCTCAGTCCTTGCCACACAGAGATCACCTGTCTGTTTCATTCCTCTCTTGCATGATTATTCTGGTGTGTAACTTAATTTGTTGCCAACATTATTTTACAACCCCAATTCAAAAAAGTTTGTGTGAAACATAAATAAAACAGAATATGATCATTTGCTAATCCTTTTTTTTTGTAAATATATGATCATTCTGAATTCAATGCAGCAACATGTTTCAAACATGTTGGGACAGGAGCAGCTAAAGGCTTGGAAAGTTGTGGAATGTTGCAGTTCTTAATGAAAAACTGGTCTTTGTAATGGCCATTAGTTTTTAGACGTTCCTATCAAACATTATCGTCCAACATTCTTGGCTGCAGGGCAACAAACACGAAGGTTTGCTTTGTGTAAAAGGTTCTTTAAATTTCACCTTAGAACAAAAATAATAATAAATAAAAAATTAATAAGAACTCACACAAGAAGAACAAAAACCTATAACACGCTGCCCCCGATCTCCAAAGCTGTGTGTGTGTGTGTGTGTGTGTGTGTGTGTGTGTGCGTGTGTGCGTGCGCGTGCGCACATGTGCCATAGGAAATGGCAATCACAGTGACCAAACAAGACACACTGATCTCTTCGTTGTAGTCTGACATCTGATTCTGGAGAGCAGCAGGCTCTGAGCTCACTATGCTGTACTTGTTTCTCCTGGTGTCACAGCTCAGGCCTGATGAAATAGGCCCCGCCTGCCCAGGTGTAAGACATCAGGTGTATGTGGCTCCGCCCATGTCTGGGTGCAAGACAAGAGAGGAGATCGATTTGATTCCAATGTCAAAGACAGCGAGCAAAATCCACTGTCCAACTGAAGTCCCTACGGGGCTTCAGCAGCCAGAATTAGTCAAATTAAGCAGATATCTTCCAAAGTTGGCAGTGTGATGTTCCACCTCTGCGTCTGGTTGCAGATGTCTTCTTTATTAATGGCCTGTAATGTATTTCTGTGCTTTTCCTGTATAAAAGCACTATCTTCTGTGTGTGAATCAGAAATATTGTCCAGGAGATTAAGTTGCTCCCTGATGCTTTATGGTGTGAAAGTGAATTCATCTGTGCTCAATTAACTGAACACGATGGGGCAATTCAGTGAAACCAGTCTTTCTGCTCTTGCCCAGGATGAACTTTAACAGTAAGACTGCGTGTTCAGACAGACAGACAGACAGACAGACAGACAGACAGACAGACAAAATTAGAGTACTGGAAAAACATTAGCTCACATTTTATTTCATTGATCTTACAAATGGATTCTTTTAATGCTGGTGTGACAGACTAGAGGCGTTCTGTTGAGTAGCTTCTGTTTGACATCTTGGGTTTTTTGATGTTGAAGTTGTAATTTTGGCTGCAAACCTGTCTGCTCTGTGACCTACTTGCTTTCCTGCAGCTGTCCCTCTTTCTTGCCTCTCCACTTCATCGCTTTCATACAGTCTTATCTGGGCAAATGATGAATTTTTGAAACAAAGATTAGAAACGGCCATCACTCCCAAACTGATTCACAGGTCGAGTAGTTGCAGACTAACTCAGCATGAGCAGACAGCGTGAACCTCCTCAATCCTTACATCAGTTCAGTGAAGCTCAGTGCTGGCAGGTGAAAGGAAGCGGCTGTGTCTGTTTTCTGACTCTTTACTGTGGCTGTGTCTCAAATCTGTCCTTTATTCACTCATTCAGTTCTCCCTCTATGATAGACTTGTAGAATAATACTGTAGTTTTCTCTGTAGTGAGCAGAAAATTGAGATTTTGGATACTTATAAATGACAATATAAATGAGACTCATTTTTTTGGTTCTTTTTCTGCAGAAAAAGCAACTTTATAGACAAATTATGTATCAAAATGTTCATCCAAGCCTCCCCTGTTTAAATGTTATAGACCTAATTTGTTTAATACATGATGCCCTTGTTAACTGCTTCACTAGTTCTTTTATCATGATGAATGTCCCAGTACAGCAGCAGACAGGATTGTGGTCATTTTATTATGCTGCAACTATTCTGAAGGCTTTTTTAAAGGTTCCCTGTGGAGTTTTTGACCTCCAGTGGCACTATTGAGCTATTTTATATAAGTGAGTCCTTGTTTTGTTTTGATGCACATACACACGTACATATTTCTGCCAATGATTTCACACTATTCCACTGATCAGCGGTTGGCGCTGACACACCAGGATATGCTGCAAAGTGCTGGCAAAGGGAGGAGAGACTGCAAGCTAGGAAATACTGATGTAAACAATGCTGGATTCAAAATACTTCAATAAATTGGCTTTGCAAGTGTTTCATGAAGGAGGAAATGCACTCAACACTTTTGTTAGAGCTCAAGGATACAAACAGTGTGTTTTGGTGAGTAACACTGAATGTAAACAGAAACTTTTGTTTGTTTACAAGAAAGCTCCACAGGGCCCCTTTAAGACTTCTGCTTTCACTTTGCCCAGCCCAGACTCATAAATCAGGCTCTCACAAGGTAGAAGTGAAAGTGTCTGTGAACAGTATCTCATTGGCTGTTGTGAGACGTTTCCACAGGAAATACATTTTAAACTTAGACCAGACACACAATGTAAACGTTTGAGAGAGAATCACCTGGTGGATGTGTGCAGTAACATTGAGTTAATACCGCACTACAAAACGCTGATCTCCAATCCCCCATCGCTCAAAACCCTCGGACCCCCAGCACATTCACAAACATGCACTCAAGCACACTCTGAGGACAACTTGTGAACAGCACATGGGGGGAAATACTTTCCCCACAGTACACTGGCCCAATTCATTCCCCTTTTAATCCGCTCTGTGCTCTCTGCCTAATTTGGTCTCGGCCTCTTATACATGTCTTAGTCAGGCTGAGTTAGTGATGGAGGCTACAAAAGACTGGTGATAAACACAGGTTTACCACGCCCTCTCCTTCTCCTTTGTTCAAACTCTCTTTACTTTCCAGCATCTGAGGCTCAGTTATATTTCATGTTCTCCATGTGTTGACACTACAAGTTGGACAGCTTTTAAAAGAAATTCAGTATAGGTCATTTTGTTCAGCTCTGTCATTTTAATCACTTGGTAACACACCCAGTCTTTAGAACTGGTTACAGATGTGTCACACCTGTCATACCAGCCACTAAAGCATGACTGGTATTGTTTTCATCTTGTGAGTCTGTGTGTGTGTATGTATGTGTGTGTTTGTGTGTGTGTCATCATGGAAAAATGCAGTCCTGCATTTATCACTACCAGAATCAGAATCAGAATCAGAAACAATACAATAATGTGTGTAGCGAAGCTTACAGGGGTGTTTGAATGTGGAGGAATCAGGTGGGTAGGATGTAGGGAAGGGACCCCACTACTTTATGCCCCTGGCCCACATTCCTTTTTAAAGTTGTATTTCTCAGAGAGAGTTCATCAATCAATTATTCCCATCCATAAGACATTAGGTAAAACCAAGCTTTGGCTTCGATCAGAGCATCAAAGAAGCAACTACAGCATTCTACATTCACAGCTACCCGTGTTTAATGTTGATTCCTTGTATCAAACAAGGAAATATTTCAGTAAAACACACATATATGTCAATGCTAGCACGGGTTAAAAGACCATGTGAGGATGGCCCAGTCTGTGAGTCTGCATGTTCCCCCATTTAGATTTGAACTGTGTTTGTTTCCTTGCACAGTGAATTGAAAATTGTCCACTGGTGTGAATGTAACTGTGAATAGTTATCTGTCTGTATGTGTCACATTACCCTTTAACCTTGCAAATATTCACTGTCCCTCCTGTTGGAATTCAAGCCTTTCCTGTTCAGTGTCGTCTCCTGGCAGGTCCAAGTTCACTGTTCAGCTCTGACCTGTGAGTCTGTCAGTAAACAGAAGCAACAATGCACTGTGTTTGGAAATGTAGCGTGTCATCACTTTATTTTGTAAAATATTACACAGCATTGCTGTCATGCATTAATTACATGGTTTAGTGGAGATAATATACAATGGAACAGATAATAGATAACAAATTAATTAGTTTCACACCATGCAGGTTTTTTTTTTCAAACTCCCCTTTGATGGAGCTCATTCCCCTGCATGATGTTTCATCTTCATAGATACATGTTCCATCTGCACAGTGGGGGTTTGTGGGGCTCAAGTATGACTAAGCTTAATAAAAAGACATAAATGATGTGTATTTATTGCTGAATCAGCATCAACATCTTCATCAGCACACAAAGGTTGTTTTTTCTTTAGACTTGACTTGAGCACTGGCTGATTACAGATCTCAGCTCCACAGAAGGCAGACAATCACAGGAAAGTGGTGAAATGTGCCAGAGGGAGAGGTTACCAGATAAAAAAAACAGGACAGACCAGCAATGATCTGCTTAGATCGTTGGAAAACTATCAAATGAAGAAGCTCTACCAAGTCCACTGACTTACAGTATGCCAATTCCAAATAACCATTCTTGAATAGCAAAATAACAGTTGCAGGATTTTAAAGTGCAAATGATTGGTACACAGCACAAACAGTAAATAGCTGAGTTTGCTTATTGCTATCACCTGTGTGGTTAAAGGCATCTAACTCTATTACGCAATCTTTGCTGCTGTTTGCCCTTCTGATTCATCTCTAACTCCAGCACCGGCCTCACATCCAGCTGTGGATGCCCTTTCTCAACAGCTTCCCGTAGAGAGCTGCTAAAGTTTTCTTCAATGTTGAACTCTAATTAAAGTCTTAACACAGACTTGTGTTTGTCTGGACGTCGTGTTTCATCAGACATGATTCCAAAGTATCCACTCTGACACTGTTGTTGCTCATAATGGATACACAAAGGCTCATTCGATACAGTACTTGCTGACACAAATTCAATAAGCACCCTTTGGAAGCAAGAAAGGCTCACAGTTGATTCACACATTGCCTGTTGGGGTGCCAAGTCAAACTGAGTACAGTTGGCTCACAGCACAGGCATGAACAGGTCGCTGCTGAATCCCCTCACTGCAGGAGCACAGGCTCGTTTCACAAAGCTGAGGTCTTACGGCTTAAGTCTTAACTTCATAAGTTACACATATACCGTATGGAATCAACACACGTGTGGACACACATGTGCACCAGAACATTGAGCATGCCAAACATGACATTTACTTAAAAAAACATTTAATTATCAATGCACTCAGTAATCCATTATCACCTTGTTTGACCCCCATCTGCATGTGCCAGTACATGTGCATCACCTTATATAAACCATCGGTGTGTTTACTTGCAAACCTGGTTCTTCTGATTTCTGCTGTAACCTAACTTTTCTTAAAGGAACCCTGTGGAGTTTTTTTCTTTTGTATTTATTGAGTTTATTCTGACTGTTTCTTCCCTAATCACCCAGTGTGTGTCTTGAGACCCAATGAACATATAGAATGTGTTTCTTTCTTCATAATGCATTTGCAAATATCCCCGGTTGTCTGCTAACTACTAATTGTGGAACAGGGTGAAACCATTGGCAGGACTGTGTATGAGGTCGGCAATGTGCACGCCTGACTGCACTTGTATCTTTGTGCGTGAACAGGAGATGCTAACAAAATGGGGACCCACTCTTAATAACATTCCTTTGTTGCTCTACAAGTGGTCCTCAACTCCACAGGATACCTTCAGGGTAAAAGCTGAGAAGAAACATGGTTGAAACAGCCACATTTCTAGGCCATAAATGCTCTTCACTGGGTTTCTGACATAGGTTTTTTTTACAAGATCGCATATGCAAGACAAAGGTTTAAACAGGAAAAGTGCTACTGTGACAGCAAAGGATGAAAGGAAAAGTTACTACTGTAGCTTGCAATCATTGCATCCAAAATAATTAAACCCCAAATATGACTAAAACATTCATAGAGAATTGAGATGTCTTGATAACTTTGGGCTTCCAGGTTTTACACTGCAAAGTTATCCAGATAACTCAGCATAACTGCATCCTGGCACTGGCCTCTGGGCTGGAACATGACAAAGTTAAAACATCATCATCATCACGGCAAACTTTAGCCCATCATGCCGAGGACATGCTGTCACATGCTGACAGGGAGCTTCAAGACACACATGATATTTGCACCTGCAGCCACATAGAAAGACTTACTGTAAACACTGTTGAGACATTCAGTCCTGTGCAGCGTTTGTAATAAGAGCAAAAGAGGTGGAAAAGTAACCAGGTTTAGTTGGACTGTAACTGACCTGTTTCACAGCTCAGTGGCTTCAGAAGTTCATGCAGCATCACCGTCTACTGTCCGTTACCCTTACAGGATCACTCTGTGTCTCGATATAGTGATAACAATGTCAAACAGATGTTGTCTCTCTGATTGGTTCAAAGTGATTGGACTTTTTGGTTGGCAATGTTCAAAGTTGCTTAAACAAAAGCACTGTAAGGAAGAAGAAAATCATACTACAGCTAGTTTTATTTAGAAAATAATCAAGGTTTTCTTTCTGAGAAAGAGCCTGCTTGTCTTTTTCCTCACAAACATGCTCCATACTGCTTTGCTGATGTTGTTCTTACATTGAAATGAAGAGACGGAGATTCACTCACAGAAAACAAATGAACTGAATGTCTTCCTTTAAATGCAACAGAGAAAAGCTAACCATTAATATCCACATAACCTACATGAAAACATGTCGTGCATGCATGATTTTTAAATTATTGATGTTTTTTTTTTTCTCCTAGTGAAACCAAGGCAGCCATGAACTTGTTCAGGAAGGATGCCATGACCACGAAGAAAGAGAAGGAAAAAGAGATCCAGTATGAGGACCCTCCAGATGGAGGTTGGGGCTGGATGGTGGTGCTGCATTGCTTCCTGGTTTGTCCTCCTCATTTGTTCATGATCCCTCATCTGTTAAACAAACAATGGGTCTTCAACTGCCTGTTTTCCCATGCACTGATATATTGTGTGCAGTGATGTGGCTTTTGGTCTTTTTCAACAAGTTCTCATTAGATAGCAGTGAAAAGATAAAACTTTAACAGGCAAAATGCTTGCCACTGTTTCTTTTTCTGGGTCTCCTTATGTGTGTTTCACTGAGTTCATCCTGTAACAAGGACACTAATTAAGCCTGAAAAAATGTTATTGATTTACCACACATGCAGTCTCTGCTGGCGCTGATCTCTTTCTCTTATTTGCATGTGTGTGTGCGCCCACAGGTAAATGTCCTTGTGATGGGAACGCTGAAGAGCTTTGGGATCTTCTTTGTGGCATTTCAAGATGAGTTTGGAGGCTCGGCGGAGAGCATCAGCTGGATCGGTTCCATCATGTCGAGTCTACGTCTGTCTGGAGGTTTGCATCATGAAAAGTCAACTCTGTCCGTATCACCCACACAGCTCTGCACTGAGTTCATAGACTGGACAATAATATCTCAGAAGTTTTTCTTGTTTAATTGCATCTTTCCCGATCAATTTGTGAGAACAAGAGTAAAGCTGTCACCATTTGGAGCCACATTTCCCCTGCATGATGTTGATGTTGAACCGTAGAAAATGCAATAATCTGAGATTCTTTGTCTTCGTGCTTCCTCTCCTGCATCGTTCACAGCGCCCATTGCCTCTGTGGCCTGTGCCAAGCTGGGTGCCAGGGTGACCTCCATTGCCGGTGCTGTTCTGGTTAGTGGAGGCTTCCTCATGAGCATTTTTGCCAACAATGTGGTGTTCCTCTACATCAGCATGGGAGTGATAGTTGGTGAGTAGATATATAGGAAAGCCAAAATATATCAATAAGACTGACACCTGCTGTTTCCCTGATGACTCTGCAACTACAAAACAAAACCAAGGTCATCCTCTGCATGAGGGCATCTATGTGAGCTGTGAATTCTTGTCTGCTCACATTCTTTTGAAAGATAGAGTTTTTGATAAAGATAACCTTCTTTGATCCTATTAGGAATGGGTTTTGCACTACTATACCAGTCCTTCTCAGTGGTCACAGCGCTGTACTTCCGAAAGAGGCTGGCGACAGCATATGCGATCGGGCGTTCCGGGATGGGTTTGACCTTTGCCCTTGCTCCCTTCACTCAGCTGCTCCTGGACCAGTATGCTTGGCAAGGTAGAGCAGGACAGATCTGTCAATGAGCAGACACTGTCAGACCATAATGCATTTCTTTGATTTGGTTCACATTGCATAATATAAAATATAGAAGAACTATGGCTCATGCGGTGCAAGGTAACATTTCAGGTCCTGAGTTCTCTTTGTCCGAAACAGGGGCAATGCTAATTCTCGGCGGTCTCATGCTGAATCTGGTGGCCTCTGGGATGCTTCTGCGACCCATCAATGTGAAGCCTCCTGTGTCAAACCCTACCTCTTGTCCCATCCAAAAGAGCCCTGCAGTTTCCCTGAAGAGTTCCTCAGAGAAGGAATACACCAAGAGCTGCTTGAACGGCTCCTCTCACCTATCTAATGGCATCTCCAAATCAGACTCATGCTCTTCCCCTTCCCCTCCTCCTGCCCCTCATGGGGACACTGAGAACCTGGGAGGCCAAGGTACTCAGGGACACCAGGACCAGTCAGTGAACCCTGAACTGACCAGACTGGTCCTGAATGGTGTGAATGGCCATGAGCCCCACCATGACGTGAGCCAGTGTAAACCCACAACTCCAGACAGCTCCACGGAGCTCAATGGCAGCATGAATGGGTCCACCATTGTTGGATTTCCCTCACATGCCAGCACGCCGAGTGAGGTGGCCGTCAGAAAAGCCAAAGTACTGGATTTCTCCCTGCTAAAGGACCCATTCTTTTGCATCTACACTTGGTCCTTGGTCTTCAGCCAGCTGGCCTACTTCATCCCCTATTTCCACCTGTCTGCCCGTGCCAGAACCCTGGGCATCGATGCCATGGATGCTTCCTTTATCATCTCTGTGGCAGGTGAGGCACACATTGACCAATAGTTCCCACTGTGTTTTTATTGATCCACTATAAAGGAATAGTTGGACATTTTGGGACACACAATGTATTTACTTTTATAACAAAAGTTAGATGAGAAGATTGCTACCAGTCTGAAATTTGGATAAAGCATAAAGTAAAATAATAAACCTGATGCTCTTTAGAAATCTGACTACAGACTACACAGTTGAATACACAGTCAATTGCTGCTGTTTGTCTTTGAATTTGACTTCCAGCAGGGATTTCACAGTGACTGAGAGGAGGGAGGTCCTGGGTTCTTTAAGGCAAGAGTTTAAGAAGCAATGCAAAAAAGTCCCCAGTCAACTTCTAGGCATTAATTATTTGTGAGCTGCTCAGACTCTGCAGTCTTATGTAATGAATGTGCTTACATAAAAGCTGAACTTTGGTCCACTGGCCAGGCCGGGTGGGTTCAGCAGTATGCCACTGATGGTGCCGCTACATATGAACAAAAAACAGCATTAACATTTTGACCACTGACCACATGTGCATGTAATTCTTTAAGAGTTCTTCACACAGTTCTTGAATAATTAAAATATTCCAGATGGGGTTGTGCATTTGTGAGTAACATGCTTCTGTTTTGTAATCTCTCCCCTGGTAATCAGTCCTCCACAGATAGATACTGTATCACCTTTGATGAAAGGTGTCTTTCAGATAAGGCTAATGAGAGTTACATGATCTGAAATACAACTGTTATCACTTTCTTTAGGAGGTAATAAAGGGAGAGGGTGTGAGAGAAGCTGCTGTCAAACATATTTCTTACATTTTTTACATCACATCTCTTCAATGTGAAATAATTGTTTGAATTATGCATCCGTTCTCTGGTTTTGAGGAAATGGTTTTAGAATTCCTGAAGGACTGTTTCAGTGATGCCTTTTTTAAAAAAATATCATAGTTTTGAAATACGGTGTGTAGATAGCCTGGAAGAATTCTGTATTTCCTTTGTCATTGCACACTTGCATTGGTGTGCAGCAGCAGCTGGACAGCACCACTGCTGGAGGACATGGGTAAGATTGATGAATGAGGTCTGAAGAAAACACTATGCACACCTGCATAAGAAACACAGCTGGGAGGAAACATTGATGGATTGAGCCAAAACTGGGGTTAAATAACACTGTTGTATAAAGTTACACAGGATACTCTAAAATTAACTGACAAATATGCTGTATGGGTTCTGTGGAGATATAACAAGAACCAGAGGAGATGCTGTAGGTGTCTTAATTTTTCCTGATGGTCTGTCAAGTTATTTATGAGCTTCATGCCAGCGAGCAGCAAGGCTGACAGATTCTTTCGACTCGGACACGTTTGCTCTGTCACATTCTGAGGTCATGTGCATGTGCAATGAGAGATAAAAAAAACAGAGCTAGAGAGACAGGGTGCCACCCACACCACAAAGCCGCCATGCCAGAGTCCCGCTGTCCCTCTGTCCCCGACCTGGCGCTTGTCATAGAGGCCCATTGACTCGGCTGAGGGAGGGAGGCCACTATCGTCCGGGTCAGCCTGTTCGTCAACCCTCAGCCACCAACACTGGAGCTAACTGAAGTCGCTAAGCAACAGCTAACTGAGTAAATTTGCTGGCGTGGTGACAAGAGGGGCTCCCAATTTTGCTTGAGTCCAGCTCTAAAGTGGCTGATACTTTGCGGAGGAGCACTGAGGCAGCAATGCGTACAAAAGGGGAGGCAAGACAAGCCAACTGCAACCTCAGAGAAGCTGGGAAAACCAACATGCCTCTTATAGTCCTTTGCTTTAATATTGTGACAAAATGCTCCTCTTTGAAGCAAAGGGAATGGCATCTCTCCATGGCGTGCAAAAACCCCCATGGTCTGCTAATGCCCGAGGCACGCACACACACCTTTGATACCTGTCAGCACTACAGAGAGAAATGGACATAACTAATAATGTCCCTGATGCAGTTGGCTTAAGGTGCTACTTGGAGAGGCCAAATTTAAACTGCATTGTGCTGAGTTTGAACAGGAACAGCTGCAGGCCTGCACCAACCTGCTGAGACTAAAACACACAAACAAACTTACAACTCGTCTGTATGCAAGCAGGGGACACCCCAGGACACTGTCGTGGGTCGCTAGAGGAGGACACATAAACACAGCACAGCTGCCTCAAGTCATCTCTCTAACCTTGGAGGAGAGAAACTAGATTCTGTTATGTAAGGAAAGCAGAGGTGCTCACTGACGAGGCATTTCATTGTTTATTCATTTCAAGTTCATTCAGAGCCTTAAAAAGTGAAGATGTAGCTGATCATCAGTTATTATGTGTTAATTTATGTAGATTAATGTGAACTTCAGTCACAGTAAAAGTAAATATGCACACTTTATTTAGTAGTACTCACTGTGTGCAAATTCATCCATATTCAGCAGTTTTTCATCTGTTTTGAGCTCAAGCTTAGTGTCTTAGTGGCTGCAGCCTGAGCTGTTGTGGTGCAGAGGCTGAGCAAAGGAGGGGTAACTCTGATCTGCATAGAACCAGTTTGTTTCATTGATCAATGGCTCAGCACTGCCTGCTTGTAGCTATTCCTGCGACGGTCAATACACCACTGCAGTTTCGGCACCGCCTATCACGTTCCAGTTGACCTCAGCAGAGAGCAGCACATATCTGCCCAGTCATCATACCCGACCAGAGCAAACAATCAATCAGATGGGATGGAATGCATAATGAGTAGTTTGCTTGGTTGTTATGAGTGTGATACGGATGTTAACAAATGGAGATGTTGCACTGTTCTCATTTCAGACAACAGGAACAACTTGAAACAGGCTTGTCTAGACGTCACATTTATGCCAATGCAGACCTGTGTTTTGCTGCAGGGCGTCTTTTTTGGCCCCACCCTCACTCACACTCTCACACTCACATACACACATATAGATCCACATGACCACTCCCTCCAGACTTTGTTTTTATTAAGCATAAAATTACTGCATAAAAGCCACAAGGTGAAGTTGAAATTAAAGGGCGGGATCGCCTAAATTACAGCAAGACTAAGGGTCTATAGTTACGCTAGCAGCTCTGTGAGGCTTTGCTCGAGCCCGCACAGTGGTGCTTTGAGGTAGATGCTAAGGTCTGAATAATGCTACAGGTATAATGTTTACCATCTTAGTTGAGCATTTTGGAAGGCTACCATTTGCCAATTAGCACTAAACTCAGCACAGGTGAGGCTGATGGGAATTCAGTCATAAAGCAAAGTATTAGCCAAATTAGATTTTTTGACATGATGACGGCACCAGATGAAGGGTTAAGGGATTGCAAACGTTACTGTAAGTCATCCTGAGGGGGTCATGAATGTGTGCACCAAATTCAGTCCATTCAATAGTTGTCAAGACATTTAACTAAAAAAGAGAGATGTCAATATCGTGGTGGCACTAGACGAAAGGACAGGGAACCACCAAAGAAAAGTAACTTGTAAAAAAAAAAAAAAGTTCAATGTGAAGCTTTTTGGTCACTGAAGACATTTTTATCTAAAGGTGAAGATAGCAGCGATGCTCTTGTCTTGGATTCCATCAAAAACTGCATTACCAAAAAGCAGCTTCCTGTAACTACCTGAATATTTTATTGTACTTGCTCCACAGTCTGCCCCTCTTCTCTTTTCCCTTCCTTTGAGAAACAGTTTGGAGCTTCTCCCTTTACTTGATTGAAAGACAATGTGGGATAATCTGCTCAGTATCAGTACTGCCTTCCAAGGAATTCTGGGGAACATACATTTAAAAACAATAAGACAAGAACATGTAAGAAAAAAACTGTGCTATCACAAACAGTCTGTGTCTCAAAATGATCCATCTTCTAATTGGGTATTTTAAAGGCCCATATCAAATCACTGAACTGTGGAAGCTGAAGGTTGAAACTTGAAGTCTCTTTGTTTAATCCTTTCTCTCTCTCCTCCGAGACTCATCTTTATCTCACTATTTTACCTCCATCTATTCATAAGGCTCACCTGTCCACCTCTGTTGCAGGTATCACAGAGACCATCGCCCAGCTGGCCTCGGGCTGGGTGACAGACAGGAACTTGTTCCATAAGTACCACTACCACAAGGCCTACCTGATCCTCTGTGGCCTCGTCAACCTGCTCTCTCCACTGGCAACCTCCTATATCCTGCTGATGGTTTACGCCATCTTCTTTGCCATCTTCTGTGGTGGATACATGGCTTTGCTGCTGCCCGTTCTAGTAAGGATACCACCCTATCTGAACATGCCTATGCACTTGTACTATTGCTTGTAGGGTTGTAATTTTTAGTAATGCCTTACTTTACAGGTTTCCTTTTGTAGAATTTCCTAGAATATCACTGATATGTAACTTGAAATTCATTGGAGGGCTCCTGGAATGGACTGAGCAGGCTAATTTGGTATTTATCGTAGGAAAAAAGGAGATACCATTCATTTAATATGTCTAAAGACCAAGGGCCCTATTTTAAAGCCATAGATTTTGAGCACGTGTGGTCTCTTAGCCCACCTGCTATAAAGTTTACGTAGGTGCAGCAGTGCAAAGTGCAGAAGGGCTTGCTAAAGTGGAGTAGAGACCAAAGGTTACCTTGATTAATAAATGTGCTCTCAGCCAGTCACATCGCTGGTCTCATTGCTCTGCAACAGCTGTGCCAATCATAGTGACACATGAAGACAACAGCTCAACAAACGGAAAGAGGCCTCTGTAGGAACATGCTGTTTGGTTGGTGTAGGGCAGCATGATGTGTCTCCTAATGCTTTTCAAGAATGAAACGTGACCTGCAGATGCACAGGATTAGTGAGCTCTGACAATCCGCTGTCTCCCATGTAAACAGCACAATGCAGAGTTATAATCGACCCATCTGATGTGTGTAGGGGTGTATGCGGTCATTTTCTAGCAGCCAGGTGACACATGATTCAGTGAAAGTGAGGTAAACATGGTGGACTGCTGTGTGTGATGGCGCTGCACTGATGTGGCACTTAAACTGGACGCTGCAAATTTATCTACATATCTGCTGTCTTCAGATGACTGCAGGGATTTAATAAACTGAGGGAGGAGATTCTAACACAGCAGCTATATAAAGCAGCTGTGGGTAACACATACAGCAGGAGTCACTCATATTCATTTGTAAATAAATGCAGACTGATTTCCAGCTTCCCCTGCTTTGTCACATTAAATATTATTTTTTAGCCAAATTTAACGTATCTACTGGCTGGGGAGTGTTTTACTGGAATAGTTTATTTACCTTTTAAGCATTAGTGTGTTTCTTAAAGTATTTCTTAAAGTATTTTGTATATTGCTGTGATTGATGAAATCTATTCTCGTCACAAAGTTTAAGGCACATTGTCCACCAAAATACCAGCAGCTCACTTTGTGCTGCCTCCCAGTTGTTCATGACTCAGCCAAATTACATAATCCTTTCAAGGTAATTTGCAAATAGGCTATTGGAAAATTACAGATCCATAAAATAGAGTGTTGCCTGACTTTCACTGGCAAATTCAAAAGTCTAAGATGTGTCTCCATTTGGCATGAAATACTATCATGGCTTCTTTACCACATTACCTGTGCAGAGAGTAAAAGTAATTCTGAACAAATTTCAAGTGACAACTGTCTTTTAGAAAATCAATAAAGATTAGGAAGTACCCTTAGAGAGTGCCACAGCGTGCTCTCTCAGTATCATTTGACTTGTGACTATATTATCAGTCGGTCGTTCATTAACCATGCAGACCCCTACAGTATCAGACTGTAAGACAGTGAATTCACACTAACTGTATCTGTACTTTGGGACTTTTGCATCATGCAAAGGTGGTTGGATTACATCATTGTGTCATGCACTGAAAGGGAAAAATATCATTGAAGCAGACCATTGGAGATGTTTCCCAACTGCCTTTTATGGGTGGAACAACCAACCGGCGTGAGTATCCAGTATCATAAGGTCATATCACAGCTGAAAACAAAAACGTGAGGGCATACAGTATGTGGTGTGATGATGTGCTCTCAAAGGTCAGGACATGCCTCTGGGCCTAAATGTTGAGTGAGATCATTTTTTAATTGAGGAACCAGTCAAACCAGTTCAAGTTCAGAAGATCAGATAAATTGAAAAGAAGGACACGTACTGATGTTATTGAAGTCACCTTTTCACCGGTATTGTGTTGTATGTGCACTAGAAATACAGTAAAAATAAACAAGAGAGCATTAAAAACACAGGCCCGGAACTTGCTGTCACTCCCAGATTGATTGACAGGTCTTCCAGCACAGGAGCTCCTAATAACTAAATGTGAGTTACTGACGTTTTCTGATGCAGCTGAGGTTTCTTGCATCAATAATGCTTGAAAAGCAGTGCAATACAAGTATGTTTTATAATGGTTTTATGAAGTTATGAAGTATTAAGAAAAAAAAGAGCTCCATTCCTCCATTCTTCTTCAGATTGTAAGGTTTTACATTTAATTGTTGCTGTTCTGTCATTCCACATATCACTATAGGTATAAGTTTGTACCGCGAACTGTTTGGTTGTCACTGTCGGAGCAGTGTTTTGACGACATACAGTGGTCGTGGCAGAACATTCTTTAAATCTAGAGATGGAGTGACATTGCCTGCCCTCATATTCAAAGTTCAAAGGTCTGTAGGTGATGCTGGATAAGACTTGGTCTAAGTCTTTGGGAAATTATACACCCATTTCAGCTGAAATATTTCTGAAATATTTAGAAATAATCTGAAATAATTAGAAGCAAGGACTTGCGTCTTACATATGTTGAGTTTGTTGATATAATTTTTGTTTATGATTTAATTTGCAAAGAATGCAATTTTTGCCAAATCAATCTCCTCAAAAGTCACCTCAGATTATGTCTTGTCTTAAAATACGTGTTGCTGATCACATTTTTATTTTATTTTTTATTGTTTTTTTGTTTTGTTTTGCTTTGTTTTGTTTTTTGCATGTTTCAGACAATTTATTACAAGTCAAGCATACCGCTCTACCATTCTCCAAGTATCATTTCTGTAGCGGCTTGGCTTTCGTTCCTTTCAACTTTTAAATGACAGGTTGGCAGGTGATCCATTAAGTTCAACTTGCTAAACTGTGTTTTAGTTAGTTAGTTTGTTTGTTTGTTCGTTTTACACCATATATGAATGACTTAATGTTTTCTATGGCTTTAATGTTTGTCTGGTTTTGTATTGAGTATATTTAAAATTCTTGTACGGTTTGAAAAACATTTGTTATAATATGGTAGTAATGTGAAGTAGTGTGATTTGTGCAGTGCAGAAATGCATACAAAACACTCTTATCTGTACATTTCAAAGTGCAAGTAAGAAAGAAGATGGATGTCCCGGTGTGTGAAGAGCTTCAGGGTGAATGTGTTGTTTTGCTCTGCAGGTAGACCTGGTGGGGTCAGAGAAACTCAATAACTCCATGGGCTTCTCCATGTTCTTTGTCGGCCTGGGTTGCCTCACAGGGCCTCCTTTGGCAGGTGAGTGAATCACATCATGGAAAACCTTCAGGATTCAGACATGTGCTAACCCACTTTTCCACATGCATACAATAACAAACGCTTACATGTGTGCTGCATATGAATGGAATTGTGGCTGTGACGTTACTGATCCAAAGTGATATATTGCACAGAGGGCAAGGTGAGGTTTGTATGTGTGTGTGTGTGTGTGTGTGTGTGTGTGTGTGTTGGGGGGGTCCAGAAGAGCTTCAAACAGAGTGACTTGGGGGACCAGCAAAGGGGTTGATAAGCCATTCTTGTGGACATATATTTTTGGGGGGCTGTTGTAGCACATTTTTCCATGGGGCCCTAAATTCTTTGCAGTGCCTCCAAGTGTGTGTTTGCCTGCCTGTGTGCTTGCAGTCACTGTGGAGTGTGAAAACTGAAACACACAGGAGAAAAACAACCTATAGTAAGTGCCGCCCTCTGTGCAGACTGGGATTTTGAGGTTGCTTTGACGAAAATGCATACAGGGGTCACTGGGTCAAATTTCATCCTGCCAACAAGTGAGTCAAGTCCAACCCTTAGAATAACACTGTTGTGTTCATGGCTGGGTTTGACTCACTCCCTTTAAGTGATGGCAGATTGCCTTTGTTAGTCTTAGAGAGCTGTTTCTAATCTGGGATACGTTTTTTATTACAGTGTTCCTTTGTTACATCAACTACACCTTTCCTAGGTCAGGTATGAAAACAAAGCAAACAAAAAAAAAAAACAGGTATCAATCATCTTCTCGAACCAAACCAGTTTTTATCTTTCATAGAGGGGACACTGAAAATTACATAGAACCAATAGAGCCTCATCATGATCAGTGCGTATATTCAACACACTTTCCTTTCTGAGAATATGTTTCCAGGAAAAATAACCTTATAGGTAACATTTGGCCCCAGTGGAAGGAGAGGGGGTTCCCTTGAACCTATTGACACGGTCCCTGCACACTGTGTTGGGCAATCCCCTTAGAGGAGCTTATGGATTTCGGGGTTGAAATGTGACTAATGACCCCCTTTAGGGTGATACGGAAATAGCGTGTGGCTCTGTTTACATCCCTGCCTGCGGTTCAAGTGAGAAACGGACGTTAGGCAAACTGAGGTCCCTCCTTCAGGCCACAGGTTGTGATAACATTCCTGTTGTCCATCTCTTCAGGATCGCCAAGTGTCAGTTCACTGCCTCTGCAGCAGCTTCACTGCCACTTTTTATCTGGCTCGGGGGCTCTTGTCTCACTCCAGTTCACATGTCTGAAGTGAAATGTCAACATGGATCATGTAAAGAAATCAAACAGAGAAACACAGGAAGTTATGAGTCACCTGCAGTATAGTTTACACTGAGGTCACGCATGCTCAAAATGTGATCCCTCACCATGCTGTAATGTGAATATATCAAATGTGAAATATAAAGAGTTTATATTACATGAACAATATCCATTATGGGTTTAAAAAAAAGGTGAAATTAATCGTATAATATTTGAAAAAAACCTTAGTGTCCCCAGAAATAGTTTTATGAACCAATGTCCACGTCATTTTTGGTACAACCCTCTGACAGGACAAACTTTATACAGACGTTTGTTGTGACCTGTGGCTTCATTAATGGTTAATTAATAGTTAGATCATTTACTAATGCATTTATATGTTAATAAGTGATTAATAGAGAGGGTTTTTTTCAATAATAAATCAATATACTATCGATAAATTCTTTTTACCCGTGGATTTTGCTTTGGACATTCTGTAGCTCTTCTCCTCATGATCTAAAGAGCTAGAAAAATGAAAAATGAAGTAATTGCTAGAAGATGATAAACATCAACTCTTGATTTTTCAACAATCAAAAGTTGTTTGAGACACTTAAAATTGATGAAGAGCGCCTGAATAGAAAGTGGTGCCTTATTTTTCATCTATGGTTTTCTCTGTGTTAACCCTCTGGAGTCCAGGTTCATTTTTGCTAACTTTCTATGCATTTAGTCATGAGTCAGCTGATAGGACCACTAGCTGAACTGTCCATCTGTCTGTCTGTAACTCACAGAGAGTTGAGGGAGGAAAACTAGAGAATATTTTCTCCATAAAATATAGATCAGAGTCCTGGTCCTGGTGGTGTTAAAGGGAATTGTACCCTGAACTGTTGAAGAAAAAAACGAGTCCTGTGATGTTTGTGTTTTGCAGGGTTCCTGTACGACTACACTCAGACTTACGACTGTTCTTTCTACCTGGCCGGGCTCTGCTATCTGCTCTCCTCCCTCTCGCTGTTCATGGAGCCCCTGGCTCAGCGCTGGAAGGCCAGGAACAAGCTGACCCGGGACAAGAGAGCAGAAAGCAGCTGTAAGACCAATGGCTGCTTCGCCCCTGACCGCCTACAGAACGGCGCTGTGTAGGAGTGAAACCCAGGGAAGGCCTTCGATCTTGAACCAGCATGCTCATAACTTGCCATAGGCCTGCATACCTTGGACCTTGGACTCCAGCTTAAAGTCGGGACTCAAGTGACCCTTAATTTCAGCAGGAACGCAACACGGGCCGAGGAGAAGAACTGCCTAAGATGTCTGAGAACATACAGTAGTCTGGGCAACGGTGAATAGATGATTATGTTGAACTTTTAAAAAGCCAAAATTTTAGTCTTCTGCAAAATATTTTATCCCCTATTCTTGTTCTTATCAGAGGTACATGCATCCAAACCGAAGATAATCTCCAACATACTGCACATTTTAACATTAGCAGCTTTGCACCTATAACTTGTTCAATCTTTCTTTTTTCCGACAACAGAACGTTCACTTTGCAGTAACTTGTCATTGCACATCATTTTTACAAATTCAGCTCTGCAGTTGAGCTCAAAATCCTGTCAAGTATTCTTTTCCGTGGTGACATTAATGGAAGCACATATCCATGATGAGATACTTTTACCTGATTTCTCTAGAAGCCTTTACCTGTATCTGTAAACCTGTACTCACTGATTCGCACTTTGGGGCAAGTTGTGATTATGCTGCATGACGTTTCCTCTGATCTTTGACTGGCAGACAGTTAAGATACTGAGCCTCCACTTAATTGCTGCCTGCTTCTATGACACAATGTGTAATGCGCTCTTTAAAGCCAAAAAGCAGCAACTGCTTCAGTAGTTAAACAGAAGAAAATGTATCTCTTCCTCCAACATGATTATTGTAGATTGTATGGCATGTGCGAGCATTTCCAGGTATAACAACTTTAACATTTTTCGGTGAGGCGCTGATATTCTCCTATTTATAACTTTATTATTAATATTCTGGGCTCACCATTCAAACTTCAAAATGTCCAGCTCATTTAGGACATCTGTGCTTCCTTTCAGATTTGTGGATATCTGTCTTTCAGCATCTTTCCCAATAGAAATGAATGGAGAGACATCAAAATTTGATCACTTTCTTTTCTTTTGTAGTCCTCCATACTCATTCATACTTGTATCTTTGTACTTAAGGACTTCCATCTTTTCACATCTCGTATTTCCTCTGGAATCGCAGTTGAAGCTTTAAACTTTTTTGGAGCTTTTCAGGAGTGACACTGTGTGGATTGTGCTGGTGGCATTGACTTCTAGCAGTGGAGCTTTCAAAGGCAGTGGGAAGTTGAGGTGTCAGTTGTGTTCTGCACTGGAACATAAACTGACCCTTCAGCTGCTTTAACTGATTTCACACAGAGTAACCCTTTTAAACTCTTTCACGTCAACTCACTTCACCTGCTTTCATCTCCTATTCTCAACAAACTGATACTTCTACTGCTTACAGTTGACACACTACAACTGTCTGCAGCATGTCCACTTTCAAATTTCAGTTGCTTTAATCTCAAATGACACTTGACCTACTTTCAGCAGCGAAGGCATCTTTTGACATTCCAACTACTGTCATGTCTTACACTTCAGCTGATTTTTACTCTTCAACTGCTTTCACTGACATTTCCACCAACTGACACTCCTCACAAACTTCAGCTATCTCTCTGACTTGTAGGATGAGTACTTCTTTCCTTCACTTGTTCACTGTGTAACTTATATCTCTTACGCTTCAGCTGACAGTTTAACCACCTTCAGTGCCTGAGCAGCTCCAGAGCGGGAACAAATGTTAAAATTTCAGCCACAACACTTCATCTGATTTCAGCCGCCTTCAGCTCTTCTACTTCTACTGAGGCTTCAGCTCCTTTCACTTCAGATGACAGTTCAAATGGTTTCAATGCTTCATCTTCAACTTTAATCACATTTTAAGGCATTTTATCCTGTTTACAGTGTTTGCACTTGCACTTTTCAGTGCAAGCGAGCGCGCTTAATTTTTTCTTCAAATCTTCAGTTTTGACCTTTTAAATACTACAGCAAAACTACAACTGCCTTTCTTCTTTTGTGGGTCAACAATGATAATACACCTGTTAAATCAGCATCTTCAGATGAGAAACTGCTCACGCCGAGCTCATCATTTGTGAGCTGTTCTATGCAAGCGCACACAGAGAGATTTTCCTGTTATTAACAGCTCACTTGCACATCATTCAAACTGTAGCAAAGATACCAGCTAAGGAAAGAAGCAGTGTGTTTTCTCAAGATTTGTGTTTCCAAAATGTTTTGATCGCAGCTGGTGATGGAGCTGATGAGCTCCGCTGAATAGCAAGGATTTCTGCATGACTGTCATGTTGTCGACCTCGTATGTAGATACACAGTGCCCCAACTGGACTGGTAGGAAACAGTTGCTCAGCCCTTACAGTGCCTGCAAGTGGCCAATTAATGGCAATGCAACTTAGAATTATATTGTGTTTATATGTGGAAGTCTGTTGGTTGTTGAATCTTTTTTTTTTTTTAATGTAATTGAGGTTTTTGTGTTTTCACCAGTTTGCCTTACAAGGTACTGTATTGTATCTTTACTAACTTTCCTGTGATGTCAGCCAAAGACACATTAGAAACCTACCTACAACTTGAACCTTATCATAAGTAAAAAAAAAAAAAAAAAAAAAAAAAAAACAGTTTATGTGATTTCAACAATGACCACCCGTTATTCAGTCACTTCTAAGATTTTAGGACAGCCCAGACTCCAGTGATGGACATGTATTTTGTTACGCTGCCCTCTTGTGGCAGAGGAACACTTCTACTCAAAGAATGCTGTCTCAATTAGTACCAAATTATTCCCCCTCAGCTCATTTTCACAATACTAAGCAAGGCTCTTTGTATTGTTTCAATAACGACAGTCATGCACAAAAGCTCTTTTGACTCACGAGTTGCATTCACCACCAGTTTGCTTTTGTGATTGAGGACCACTGACTATTTTGTACCATAATAAATCTTTTATGAAAGTATTCAACGCTTTAAAAGTAGATTTTGGTTGGGGATTATTTTACTTAGTAATGTGGATATTTTAAGGAACTGTATGTTTAAGAAATATCTTGAAATAATTTCTTTGTCCTTTTGGTGATGTCTCAAACACCACTGATAAGGAACTGAGCTCTGTTTGATGGCATCTGATCTTGTGTTTTTGTTGCAACAGATGCATTTATGGGTGAAGCACTGTTTTGTCACAACTCTGGCTCCTAGATTGCGAACTGATAGTTTAGAAAATATGCCTAACCAATCATAGATGTCCTGTTCTGAGCCCTTCGAGTTCATTTTTAAGCCTTGTAACAGTGCACAGTCAGCTGCAATAAACTGACATGTGCCTCAAGTCTGTTCTTGTGTAATTCAAACAACTCAGCAATAAATTAACTCATACCAGAACAATTTCTATCTCTCTGCACAAAACACTCACAACTTTCAACATCTTCAACATATTTTATTGATACATTATTCAGACACAGCGACATGAATAAACATAATGATTTGACTGTATATATTACATTCATTTTAATCTTAGGTTTAAAAGTAGGCCCAACACATGCTTGCGATTATCTCACTTTGTCAAAAAAGGGTTCAACAATTTACATCATTTCAGACTGTTCATGTCGTGTTAATCAAAGCAAAGAGGTTACTTACAATAGATGACAGCTGACGGTGTGTTTATGGGCAGCCTGGAAACAAATGGATGCACCTGTCCAGCAGAACTCTGTGAAAGACACAAACAAATGTACTTCTTGTCAGTGTTCTTGTCTTGACAGTGTTTGAAAATGCTTGTCGGTGCAAGTTTCTGTGCAACCTGTTATAAATTCAAATGCTGTTTGACATGATATCCATGTGAGTGCTTTATATTGCGATGGGCTGCACTGAAATCAGCATGGAGAGCAAATCAAGTGTGAAATTGTAATTTGTGGCTTTTATAAACTAAACTGTTTGTTGACCAGTAAATCAGATAATCTTCCTCACAGCAAATATTATGTCATGTTGAACTGAGGTGATTATACAATACCACGCTGCACACCAATCTTCAAACCAGATTCCAAACAAGTTGAGACTCTGTGTGAAACAAATAGAAACAGAATGCAGTCATTTACAAACAAACTGTGTTTACTGACAACAGATTTATAAAGTGTTCCTGAGTCCACGTCGTAAACTCCTTTATACAATCATGTGTTCACAAAGTGGTGAACCTCGCTCCATCCTCGCTTGTGAGCGACTGAGCCTTTCCAGGATGTCCCTTTCATACCCAATCATGATACTATCACCTGTTACCAATGAACCTGTTTACCTGTGGAATGATCCAAACAGGTGTTTTTGGAGCATTCCACAACTTTCCCAGTCTTTAGCTGCTCCTGTCCCAACATGTTTGAAATGTTTTGCTGCATCAAATTCAGAATAAGCAGATATTTACAAAAATCAATGAAGCTGATGAGATAAAATACTAAATATATTGTCTTTGTACTGTTTTTAGTTGAGTTTATGTCAAAAAGAATTAGCAAATGATCGCATTATATTTCATTTATGATATAGACAGCGACCAAACTTTCTTGGAATTGTACATTTGTAAAATGTTAAGATATCTTGTGGTATCGTTGCAAAGGACTATAGGTAACAACCCAGTTCCTTAAGTCGATTAAAAAAGGTCCTATTGTCTTAACACTTTGTATCAAGATAAAGCTGTCCAAACGTCAGCCTGTAAATCAATGACTATATTAACTCATTGTTGAACTAAAAACAATTAAGAACTGAAAGTTTATTTTTATGTACATATTTACCTTAAATTGTGAATCTCATTTTCGAACAAAAGACTTCGCCAAGCGTGTATTTCTGCTCATACTGATTATGTTGGCTGTGATTATTTGACACAGTGTAACAAAGAGCATCTGTAATATAGTGGGAGCACAGTAAAAGCCATACTGGTATCAGTGAAGTGCTGGCAGCCAGATTGAAAGTATTGATTTTATTTTCACGAGCTATACTGGTGGCATGTGACCAAGGCATAGGCTGCAGGCCGGACCTCATTTATACCTTGTCTTAATAGTGTTCATTCATTAACTGGAGGTTAGCATCATTTGTGGCCTGTAAGCATTAACATCTCCTAATGCAAAGACAAAAGTCATTTCCTTGTCATCATAATTCCTTTAAATCATAGCTGACCAGCTGCAAAAGGATAATAATGCTTTAGGCTTGACAAGTAATGTAATAAAGGTTTCTTTTAGCACAACCAATCAATAACATTATCTATGATCATTAATGGCTTACTGACAACCTTACGCATGAATGTGAGTCTAAAGAGAGACTGCAGTGGTTTGAAGCTGCTGTTTGGATGGCCGTCAACCAATTAGGCCACTTTTCTCACAGATCACATCACATTAATGTTGCCTGTATTTCTTCTTCAACAGAGACATGATCAATCTTTAAGTGAATGATAATAACCCCCATCTGATTTCACATCTCCACTACGGCTGCATAAACAGCTAAATGTGCAGTATTTTTAAACATAAACTATACAAACTCACCAAATTATATTTCAACCCTTTACATCAATTTTGCAATGAATGCAAACAAAAGCTTCTGCAGGAGTGTCTTAACCAAAAGGTTTCAATCTGGATATTAAAATGTTTGCTGTTTCAGAAAATTTCTCATCAGTTTGGTCTGTTCATTTTTTAACTGCTGATCAAAGCTGCAATGGGTTACTGTGGGCAGAAAACGACCCATTATCTTACACAACTGGACTGATGCCAATAAGGTGGAAGTAACATCAGTAATAATGTCAGTAATGACTTTGGCTGAAAACGACAGTGTTGTGCATGTTATCGAAAACATGGTGTTGACACTTCATACTTACCACTGCTGCTTAAGCCACCGATACAGAGCTGGCAGGCAGCGCTTTTCCTCTTTACTCACCCTCACGCCGTTTCTACACAGCAGTCGTACAGTGAGAGCAGCTCTGTCCTCGCTGTCTGGTGTGCATGAGTGTGATTTGTCAGGTAGACTGTGAGAGGGGAAAGCAGGAGCTCCGTGGTCCTGAAGATGGCAATGTTTCTCTAGTGAAGTGAGCGGTCCTTCTCAGCACAGAACACAGCATTTGTTTTCACACTAATATGACTAAAATGGATGACAGCAGGAAATGGAAACTTTCTTTCCCGTGTAAAGTGGCCATAAACTTAAATGAAACAGGTCTCCTAGAAGAATCTGGGGGAGGGGTGTGGTCCGCAGTGTGGATTCCTTCCAGCGGAGTCAAAAAGGGTACAGGGACTTTTCCCCGTTGGGGTTTCATTTCCAAGCTGCAGCAGACCTCAGATGACGATGGAATACAGCTTCAGTGCAGCAAACGTGTCTTCACTCGTCTCCTCGGAGAGGGTTCAGAGGAGAACACAAAGATGGGAGCAAACAATATTCCTGGCTGAGGTTTGGGCCAATCCTCTTGCCTGAGCCAAACTTTAAGTCAAATCAAATCATACCTGGGCAAAGTATAATAAAGACAAATCAGCCCAGTGGTTCAGGTTGGCATCTGCAGCGAGGCAGCCTGAACTGTAGGTGCTATGGAAATTTCAGAGCGGTGTCACCCACAATCTCCCGAGTGGAGTGTGTGGCGTGGTGGCGGGGTTTCCTCAGCTCCTACTCAGAACCAGGAACAATGCACATGAAACCTTTACAGCACTGACCAGGGAAGACAACAGGATACTGCCGCATGCTGCTGTTTGCTCCGGCCCTCGACTCCCAAACTGCACCGCTGTCTGCCTCTGCCACCGTTTCACGCTGTAAACTGGACTTCTGGCTGGAAACAAGGGGCGGCGGCGGCAGTGGCTCCTCCGTCTTGAGCAGGTGTTCACATGCCAACAGGAACAGTTGAGGGTATAACAGTGGCTCATGGGAGAGTAATTTAAGATGGGCAACTTAGGAGCTCAGAACAGGCCTGTCAGCAAACAGCGATCCTTGCGCGGTACAGAGGTCTCTCATCACTGGTGCTACACAAACTGCAAATTGTCTCCCTTTTTGGTGTGCAGAAACAAAATTTCAAGTGACAACTCCTTGGAAACACAATAAGGCATGGCAGCTTGTTTCTTCAATTCACCTCCATCGAAGAAACATGATTCCCTTCAAATGAACAATTTATTGATAATCGGTCACATTAAGTGCCCAAATGCACTTGCAGGTATGTGAACAGCTTCGCATGGGCTCTACGGATTTTCCTTTCCCATGACATCAAAGTGTACATTGCTCAATTTTCCATTTAAAACAGAAGTCATCACAGGTGCAGATGGGACACACAACTTAAAAGCTGCCTCATTAGTGAGGACCCACAAACACTAGGTTGCCTTCTCTGCAGAGCGTTTCAGCTCTGCACTCCTCTCCTCTGGAGTCCAGCGGTGAAGTGGGTGCGACGTTCACACATGACAATTTTCCAACATATTTGTTTTCAATACATATTAAACCAAACTCAGCAAATTATAACTCAGGGTGGGTTACTATTGCATGACAAACATACAGTGGCAAAACAAAATACGGCCTTGGGAACATGTTGGCAGGCATGAGTAAAATACTGTCCAATTTAGACCTTTTTACTTTAAATATTGACTGTAAAAACGTTTCTAAAACTTTAAAATGACACAAACCCAACCTACTGAACAAATAGCAGAGTTCTGTTGCTTTGAACCAACATTTTACTGATACTGAATGTCATTACTCTTGGAGGAGCTACTGGTTTCAGAGAAATAAATGAAACAACACAAAACTCTCTAAGCTTTTTATCCATTACTACTTGTAGTTTTTCATAGATCACATTACACAACCATTTCTAAGGTAGGGATGCACAAAGTAAAATGTGAAGTAAAAAATATGAAAAACATGTTAGTATTTGCTTCACTATGCTATGCGTATCGTGTTATGGGCTGTTCCCTGGGCAAAAATCTCACATCTGTTAGTATTCGGCATTCCACATCGAGGTGACATAACAATTTAGTTTTACCAGTGGACACACACCCGGTTCATTGTCTATCCTGCAATTTGGTATTCTGATGTTGAGGAACACATTAATTGAAAATTCGCTCAAATTCAAACCATGATCCCGGTCAAGAATTTGTCATTCTTCAAACACAATTCACAGCATAAGTAACTGAAATGTGTCATGTTAATCTAGAGAGGTTTTAAAGTCTGCAGCTCACAACTCTTCTTCAGTGCACCACATTCACCAGACTTTGTCAGCCATATTGTTGTCATCAGGTGGTTAGCCGGGGGAAGGCGAGTGGGCAAAAAAAACTCCTCATATGGTGAATGGAGTGTGGTGTGCTGAGGAGGAGTTGTGGTACAACATGTTTTGACCTTCAAAATGTTACCAGGAGTCTTTCTCCAAAGAGATGAGCTTTGAAACTGTAGTACCAAATCCTTCACCACACCTTCAGCAAAACCTCCAGCTCAAAAAATGTCATGCACACCTTTGTCTCCATCCATCAGAAAGTGATTATAGTAGACACATTATTGCACTGCAATTCAAAGTTTTGAAATGGGATGTTTTCTGATTTCCCTCATGTAAATACCTGTGCAGCAGGTAGACACAATAACACCTACACAGTCTCAGGTGATACAGCACATTAGCCCAGAAACAAAAGTGACCTTTGTTCAGCTTGTAATTTTCAGCGTTTGTTAAGGCTGCATCAGAGAGATGTGGCTTCAACACTAACAGCTTCTGAGGTAGTGGAGGTGTTACTGTGTCTGCTCGCTTTCTAAATTTTGCCAGTTCTTTTCTTGTAGTCAAGTTGGGAACCTAAGATTTTAAACCTGTGAATGAACCAAAAATTTGTTTTCTATAGGACTTAACTCCTCTTAAACGAAACTGAAATTTATTCAACAAATGCTCCCCATATTTTACTGTTTTACAGTACTGAATCACTGCAGGTTTATGACCTGGAGAGCATGTCATTCTCCCTTAAAAAAGAATTTCAAAAACACACTTCCTTTTAGTTTTGTGGGAGGGCGAGGGCACCGTTTGTCCTTAGAGTGGATTACATGGCAACATACAAAGTACTCAAGAACCATACTAGTGTACCCCATAATGCAGAACACACAGCATGCAATAGTTATTGACATACAGCAGACATTTCTTTCTTTTTTTTTTTTTTTTTTTTTTTTTATAACACCACTTGAACTTAGTGTGTTCTGACTTTTTCAAGATGCTCCGCGAACCACAATCATGACCAGATAGTCCTCTTCACTTTTAGCCAGAGCTTTGGCAGAGGAATCCAGGAACTGCTGGGAGAAATCACATGGAGGGAAAGCATGAAGAACCCCTGTGTTGTCTTTATCTCTGCTCCCCCCCACAGGTAGACTGATGACTCCAGCTGCTTGTTTTTGGTTGAGGTAGGACACCAGGTTGCGAAGCGGCCGCTGAGTTGAGGCTGCGGGGTCAGTCGAAGACGTATCCTCTGTGGCGCCAGGAACTGCCAGCAGAATGGCGTAGCCGCCGGGACCCGCCACCTTGATGCGCCGGGACACCTCGTCGAGCTTGGGCTGGTCCAGACGGAGACGCTGGGTGATCTTTAGCTCGCTCACCTGCCGCCCCGTTGTGCCGTCTACAAGCAGGTCGCTGGCCACATTGTGATCGCCCTCCAGCAGGTGCATGTTGGCTGGGAAGTTGCTGTTCTTGAGCAACAGCATGCCGTGCCAAGCCAAACCAAGTTTCGTGCCGTCTGGTTTGGATGGCTGGCCTCCTTTGGCGCTGCTCTCAGAACGTTCTCTTTTGTTCGGCCCCTTGCCGCCATCGCCTGCTTTGCGCTTGCGCTCCCCAACAGCCAAAGCACTGCTGCTCGGAGGTCCCTTGTCAGAGAGGCTCTGGTTTTTGAGTCTCCGTTCAGCCCCACCTCTTTCCAGTGCGCTGTGATGTTCTCGTGTGGGGGAAGGTCTCTCGCCCCGCAGAGGGCGCTCTGAGTCACTGAAGCGTCCTCCATCTCTGCTGCTACCTCCAGGACTAGCATCTGGAGAAGCACGCCTACGCCTTACTGTCCTCTCAGTGCTGTCAGGGGAGTGGTCTATATGGCGTCCATCCTCCATTACACGCCGCTTGCGTACCGCTTCCCGTCCCTGCAGCTCTCGTTCCAAAGACCAGGGCTCCCGTGCCCGCCGCTCACGCTCCAAGTGCTCCAGGGGCTCAAAGGGTGAAGCTCGTACCCGATCACGAATCGCTGGGTTGGGCCACTCAGTTCCAGGAAAGAGCTCTCTTTCCCTGAAGTGAAGCGGCGGTGGAGTCCGTTCCCTGACCCTCAGAGGTTCAGGAGTGGCACGGTGGACAAACGACTCGGCCACCATGTCAAAAGGTGGTATTGGGAGAGGCTGCAGGAACTGCTGCTGGTAACGATGCTCAGTGTCAGCAAAGTCAACTCTCAGTCTCCTCTCTGGACCTCCCAGCGGGAAGCCCCTCATGTGTGTGCATGCTGCTTGCGCAGCATCCAAACTTTCATACTGAATGTAAGCCCAAGTGTCCCCCTTTCTGTAGTCTATGGTCCGTATAGTGCCAAAACGATCAAACTCTCTCGCCAGGGCGGCTAATGGAACCCAGGGTCCAAGTCCACCCACCCACAGGCGTGTGGTGGGAGTTGCTTTCCCATAACCTATCTTTATGGGGTTGCGGCCCACTACTTTTCCAGACATACTAAGCTTAGCACGGTGAGCCATGTCAAGGTTCTCAAATTTCAGAAATCCGTATGTGCTGATTTGTCCCCTCGTGGGTCTTTTAATGTCCACTTCTGATATGACCCCAAACCTGTCAAAAGCTCTCCTCAGGTCCGCCTCTGTAACAGTTATGTCCAGATTGCCTAAAAACAACGTCCTGTTTGCTCTTTGGTCATCTTCTGGAGATATAAAATCCTCCTCACGAAAAGCTGCTCGCTCCGCAATGAAAGCTGGACGTGCCCTGGCTTCAAACAGGGCAAACTCTCTGTCCCGCTCCAGCTCTCTGGGTAAAGGGGGCGGCGGGGGAGGGGGGAGCCGTCCCAAAGCCAGCTGCTGCAGCCGGTAGTCTCTGTATCCGAGTCCGGTGGGCGAGAGGGGTCTCTGCAAATGTCTGTGGCTTTGAGCTGCACCATACAAGTCTCTCTCCACAGGGGAGCGGCTTCTCCTCCTGTTGATGTACACCGCCTCGATTTTCAGCGGCCGGTCGTACAGCACCAGCCGGCCCCTGGCGTGCTTCGCGGCTCTGGCGTCCTCCGGCTTCCTGAAATTCACGAACGCTATCCGCTCGTCGTTGCTGCGGCTTATCTTCACGCTCACATCTCCGAATTTTTTAAATTCGTGAAAGAGTCCGTCCTCTATGTCTTCGTCGCTCAGTTGGGCGCCGAGGTCGCTTATTTTTAGGGTTTTGTACTCACTCTCGGCGCCGGGCGGCTGAACCCGCTGCTCCCCCCGCGAAGCGGTCCTCGGTGAGGCTAAATCCAGCGTCAGGCTCAGGTTGTGGTTTTTGCCGACGGAGGTTGCGGCGGCAGACAAACTGTGATTATTTCCTGTCCGACTATGACCGTCGAAATCTCGGTCTCTTTTTTCGCCGAGCAGACTCCTTCTCGTCGAACCGCCGTCGCTTTTGGTAGAGCTATTCCCATTATTACTCCCACTGGAGACGGAGATAGCCCCCATTTTCTTGCTGGTCGGGTGGCATCCTCCCCTGTCTCGAATATCGTCCAAGGCCCGGGAGCGTTTTTTAATCGGCGACCGCTCTTTACCTTTCATTTCAGTCCACACGGAGCCGACCCCTGGGACGTCTGGGCTTTTTTGGTGCTGTTTCTGCAATTGAGTGCAGGAAATTATTGAAATGAAAAACGGATTTATTCAGTGCCCCTGCGGCTAAACAACAACAGTCGCCATTTTGTAAAGATTACTGACAAGATCCTCCCCTTCTACCTGATTGGTTAAAAAAGTGGGTGGGAAACTTAAAAGTGCACGTCAATCATCCACTGAGACATTTACGTGAAATAATTTATGCGTTTTTAACAATTTACAGCTAAATGAAGGCGGTGGACGAAATCTTTTACGATCTCACAATATTAAACATTATAAGCATAATAAGGTAGTATTTATTTAGAGATTTACACTTATGGTATTGTTATGTGAATGCATTGTTTTGTGAGGCGTTCCTGTTTTGTTTTGTTTTTTTTGTATTTGGTTAAGTGACTTTATTATTATGGACAGTGCGCATATTAAAAGTATAAAATGACCCGATTCCGTGACAGTAACTGTATCTTTCCCCAGCAGGGAGTGATGGAGAAACATTTTACACAACTCAACCTAAACCACAAGATGGCAGTATTTGTGCAGAGGCTATAAACCTACAGTAGCCGATGAGCCGTGAAGTAATCCTTAAAAATGATATAGGACAGGCTCACGGTGTTTCTTCGTATGTATGTGTTTTGTAATAAGTATACAGAGGCCAAGCGTCAGTCATAACTGTAGTTTACTGATGAAAAATGGAATTAATAGCCTTGAAGTTAATAAGTAATTAATGAGCCCTGTTAAGTACTGGAGGTTAATTGGATAGAGTTCAGGTCAATATATTAATTCATGTCTTTTAATGGGTTACTTCTGAATACTCTGGTTGCCTTGAGAGGTATATATCAAAAGTAAATTAAAAATACACCAGTGTTATCTGGCTGCCACTTGTCAGATTTATTTTCTCCTTCTTTCTGAGTCAAACTGCTTGAAGCAATAACACTGAGCTGAGTTCACAGTTTCTTACTTACTTTCAACAACTTTTTGCACGTGGAAATGTAAAAACATTTTGTGTGTACTGTATAATTAAATCCAAAAAGTCAGTGTGGCAGGGTTTTTTTCTTTCCCCCACAGATGATGAACTGCAAAATGAAGTTCTACCGATAAATGTCTGGAAGCAGCCAAATACTTCATGACAGACTGTGTTGAACTTGCCTCACTCCACTGTTTGACTGTGCTACCACATTGTTTAGCTTAGTGGGACATGTTAATGCTGTTAGACTGCTTCAAATACACGGATCTGTTATGTCACAATAGCTGCACTTCAAGGCCAAGATAAATCTTGTTGAGATCAAAGCTCAGAACAGTGGCCAGCAGGCAGCTTTACAGATTTTAATGAGCATTAAATCTTTTTTTTTTTTTTTTGGTGTGTCCATTAATGAGGCTAAGGGGTAGTGTAATTTCCAGTGACAGTCTTCACCCAATGACCCTGACACACACAGTGATACCGAGTTAATAACTGCCCCCAGCATCGCACAACCACAACTCAACATTTTGCATTTCTTTTCTGACAAATCACATAAGGCTTCTGTAGCCTGATATATTGAGTCGATACAGATCAAAGCTTCTGCCACACCACTATAACTTTAATAACAGTCAAAGTTTGTACTGCCTACTGTCAAATAAGGTAATTGGTCCTTTTTTAAGAGCAATAAAGTTTGCACTGAAGATGAAGTGAGTCGTTCATGTTGTATCAAGTCACTGCAACTCCTCTTTTGTATATAGACGGATAAAATGTGTCTGCTTGTAACCTGCTCCTCATCTAAAAATAAATATTAAAATTGAACACTGATCCACCATCTGCTATTTCTTCAGCTTTCCTAAAGATGGCCATCGCCTCAATCCCTTATCCCTACTGACAGGTCTTCTTATCTTCTCTACTTAATCTGGGATTTAATCAGGGGGGCTATGTAACTGCAGTAAGGGCTGCCGTCTCCCAGGGCCTGGCTGGAATTTGAAGCTGTGGGTGTGGAAAGTGTTTCTGATGGGTTTGTGCATTCCTCTATTGGAACCACATGTTAGTGGCTCGCACAAAACCCCGGCACAGACCGAGGGAATGGCAGCTAATCCGCCCCAGCATGGCTGTCATGGTGAAGCAAGCAAAGGGGAAAGGAGAGCCAATATATTCCGCCGTAAGCCATGTACACTCCTGGGGAGTAAGTGGAGCTTGGGAGGGCTTTGTCCACCAGTGGAACTCTCTTTTTTTTCCTCTGTTCAAGTTGCATTTTCAGTCTCACACAGATTGAAATGTTTGCACATCTGACATGAATATGTTGGTATTTAGTAATTTACACCAGATGGGATGGTACCATGCAATTCAGTGTTTCCTTGACAATAAAGTAAATTGTTTGGGGTAGAGCACAACAAGGAGATTTCCTGAAAACAATTATTAGGAATGCATTCAGAGTACATGTGAGAGCAAGTATGCCACAGCAGCTTATTTATAACATATTCTTCTTTAAAAAGATAATAAATGAACACACATATTTGTAAATAAAAACAGAAAGCAGATGAACTGGCTTCAGTGAATAATATTATCAAATAAGACGCTGTGGGCCATGGTAGCCCCAATTTCTTCAATGAAACCGAAACCCATTACCCAGCTGGTCAGGTTTACCCCTGATGCCAGATGTGAATGAGAAACGTGAAGCGAGCTGCCTGTGGCTGAGTCTGAGGCTCTCTGCTTTATCATCAATAGTGAAGTGTGGTCACTCACTTAGCTTTCCATTAATGAACCTGCCACTCGCTCCTGATACATGAGGTGCCACCTGAAGGCCTCTTGAAGCGAGGCCAAGCAGGCTGCACATGCACGGTCTCTCGGTGCGCTTCCTGAATACAAAGAAGCTCACTTCCCGCACAGCAGAAATCTTTGTGTTTACGGCAACCACAGCCTGCGAAGCATTTCTGCCTCACGACCACATTCCCGTTTAAATTTGCGACACAGACTTTTGGTTAACTCTCTTGGTTGTCGTTTGTTTTCTTTTTTTCTTTTTTTTTTTTTTTAAAGAGTCACATTAGGGCTAACATAATTCTGGCTGAGATTGCTTTTGCTCCATTTTTTACTTTCTTTCCCCAGAAATAGTTTCCTACTGAATAAGAGAGATGCTTTAGATGGAGGCCTTTATTACTGGTCACACTATAAAGCACAACAGACAAAAAACAATGATTAATATGATAATTACAATTTTTACATGCTTAAATAATTTTTCCTCTTTGGTCTCAGCATTGTGACATCAAACTACAACCGAAAACAACAAAGTTTCTATGAATACGCTGGGTTTTCGTGCAAGAGGCTCGAGTCGCCCTCCATGTTCATGAAATTCCAGGATCTTGTGAACTGTGAAAAGTCTCCAGATTGGCTTATATAAACGCTAAGAGGAAATATCTGAGTCATATGCTGAGGTGGGTGTGCACACCAGAGACTGTCTATGGGTCAGGAATGTAATATGCTTTGGCTCAGTCAGTGCATAATGGAGAGCTGGCACTGTTGTGGTCATGTAGGCCAGGAGAGAATGCTGCCTGGCTCTTTGGCTTTCATCCGCAGCGCCACCAGGCCTGTTGGCTTGTATTCGGTCTCAGGCCCTTCGATGGAAGGGGACCCGAGGCCTCCCGGGAAGCTGTGGAGCGAGTAGAGGCCGTTGATGCCCGGGTGGTGAGGCGGGTGGTGGTGATGGGGATGACCAGAGGATGGGGGCATGCCCATGAAGCCCTGCAGATTGCTGTGGGGGTGAGGGTACGGACTCATGCAGGACGAGGGGATGGAGTCAGCTCCTAGGACACAGCCGGCACCTGAACCTCCACCTCCTCCTGAAGCTGCCCCCGGCCACAGGTTGCCCTGCATCTGGACCAGGAGAGATTTCAGACAGGACACATTTGGAATTTGATGGAACAAATATGGAAATCCTTCATACGGTGAACACCAAAGCAAGACACAAAATCAGCAAAGGTCTGCTTGCGCTTGAAAAAAACAAAAACCCGTCATTGAAGATCCGCAGCGGCCTACCTGGTACGTGTCATGGCGAGGGAGAAGAGAGATATCATATGTAGCAAAGTGGTTGCGGACCTCCTGGATCTTCCCATAGCGTTCCCGTTTCCTCCACTTGGCTCTACGATTCTGGAACCAAACCTTTCAAATACAAAAAGACTGTTGAACAGGAAAGTTCCAGAAGACAACAGGTCTTGTTCAGGTCAGAAACTCTCCTCTGCGTATACTTAAAAAATGAAAAGGTTTAAGATGCGAGGTCGCCACCCTAACACACACCTGAACCCGTGCCTCAGTGAGCTCGGTCCTCAGGGCCAGCTGCTCCCGGGCGTACACGTCAGGGTAGTGTGTCTTTTGAAACACTTTCTCCAGCTCCTCCAGCTGAAAGGTGCTGAAGGTGGTGCGATTGCGCCGCTTCTTGTTCTTGCCTGATAGGTCGATGGAGTCGGCGATAGAGTCCCCATGTAAACCGCCGCCTGGCTCTTTCAGCTTTCCACAACAGTCTGTGCCAATGCCAGGATAGCCCATGGTCTTTGTTCCTTTCTCTCTGACTGAAGCGTGGAGGGCACACAGAGAAAGGTAGATAGTTCCATATATTTCAAAATGAACAGAAATTCATATGCAAATTTTAGCTTTTTGTTGTCAATTCATCAGCATAAATTTACTGTTTGATGGGTTCATACCACTGTGACCGCTGTCTTTTTCAGGGTGTTGGCTTTAGCTCTGAGATTAAGATTTTTCTTTCAGCGACTAAAATTTGCACACTGTTTTAAGTCTGATCTGTGAAACATTTTGTGGCATTTCTTTCACTTTGTTTGTTGAGAGCGCATTGCTGTCACTGCCAGACACTCTTGACAAAAAAAAAAAAAATCGTAATGAAAAAAATATTTTTGATGTCAGTGAATGTTTTGTGGTTAAAGGTTTAATAAAATTAAAATATTATCACTTTTTTTTTCTATTACTCCTTCTCAGTTTATTTTGTAGGGTTGCAGAAAGATTGGACATGACCCCAAGAAACACAACGAACAGATCAGCCACCTTTAAAGGATAAATATATATATATATATCAGTCGGAAATATAGCCAACGCAAATATCCTTTCTTTTCAAATTGTGAGGAAATCGCAAACGTGGGGATGAGAAACGTGCAGCTCTTGGATAGAAAAGGTCAGCGCTCAGCAAACAACAGATTGATGAACCACTCCCAGTTTCACTGGCAGAGAAATAGTTTCAGTCCCTTTTTTAACCAGCACATTTTGACCTGGATGTGTTTCTGCTGCACAGATTTTAAGAACAACACAAAATGAATTTAAACAGGAGATCACATCAAGCGTTTTGTTTGTGATGTATCACTGAAAACCGTTAAGCTCGTGCTTATTTTTCTGTGCTTCTCAATTTGATTCCCAAACTCAAAGCTTCATAAGAGGCTGAGCTGAGAGACGCCTGAGAAAAGCAAAACACAACGATAATCCAACCAAACAGCATTTTAATTTGATTATTCCGGGCAACCCATATTAAAACAGCGAATTGTCAGTGTTTTGGCTTGAATTAAACCCACAAGGCAATAAATGAAAAACAAGATCTGATTCGTTTCATTTGGAAAAACAGAAATGTTAAGTGTCGCCTTCCAAACTGACAAATCAATATATTCTACTGTCCATGTCAAAATATTCCCATTAAGAAAACAAGGACACAGCGTTGAATTATTTGACATATTTCTATCGAATAAAGCACAGGCCTGTTTGAATTAATAATATACATCGTGCCCTTTACATTGAGCCGTGAGGAGACATCTGAAAGCATGGTTTCACCTTCCTGTTAACAGACCATGGAAAGGGCTGTTCCCTCCTGCAGTGTTTTGATGTTGTTGTCCATGTTCATTATATTTAACCCAGAGCTCAAAAACAAAACTCACTCTCCACAATCTGCAGGAACTCACTCACTGGGGACAACCGAGACACTACTTTGCTATTCTCCTAATTCAATATGGGACCCAATAGAGAGCACTTTTCATTGCAACATTAATTTCCTCGTGTCCATTAGATCCCACCTCACACCGCCGCTCATGCTGAAAATATTCTCCAGTAAGCTCGCAAACTGGGGCCGCAGGACATTGTATAGCTTTTACCCTGTCAAACACCCACATCCGCTCTGTCTCCACTCCAGTGTAACTGGAGATCTATGTGAAATACGGGAAAAGGCAAATAGAGGATAAATAAAAAATGTGTAGGTAGGAGTGTCATGCTGTGAGCGCAGGGATCGATTCAAATACATTGAAAAAGTCGTGGTAGAAACTTAAGCTGCGTCTTTTTCAGGCCTGTTGCTCTGTACATTAACATATTCAATTTGAGCAAACGGCACTTCAGTCTTTCAAACATATGTTCATCTTGTTTCTTAAATGGATGTAGAATATTCCGTGGTTTTAAATTCATGTCTTATAGTTAATAAAGGCAAATAATAAAAGTGAAGATAATTAAATATGAGGTGATCTCAGCCCTTAACAGCAAGGTTTGAGCTTGAGTTTATGCTGCTGAGTCCACAAATAGAAGGGAGATTTTTTTATTTTGGCGGCGAAATAAGAAGTGTGTATCAGAAATATATCAGAAAATATGAATAATGTAAGAAGTGTATTGTACTCTTGGATACATTTTATCTGGGATAAATATCGGCAGACACATATACAAATAAAAAAACAAATCTCCCACTGGGAACATCATACATATAAACCAGAATTTGGCAATACAGCAAAAATAGCATGAAACATCATAACAAAGTCATTCAAGTGTGAGTAAACACAAAAGATGTGTTTTTCACATTCTGACCCCCTTTAATTTGGAAAAAACGTGAGAAACCTTTGGGTCGATTTGTTGGAAAAAAAAATAGAAGTCTGTATTACAAAAAGAAACTATTTTACAGAAATCAGCTCAACCACTGATTATAATGTTGTAATTCTGTATTCCAAATGCAAATATTTATTGCAAAAAAAAAAAAACATTGCAAAACTAATTTAAAACTTCAAAGTCTGCATAGGTGAGCAAAAGGGTTTAAATGCGTTGGCCTGTCACACCGCCACTAAACTTTCCTCCCACTGTCGACAAAACAGGAAGACGTGTCTGCCTTTGAAGGTGCACAAACTCAAATTTAAAAACACACAAATTGAGTAGTATGGGTGGACACACACACACACACACACACACACACACACACACACACACACACACACACACGGTATCTATTCTGCACACGCATACATGCAAAGCCTTATTCGCTTACAGCAATAAAGCCGTTAATTTACAAAATAAACTAACACTGAAAAATTGTCAGTGCGCAAGCATGCATTTGTGTGTGTGCATGCGTGTGTACGTGCATGTGCGACAGAGGAATGGGGAAAGCATACATGCCTCGTTTCGCTTCTTTAAACAGAATTTAAAAGAAAAGTAATGAAAGTTCACTTTCAGCCAGGACAGCTGATATCATTATCATAACTAATTGTGGAAAAAAGTCCATCGGCTGTCTTTGGCAGTAACATGAATCAAGCTGTTGTATATTATTCTGGACACTGATATCTCAAAGACCTTATCAGCGTTCATATCCTCTGTTGCTTTGCAGATTCATCAACACCAATAAATAAAGTGAAAGACCACATCATTTCCTCAGGCTTCGGGTCACCACATTCAGCTGTAACTTTTCTAAGATGGACATTTCCAGGCTAATATGTCTGACAGCATTTGAGCGCACGCCTGCTTGTGAAATTCAACATCAATTTTGATTTTGAGGTTTTACGTGACAAAAAGGTGCATAACAGGAGAACAAGGAGCGACTGAGAAAGAGGTTAAGGGCTAAAACACAGACACATAGAGTTGAATACAGGCCTACAGAGCTGATGGCTGACTACAAGTCCAATGACACACCCAACTTGCTGCCAGGCTGACCTTTAACCTTCCTCACTTTCCATCAAGGACTGTCAGGTGAAAGAAAACTTGTTGACATTTTTATCACAGCCGCGCTTTCATTTGCATAGCCTGTAAAAACCACATAACACTTCTGTGTAGTTATTAGTTGAAATGACACATTTACGAAGCCTGCAAAAGTGATCATCTGGATTTGTGACATTTGTTGAAAGGATAAAGATTATTCTCAGATGTTATTCCTCCATATATATATATATATATGTGTGTGTGTGTGTGTGTGTGTGTGTGTGTGTGTGTGTGTGTGTGTATTTTTACACTGGCTTATCCTTTGCAAGGCCATAATATTATTTTCGAAATGTCAAAAAAAAGGTCATGTAAGGATGGTCTTCAACACTAGAGAAATGTCTGCATAAAATACTTTAACTTTAATGCCTGTGAAGTATAAATGTCTTGTGTACTGTCAATCAATTGTGCTTAGTTTTCATACAGGGGTCACTAAAATATAAGAACAAACATAAAGATCATTATATTTTTATGGAACTGTGTTGCTCCTTCATTTACTTCTCGGTTATTTCTTAGATATATGAAAGGCATAATTTCTAACTTACCTTCCGAGTTGCTGTCATAAAACGCCGGCTTGCCGCTTATTGCCGTCCCCTTCTGATCCTGGTTTATACTGTCCAAGAACTTGCTGTGTTTGGAGGGCGAGGCGGGCGGGTTCGCCGCGGCAGCGCCGTGCGTGAAGTCCGCCGCAGCATCCCCAAACCTGCCCATGGCGGCGGCGGAGTACAGATCCCCGCGCAGGCTGAGGCGGTGAGGGAGAGGAGGAGGAAGGTGCGAGGGTTTCTGCAGCTCATCGCATGGGAGGAAGGAGCCGGAGCCGCCGTGCTCCAGCCTCGGAGAGTGTTCCGGTGTCCTCCTGCTGGTCTGCGAAGAGAAAGGCAAACAACTGTCCGTGTCCATCTCACGGGTCCAGCAGGCAGCAGAGACAACAGCGACTGGGCGCTGATGGTGTGGGCGCCGGAGTGAGAGCTTTTTTTTCCTCTCCTGTGTGTTCATGTCAAGTGGGTGGGATTTAACAGATCAGAAACAAAGACCCGTGAAACCGGGACTGGACTGTGTGAGGATGTGTGTGAGAGGGTGTGTGTGAGTGAATGAGAGAGAGAGAGGCTGCGTGTGTGTGTGTGTGTGTGTGTGTGTGTGTGTGTGTGTGTGTGTGTGTGTGTGTGTGTCGGGATGTCTATTACAGCATGCAGCAGTCTGATATAATCCGCCAAAAATTCAATCACGTGTGGTTTCTGTCCGTCCAATTAACCATTTAATTCCTATTTCATATACTGTTATGGGTCTAATCAGCAAATGAAGCAGGACAGGAGAAGCAGACAGCTTGTCAGTGTCTCTCTCTCTCTCTCTCTCACACACACACACACACACACACACACACACACACACACACACACACACACACACACACACACACACGTTTACGCTCAGAAGGGCAGAATAAAAGCACACCTTTACTGAAGGCCATCATGACTACGTCTGTTATTTTTGTCTGTTTGTTTTTAATTTTTCATGCAGTTATTTGATTTTATTTTATTTGATTTGAGTTGATTTGATTTTGTTTTATTTCTCACAGTCGGGCATAACGAACAGGCCTAAATCTTTTTTCTGTGCTTGTAGGCTAGCCAAATCAGACTGATGATTCTTTCATTTAGTGAACTTTTCTTTGCACGAACAATAAAGTGTTCAACCTATTAAATAATTCATATTTGTTTGTCCGATTGGATTTCGACGTATTATTCTACTGACGATAAATACGCGTCCTTCTGCCGCTAAGGCAGAGAAGACTCAGCCTACATGCCACGGAAAAAATACCTATGTCCCTGCTGGGTGAGAATTAGTGATCATCAAAAAAAAAAAAAAAAAAAAGGCTCGTGTAAAAAATGAAAGATGAAAAGTACTCCTGCAAACACAAAGCATGGGAATCAGTGCCGAGGTCAAACACGTGGATAATAAATTACACACCAATCGATAAGCAAACCTCATCATTAAACATGCTGATTAGTATAAACTAATAAAAAACTTTATTGACATAATTTCACTGTCCACAATGCGACTGCTAGTTCTCGCTGAAAATGCTGCATTTAAGAAATAAGTATCTAAAATATATCAAAATGAGTTTAATTAAAATATATTTAGATATGCAGCTAACTTTATAATCTGAGGATTTTGGAAACTGTTATCAATTATATTAATTTTAAACTCAGAGTCGGAGCGTCATAGGGTTAGGGTTTTTTTTTTTGTTTTGTTTTGTTTTTTTTAAAGGATCATTAGATCGGCAATCTTTGCACCCCAGAAAACCAATAGCAGGTCGAAATATAAGTTATCATGAATATAGTGATGAATAGATTAAATCCAAACTCGCCTCGTTACTTTACATTATCGATGCTGGGCCCGGCAGTGATTGAGGTCGCCCTGTCGTTCAGCTCTAAACTGAGCTGCTCATTTCCTGCGGTTGAACTGAACAACACTGAATGCCTCTCAGAAATGATGGAAACGGCCAAACAATAGTTATGAAGGTCAAACCATGTCTCTGCCTGCAGGGAAATGCAGTTTTAATTAATGCAATAATTCTTAAATCTTTGCAGGATTTTTACTTGACAAGTATTTTGATAAGAGTCAAAATAATAATATCTAAAGCAAAAGCAGAAAAAAATATGCTTTGTCCATAGAACAGAGCACAAAATGTGTTACTAATTCTTTTACCATGCAGCTTGAAAACTGACTGAATGTCCTCAGAAAGAGTCAGATAGAAGGCTTTTGATACTGACATGTTATCTCCGATCTAGACAAACCTCGTCTAAACACAGTGCACTTACCAGGTTCAGACATGGTACCGCTGGCTTTGGGGACATCTCATCATCTCTCTGGATACCTGAGGCTGCACGCCGCTTAGCTGATGGACAAGTGTGTAAACATGAGGTCCATTTGGGTTTAGAGGCCTTATAAGCCCCATTTGATTCCATTTTGAGCTCTGAAGTATCAAAGTGTCCACAGCATACGTTTCAGATCCAAGCGGAAGGAGAAAGAAAAGTGGAGTTATGAATGATGGCCCCAAGTGAGCTCCAACGTACAGCGTTATCTGCACAAAGACTGATTCACAACCGAATTCAAATAACAAACGGAGCAAAAGCAAGAAAACAACTGTTCTTGTCAAAAAACGGACGTTATTTTAATATTCAACATTTTTTAAATCTAGTGGCGATCTTATTGGTGCTCCAATGTGCAGATTAATACTCTGACGCTACATTCCTCTCTTTACCAAGAGGCTCATAAAAGTGTAGTCATGAACAGAAAGAAAATTCCAGTCTTCATCTGCACACAAATTGCATGGCTGATGAGGCTGCCTGCATGGAAAAGAAGAGCTCCTTCAAGTTTAAAATGATTAGTGACCTGAGATATAAGAGCTAATGACATTTATGAGTAGCATGACTTCGATTAACATGTTTGGGTCAGTAGAGCATAGGGGCTGAAAAAGACCGCGCTGTCATGTTAATCACAACCACAGTGACCACCTTTTACCCTCACACACTCTTGAGCGTATTGAAGCCCGTAAACTTCAGCCTAGGTGTAGCTGCCAGCATTTATCAAGCTGTCTGGCTGACCACCATTAAAAACCTTATAATTCTGTTAGAGGGGAGCATACGTTTTAAGATGTGCACACAGGGGGGACACGGATATGTTTCTCAAATCTCGTGACAAGCATGTCCTCTGTGGCCCGAGGCAGCAGAGCACTCTTGAATTCACAAACCCAGCTGAGTAAATGCATTCCAGAAATGTGGGCAAGAGGAAGAACGTCTGCGCTATGATCTCCGAGCCGCCGCAGGTAACAGTGTTTATATGAATACTGCATCAAGAGAGCAGAAGATGTAGAGGATTATGGGTTATGTTTTTTGCTGAGGAATCAAAGTCTCCTATGTGAACATTTGGGTGCTGTGGCTTCCTTAATTATACTTGGGGGGGCAGTCCATTCATGCACTGAAAAGGCTAACTTTCAGGGTAAAATAGACATTGACATCTCTGCCACATCAAACAGAACAGAGCAGTGTCCTTTATAAAATAAGCACATTATGTGAAATTCAGACTAAATCCTACCTCGGACACAGACGTGTGCGCTTTATCTTCATCCACTCACAGGGAAAGAGGCAGTGGTTAAAAGCAGGGAAATGGCAGAAAATAGCAACAATCCGCTGTCCATACCATGACCAGCTCCCCTCACTGTTCCCCGTGGTCCTAAACCCTTGTCCCCCAAGCCTGTCCTGGGCATGACCCTGCACAGGAAATCAGTTCAGTCTGTTGGGAGTCCCAGGTCTCCCCCCGCTGCCCCCCGGCTCTGGGCACAGACAGCGTGGATAAAGGTGACCCTGCACTCTCACCGCGCACCCTGCGGCCCTTGAGTTAGAGAGCCGCTTCCACCCCTCCCTCCACTACATCCTCTCGGCCTGGCTGTCAGTCTGCAGGGCTTTGTCACACCCAGTTACACCTTACATCCTCTGTCTTACACAGGTATACTTAATGGCATATGAGCACAGGTTTGCATGTGTGCAAGCATCCGTAATCAAATGAATTAAGCAACTGGGCACTCATCACAAGATCAGAGTTTTAAAAGTTTCTACAATAATTTAGTGATTTTATAAAAGCAAATGATCATGGGTGTAGAGAGTAAACAAAGATCTGACCTTTTCCAGTGACTATTTGTGTGATGAGCACAAAGATGGAGAAGTTATTAAGAGCGACCTGCCACATGAACATAGACAGCAAGCTAGGATGAAGTACAACTCTGTGCTTCATACAAGCTGGCTGTCTTTGTCTGGCTATCATTGCCTGGGGCCTTTCCTCTCACGTACAGGGTGGCGATTCAACCTGAGGTTTGCATTAGAATAGGAGAAGGATAGCTAATTTAATTATCCGCCATGAATGCACAGAGATGATCCCATATGCAGAGCCAGGGCTCCTCTCAGAGGCCTCCTTCACATCCTCCAGTCTGTGTCCAGAAGCTGCAGAGCCAGCTGAGGATGTGATTGACAGCTGCCGACCCCAGGGTCAGTCGGCTGGAAGAGGTGCATTCTGGGAAGCTTAAGCCGGTCCGCTGTGGCGATGGGGGTTGAGGTTTCGAAGGGAAATGGGAAGTGGGGTTGCTGTCCTCTGTCTGACCTCGTATGAGGCGTCATGGAGCACACTGGAGCCCAGTGAGCGTTAGCTGCAAGTCAGGATCCACAGCCACAACACACAAGAGATGAGCTGGGCGCATATCTGTCGGGGAAAAAAAGTTTCTCATAATAGATGGTACATGTTTTGTTTTGCTTAGAACTTTACTGTATGAAAATATTATTTTCCACGCTGCTCTGCAAGAGCATTACACATTGAAAAGGAAAAGTTTTTTCCATTCATTTCACTGCTGGAAAGATCGTGACATATTAAGCTACTCAATTAACCCCCTGGTGGTTCTTCAAACCAGAGGACCTTGATGTTTGACAGTGTAGACAAACTAACAATGACAAGTCCAGCACCCTTTGTTAATTTAAATTTGGACTTAGCTCTCCTATGGTTGATTTATCATGAAAGATTTTCTGCTGCAACACATGCTGTGTGTTACTTTCTTACTGTAGTTCTAGAAATTGGGAGCACTTAGTTCAAATCCAAGACAGGAGAACCACAAAGGCTGACAAGGCCCACGACAGACAGTACAGTAAATGAAAACTGCCACTTTTACTTCGCACTACAGCTGCGATGAGTAATCGATTATCTGACAGCTATGAAACTGGTCACCAACTAGGCTGATAATCAATTAATCATTTTGAGTAATTTGTCCAGGAAAAAAAATGAAAATGCTCAGATTCCAGCTCTTAAAAGTGTATGTTGTTTTCTTTAACTGTCCTTGGGTTGTGGATGAAACAAAACATCTCAGGACGTCATCTTGGGATTTGGGAAACACTGATGGACATTTCTCACCATTTTCTGACATTCTGTCCACCAAACAACGAATGGATTAATCGAGGAAGTAACAGACAGATGAATCCAGAATGAAAATAATTGTTAGTAGCACATTTTACTTTAAACACAGCTATGATGTGAGAACTATTGACCGGTTTTCTACATACCAGCAGCGAACCGCTCTGCCACACTGCCCTCACTGGGGTTGTCATGGCAGGAGGCTGAGGGCACCGCACAGGTAGCTAGCTTAGCCTCTGACATTTTAGCACTTTAATAGGAGCACTTAACCTCTTCTATATTGGCTACAGAGAGCTGAACGAGCAGGACTGCTCGGCACAGTAGCCCAGGGAGAGAAATGCTCTGTGTGTGCGGGAACACCGGGTTATGAAAGCCCAGTCTGTCGTGATAAATGCCTCTCTGCTCTGACTGGCTCTTAATGAAGGACAGACCGGTGCAGCCTCGCTCCTTACTCACAATCTCCAGGAATCCGTAAACACGCACCTTAGCAAAACCATCTGGATTTATCAGCTCGGCCCCCGATACGTAGACACACGCCAGAGCTAAAAATAAACAATCCCTAAATGTGTTCAGAGCGTACGGAGAGCCGTTGACGAAGAGACCCTGACGCGCCGTGACGCATGCGTCAGCCCGCAGTTTCCGTCAAAACGATTTTAGGCCGTTGCTCTTGTTAACTGTTAGCATATGTAGCTAAATATTAAATTTAATTTCTATAGCTCCATAGGCCATCAAACTCCCACTCTTATCCAAGATCTCATCTACTCTATTTTATGTAACCTAAGATATTGGTGTCACTTAAGCTAACTAGTAATCATCCTCTTTAATGACGCAGGTTAAAATAAACTAACATTAGATTAGAAATGGTCAATGAAGGCTATTTCCTTCAGGTGGAAGTATAAGCTGGATTTTTGGGAACATTATAGCATTGCCTGTTTGTTTGTCGTGACCATTATTGGCGAAGGCTAAGGTTGAGGTGATAAATTAGTCTATTTCTGACTGATTTCCGCCAGGACATTGAGGGGAAAGTGGGCTAACGCAACGAGCCAAACGTCGGTTGAACTGTGGTGTCACTTCAGCTCTAATCTTTGACGCTGTTTTGCCCGTGACCCGGGTCTGGGATTGAATTAGGGGTGGTCGAGCAGTGACAAACAACACGCAGTGAAGATCATGAGACTTTGGTTACTCAGAGGCACAGGACAGGAAGCTTTTCGGGCCCGCGTGTCCTGCAGCCACTGCGGTTTTCCGGTGAACAGACCGTCCGCAGCACCTGTGTGCATGAGGAAGGTGAGCACTTGGCGGACATGTGATATCCACCTGTCAGACAAGAACAGTGGACGCTTAGGCGTAGGCTGTTCAAAAATACATTTTAACACAAATTACTTTAAAAAAAGACAAGAAAAAATAATTAATCATTGTATAACAATGGAGAATTTAAATCAACATCGTTGTAGCATTTAGACCTATTTATTTGTCTATTTATCATACTTAGTATATCCAAACTGAATTAAATTAAGCTGTATCATTTAACCACTTTACTCCTGTTTTTTTTTTCCCTCACCTAAAACTCTAGTGTTCTGCAAATTAAGTACATACACAATGATGGACTAACTAATAAATGGATATTTAAAGTGTGCATAAAGCTCAATGAGTTCGTCTTCGTTATCAGTTTGGTTTAATGATGCTTTAACAAGCGTTACTGTCCAGTTTCTCTTTATTTTCATCGTTTCTATCTCAGCAAAACAAAAGCAGAACGTCGGGTGGAAACATAGTTTTTCTGGCGTGTAAACTGCCCTTTAGTTTTATCCCCAGTATAGATCAATTTTGGCATTATTTTCTGGAGATAAGTGAAGACAGTTTTTCATTTTTGATTAAAGGAAACGAGCTTCTTTACTGATTTTTGACCGCGGGATCGGAAATTCACATATCATCTCAAAGCTTTGTGCCAAACAGGCTGCATTTCCATTGCGTGATAACGGATTAAAGCAAGACAACGAACAATGGATCAACACGACATTTTTCATAGGCGTATATATAAAAATGAATGATCTGTTCTGTGATTTTCACTGAGTAAAAAATCAGATTATTGTTGGCTAATTATTTCAAGACGAAGAACGGAGAGAGGACATATTCACTCTGAAATGTTTAGTGGCCTGCAGTGAAATAAATTCAAAATAATTCATTAGAAACCTATAACTAAACGAAATACAACATAAGTGAAATTATTGTAATGTTCTGTGTTCGCAAAAAGTTTGAAGTTGTTAAAGCCGACGACATTGCAAAATAAAATAAAAATAAAAAACAGTATAATAAACTACACTCTGGCTAAAATGCATGGGAATAAACTATTTTATCCTCACCTTTTCATTTTACGGAATATTACAAAATATCAAAAAATATGAACAACTGTTTATCTAAACATAAATTCACAGTTAACCATATAAAACTACAAAGGTGATCTCTGACGGGGAAAACGGACTTTTCTGAAAGCACAAGTGACTTTTGATATTGGTGATCAGTTGTCTTATTCCCATTCAAGGTCGCAGCCTTTCCATCGGTGAGTGTGACAGTGTGTCTGATTGCTCTGGCATTGTGACAGACAGACATACTGACAGACAGACACTCACAGGTCTGTAATCCTGAGGCTCCAGACAGGACCTGCGGCTTTGGCAGCGGCCTCCGTCTCCAGCGCATCAAATGAGAAAACTCCTGACGCACAGGAGGTCTCCGGTAGCCGACCAGTTTTCTCACATTTTTGGGGGAAGAAACCTGTCAGCTATATTCTGGATAAATACTTATGAACGTCCGCGGGAGAACAACACTTTTTCTTTTTTTTTTTTCTTTTTTTTCTTTTTTTTTTTTTTTGATGAATTTATTTTATTTTCTTTCCGGAGCGTCTCACAATAAATCAGCAGGTTTTTGCGAGTTCAGGGAAGGGATGACAGATGCAAAAATTCTAAACAAGTTGCTCATGTTTCTCTGTTGCTATCAGTGGTGTCAGAAGGATTTGTTGGACTGTTATTCAGTAGGTTTTTGCTACTAAATACTACTAAATGATTCAAGGAATATGTGAAATAAATAAGAATTTCACAATGAGAAATAACCCAGATAGATAGATAGATAGATAGATAGATAGATAGATAGATAGATAGATAGATAGATAGATAGATAGATAGATCAAATTTCTGACAGTGATTTTTCATATGCATGTTTATTAATTTAAACAATACAGTACAAACTGCAATACTGAAGACCTGAAAATGTGCGTTAACATTAGTACTGCTGGTAAAATATAAAGATTAGTTGTATTGTTAGCAGCCACCGTGTCTGCCTTGCAGAGACACAAAAAGTTCCTTTAAACATTTTCTCCACCATCGTCCGTGGAGGGAGTACAGATCAACACAATGGTTAAGTATTAGTGAAAGTATAGGATGAGTCCTGTCTAAGAGGATCAGTCCTTCCATCTGCTGAATGCCAAACCCCCTGGTGCAGTGCAGCCCTTTGTTCCTGTCCAATCAGATACAGCTGTACAAGCCAAGCTCCACAGGGATAGCTGGGGTCATCCTCTCAGCGGATGCTCGGGCCCATCCTGCTACTGGTGCCCCGAGGGCCTGGGCACAGAGTATGACCCCCTAAAACAGCCACCCAGACACTGGCCATAATGCCCCCCCCCCTTCACCCACAGCTCACTGCAGCTAGCATAGTGGCTCGTGTTTTGTGTCTACGCTGACTCATCCTCCGCTTTCAAATGTATTTTTATCATGCAGGACATAGCTGCAATTATAGTATTTCTATGCACAAACATTTAAGCACATGCAGCTCACACAGCGCACTCAGAAGGTATTTCTTTACTTTACCATGTGTGCAGTCTCTAAGCTATTAGAGTAGCCACAGAGAGCATCTTTTTCAATCAATACGCTCAACGCTCAGCTGTGTAATCCGTGTGAAAGGCTCCATGCAGCTGAAACTGGCCCTGTTATTTTGTTATCAGAAGATCTCAGGCAAGAGATGAGGTCTGTGAATTAAAGGAACTCTGACACATCTGAATGAGGCTGTCACAACTCTGCTGGGGAAGAACAGACCGGCATAGCGAATTAGACTGAGTGGAGTTTCACCGAGAAAGGACATGTGAGAATTCTGCCTGTTTAGAAAGAGAAAAAGCAAATGACCTTGGGGGCTGAAGTGGCTGGATAGAAAATAAACTGTTTGGAATTACTCTGCACATTGAGGAATAGAAAGCAGCTGCAAAAATCTGAACTTACTCAGTTGATTTCTCTGTGATTTGGAAAAGCTTTCAGCAGGCACATCACACTAACCTCTAGGCTCAGAGAGCAAAAGCATGAGTTGTAATGTTTTCAACATGTCTCTGCTTTTTAAAAGAGATAAATTGCACTGCTGGAGGTTCAAGTTAAACTGAAACTAACCTTTTTGTCTTGCATTGGCTTGTAGGGAAACACCCTTGCAGCAGACAGAATAGCTGATACACAACTGAGATCGTTTGAGGTATGTGACAATTGATCAGCAAAGTTTAAGGGATTTAGGTAATGATAATGAAAGCTGCAGTGGGCGAGTGGGGCCTGAGCGCTCCAGTAAACGACACACTGGAGACCCCGTCTGCACCAAGTTTCAGAAAATCTAATTTATGGCCACTTCGCAGCAGCTGGATTTGCACTTCCGACCAGGGGATACCATTACCAAACACCACGGAGAGGGCTGATGGATATGCAGGAGTTAGGAGGACACTCCCGCTCTTGCTCTCTTGCCTCTTTATGACAGACACGTATACTGTATATTTATAGAGGCTTGCCCACAAATGTGCACATGCACACACAACAGAAAAATCGCACACTAGGTAAGAGATATGACCCTGCAGCTTATTTTGGGCAACTTCACATAAGAATAATGATATAAAGATTTGTGTGTTCCCACTATTTTGATCTCTTGTTTTTACTTTCCCTGTTACATGTGTAACTAAACTTGTAGGTCAGTGGACTGTACATGGGTGACATTGAAAAGGAAGCAGGACTCATTTAAGTATTTATATGTGTCAGGGCTCAATGGGTATTTTGGAACTAAATAACCAACTAACTTGCAAAGCCAGACAGCTAAAACATTAATATGTAATACCACTCAGATCCACAGCCTGGAGCAGCTCCGCTGACCATAAATTGGAGACTGACTGACTTGAGGTTGGTAATGAACCAGAAAATACATCTATTTGTATAAAAAAGCCACCAACCTTTCTGTCTTTTCCTGTTCATTCTTCATGGAACTGAGATGTGACATCACAGATTATGGGCATGAGTACTGCTCTTTTTGTTTCTGTCCACAGGAAACAATAGGAAACGTCCCTTCCTGACACAGAGCAGATTTGTCCCGGGACAAAGGAAAATCATTTTTGACATCTGAAATTCAGTGGTGTATCCCAGTAAGGATTTTAAGCCCTGCCATGGAAAGTCTAGTCAGCTGCAACCACGATTCGTTCCCCAAGAGCCACAATTCACTGACTTGGCGAGGGAGTGTAATCTTACAACAACCTAGATGGAAAAAAAAAAAAGCCAAAGCCAAGCACTTACAGGAGATCTGTCTCTGCCCGATGGTGTACTCTATCTCTCTCAATCATAAGCCTCAGCAGCACTCTTGCTTTCTAAACTTCTTATCCAGTGTGCCTAAGATTACAAAAACGTTTGGTAATCAGATATCCTGGACCAAGACAAGACAGTTGACATTCCCAGCCTCGGATTTCAAATGCCTTCAGAACAACTTTATTAGAATCCCCATCAACACAAAACCAACAAAGCAGCGGTTGTTGTTGATCTATGTGACCATCAACAGATAAATCACCAATTTCACGGACACTCATGTCTTCAGAGACACTGGATGTCAGATGATTTGTTGGTGTTGTGTGGAAAACAAACCAGCTACACCACATATTTGTCCAATGTTGGGATAGTGGAAGTGACCACTGTCCCCTTGATTTGGAGACCTGGCAGTGAACTCTTAAAGGCCAGCCACCTCCCAGACAGCTTCCCCTCCAGCCTCTAGTCTCCATTATCCAGCCATAGCCTGGGGACCAGTCACCCCGGCTGCCCTCTCCGGCTCTCTTTTTCCCTTTCTCCTTCTCTTTCACTATCTGCTCCTCCTTTACTCTCTCCCTTCCTCTTTCTCTCATTTTCTCTCTCTCCAGGCTCTCTTTACCCGGTGCTTTCAAGAGCTCCCTGTGTCACCAGACTGATTAAAACAAACACTGACCCTATTTTGGTATCTAATCCAATTGTGCTCTTTTTCTTCTCACCGGCCCTGGAGCACGCAGAGTATTAGGTGTCCTGGGAGCCACAGCCCCCCTCCCCCAGTGACTGATCTTAGATTTCAAACACTCTGGAACATCACATATGGTGGGCACAGAGTAAATACAGAATTATTAAACTCTCTTTTAGCACTCGTGTGTAAACAGGATTTATCATACATTATGAGCCTCATATTCCTGCGGTTGGAGTGATGAACAAAATCACGCATGTGTATGTTCATGCTCCCTTGTGTGCCTGTATGCTAGCTGTATTTTGTAAGGGGATGAAAGTGTGTGTTTCAGAAAGCTAACCCTGCTGGTGAGGTTGCTGGCTGGGGGGTTATTGAGAGAAGACTGCTGTTTATTGTTTTATTAACAAGGGCATGTTGGCCTTACTAGATCAGGCCTTTACCTTTGACCCCGTAGGGAAAAGGCGAGGGAGCAGTGGCCTTTATGTATCAAACAGACAACGGTGCTTATTGAAGTCTGTGTGTGTCCATGTGTTTTTGACACTTTGTTTTTTTTTTCACATAAAAAACATTTAATTTTATTGCCTGACTTTTAAGACTTACAGCTAAGTTTTTACTTGCTTTGTGCAGTTTCTTGCTGTTTTATTAGCAAGCTCGACTCCTGCACACGCAAGTAATATGACTTCTGTTCCTGAAATTAATTTTATGCTTTCTATAGTTACAGCCAGAAACCAGTGTTTGTTTTGTCTGGCCTGCTAACTTCAGTGCTGGAATACCGGTTGTAGATATGGGTGATATCAGATGTCAGCGTGTATGCCAGTTCAGTCTACTTGCTGCGTAATGAAACACAAAACGTCTGTTTACAGTCAGCCAGGAAGCTGACACATGTATCATGTGTGTGGAGATCAATGCAGCCCATCCCAGAGTGCAGCATGCAGCTTGAGGAGAGCAGCTACAGACTGACATTTGTAATGAGCATGGGCATTTCAAGCCTGAAGCCAGCTACTCATCATCATTATGTCACTTCCTGAGGCACAGGGACATTAATGATACCATCTAGTGGTGATTAACGGTTATATCATCCAGAATTTGATCTCCTGCACTTGCATCCATTGTTTTGAATTTATCAACAGTGAGTGCAAATGTTTGCCATGGCTCTATGTCTTTAACTGTACATGCTTATGGTTTATATGATCATACATGAAGGGTGAAAATATTATTAGCAGGTTGATTTAGCAATGGAAACTTGAATTGGGTATTCTGCTTTGAACATTTTGCCAGTGGTGGATTATAACTAAGTACATTTAATCAAATGCAGTGCTTAAGAGCAAATTTGAGGTTGTTGTACTACAGGATCTGAATGCTTCCTCTCACATTGCATTTCACTTCTACATCCTGTAAATGTGTAGAACAAGGTCTTGTAATTGATAAATGTCTTGAAGCCCAAATATGCTTTTAGCTATTGTGGTGACTGGTGAAATAGTATCATCAAAATCATGCAACTTAAAATCATTTTCCTCTTAAGGTTGGCACATGTACAGAGAGCTGGGAGTGTAATAGCTTCATGCAGCCAGACAAACGGCCTGTCAAACAGGCACCTTCAATGTATGGAAAGCAGCTTTGATTACGGCCAGAAACTCTTTTGTGGGCCTTGTGAATTATGGCCAATTACCTTTACCCTCTTATAATAATCATTTGTTTTCCCTACTGTCACAAGCAAGACCTTGGAGTTGCTATTACCTAAAACTTCAGTAGGCGACTACAGGTTGAAATATATGGCGATAATCATTCCCACTAATGGCCGTGGAGCTCAGAGCAAAGGCAGGTTTTATAGAGCCCAGAACTGTACATCAAACCCAGCGACTAGCCACATTTTATGACCAGGTCATTTCACCCTTTACTCTGTTGTTTATGGTTTTAATGGCAGACTGTTGCCAGCTTTCATGGCTGCAGTGGCTGATTTTAACTCAGGCAACATGCTGCTGACCCCAAAATTAAACATCTTTACAACAAGAATGACACTCTCCCTTAATCATTTGAATCATCCTGTCAAACCAACATCTTGTGAAAAGGACATTAATAAATAGGTGCTGCTTTTACCATATTTGCTTTTAGCCCACAGAAACCTTTTGCTATTGCTGTATCATTACAAAAAACTTCAAAAGAGTCATCAAGCTCTTGTCACCCTGCATTCAAATCAATAATGAAACAGGGTGTAAAGAAAAAAAGAAATTAAATGAGAGCGAAGTAGGAGAGGGGTGAGGAGAGCAGAGAATGAGACGGCGAGCAGTGATAATCGATGGCGGCCACTGAGCGATGGCAGAGATGAGGTCGTTTGTCTCCAGGAGAGGGAGAGAAAGAGAGAGAGGACGGAGAGGAGGTGTACAGACAGAGCTGTCTGCTGATGGAGCTGGCAGCCGGCCAGACTCTGTATGAGGGCGTCTGAGCAACAGCAGAATTTATCACAGTGACTGCCGGCCTTGTTACTGATGAAGACATGAATCTGAACATGGAGAGGGAATCAGGCTGGAGAGCAGGGCAGTTACATCAGCCATGTTCCCAGCTGAAAACCCCAGACCTGGCATTCAGTGACGACCAAATGTAAAAATCCACATTTATTGAGTCTTACTGTACTCTATGGGTACGCTTGAGTGCACACACACACTGTATATGCTCATTATGCTCCCTGTCACCCTGCTATTAGATTCATAGCTGGTGTTTTTAATGGCACAAACCAGTGTATTCTCTTCTGTTTGAGAAGGGAGTCTCGCTCTGAAGACCAGCCATTTTCTGGAGGATCCTGAAGTAAGCACAGGCCTGTTTTTAGATCCAGTGTGCTGTCATCCCAGAATAATTCACAGCTTATCTTAAGGCTAGGTGCTGTGCAAAGCCAGGTAGCTTTGAACTACCTATCAAGCTATCTGTTTTCTTTTAAGTGTGGATGTTTTTAGAGATGCTGCATTTGATTTATATCAAAACCACGCTTGCGTGCCGTCTCTGTTATTCTGATGGATTTGTATTCTTCTTTGTCCTCTCTTGTTATCCTTGACCGTGAGCTCTGCAGCCTTGAAAAAGAGGCTCTTATTCCTCCATGTGCCTTGCTGATGGTAGATAAAGGTTGAGTGTGTGTTTGGTGCTGGAGTCTTGGTTGCCACTCCCTGCTGCAGCCCAGATGGCAGCAAAGCCCTCCCTCCGCAGCAGAGGTCTGAGCAGCCTGCCTCGACAGCCGGAGAGGAGACGGAGGGAGGAGAGAGGATTACCATGCTAATCGTTCTGAGACGTGAGACTGATTGTGCAAACCTGTGGAAGATGGCTAATCAATATTTGCCATTTACTGATATCATAGAACAACATTAGAAAGTAAACACCTTTTTATGATATAGCATCATCGTTGGCAGGTTTTCTCTGAACGTTTCTTCCATTCTCACTTCTCACTGCAGGCATACAAAGGAGCTGTATTGAAATAATCTCTGGTCTGGTTTGTCCTGAAATTTACATTATATGGTGCTGGTTTAATTCTAACCAGCAGAGGGCACAATAATACACAGGATCATCCAGAATCAGAAACTTTCCTCAGTCCCTTTAAGATTAAGAGTACACTTACTGTAGTTACAAAGTACACCCTTAAAATATGTAATCCAATACGACAGTTCAGCCATAAATTCTGCATTTAAAGATGATAATGTTCAGATTTGATTGACGTTGTCAGAAATGTGTTAATTCATTATATAATTGAGGTTACAGTGGTGTTGAACTGGACTGCATTGTATTGAAGGTGTTTTTAATGTTTTTCCTGCCCTCGTGTACAAACATGGGGAGGGGGATATCAGAAACACATCTCAATATAAAGCAGTTCAGTGAAACTCCACCGCTGACTACAGCCTCACATGGAGAGTTGAATTTACAACTCATGGAAAGACTGAACAAAAACTGGCTCTTATAACCTCTGTAAAGGTAAAATATGTGGCAGAGCTGTGGCCTAAAAGTACATTGTAAGTGAAGATAGGTCAGATATTTACATTTGTGTTATGTTACTTTGAAACTCCATCAGCTTTGAATTAGCTTGTGTGACAAGTGGAAAAACTGCACAAGATTTTCAAATTCACAACCTAAAGCCTGCAAAGACTGGAACTGAATTACAAGACAACTTTTTCATCCCCCTCTTCCAAACGCTGCAAACGAAAAAAAGGTAAATCTAATTTTTGGTGCAGAATCTGACTTCTCGTCTTTTCCTCATTCAGGCTGGCTCGTAGTTTTAGCGCTGAAGTCCCTACAGAGTGCTGGCTGAGGTATCGGAGGCAGGGGAACATGAGTCACCCTGTGGTTTGTTTGTGAGCAGTGGCCTTTAAATCGCATAGGTCCATTAGATGTTCATCCATGAATAAATAAGCCTCACAGCATAGGTTTGTATAGCTCAGTGAAGTAACATTATCCAAGACTGGATTCCTAATATACATATGGTGTGCTGTGTCATTAAAACATTCAGTAACATCTATAGTATCAGCACAGCAGAGGTTGATTATGGAGATTTGATTAATACAATGGGTTGGGAGTAACATGGATTCTAGAGAAATATAACAAAGAAAGACCTCATTACAATCTTAATTTGCACTGTAGCATCTGCTGTGGTTGAGATTGGTTAACCAAGAAAACAGACAGTAAAAACACAGAGAGTTTGGTTAATACAGCCATACAAATGCACATGAGCATATCCTGATTGTCCTGAGGGAGTGTACGTTTATGACAAGAATGCAGCTGACAGGGTCACAACAGCCGGGGTGCAAACATTTTGTTCACAGTCTTTTATGTCGTTGCATGAAAGATGGTGCCTGCTCTGTTTCTTTAAGCGCTCTAGTGCGCTCCTGGCACCAGTCGCTGTGGATTAGTCATCATGAGGTGGCAGAGAAGTGTCCACAGTCTGAGGAAGACTTTTCACAGGCCACTGACTGGGTTGGTGAGGTTTTGGTGTATCATGTCACCGTGTTTGGAAACGCTCCTCTGGTCACAATGTTGCTGCATATGAAAGGTATTACAGGCTCTGCATTTAGCCATATAAGCAAAAAACTGATCATATGACGGAGTTAAAATTTACTCAAAATTTTGTTATTTACAGGAAGAACAGCTCCCACTAAAAAGTTCTGCTGTTTCTATCAGGGCAGACCAGCTCAGGCCCATTACAACCAGCAAGGCCCAATGAGTATTCATAATGCATGATAGGGATGAATGCACATTGATCAGTACAGACTAGCAGGAAGTCTTTACTGTTTGCATATTACTTTTACCGTACAGCCTCAAACAGCAGGGCTCTGAACGGCCATCTGTTACACTGGAGGGCAGGACAAGGAGGACCAGTGTTCACACAGTCTCCCCGAAATGTACAGCGACGACTTTAACCCTCTGTGAGCCTCACTTTACGCAATGACCTTTCCAGCTTGTTGCACTGTATCAAAAAGACTAATTGACACATCATTTGTTAAAGTGGCTGGTGGAAGCACAGCAAACCCAAAACAAGAATTGTGACATTTGTTTCATTTCACAATTCATTGACTTTGTTCCCAGCAAATGAACATTTGTTTCTGCCTTTTGCAAAGCGAGCACACGATCAGACGGGATATTGTGCTATAATACTAATTGCTCCGAATGCACTGCACAATACTTGCATTACATATTCTTCAGAGAAGAGAACGATCAGTGATGTGGTAATGCTGCTGACATGATAAGTTGTCTGAGCTATTTCCAGCGGCCCCCTCTCCTCACTCACCCACACACACATGCTGTATAGACAACCGCAGGGCTCTAATGGAGGAATTTGGCATTAGCAGTTTGCAGTGCAGTGTTTATTCACCATTTGAACAAACCCTCATAATGTGAGTAATCTTTATCAGAGAATTGAACCAATATGAAACAATCTCGATGCATATTGGATGAGAGAACAAAGGACGATATGGAGTGGGCTGTAAAGCTCAGTGAGAAGTGACAAATGACATATGTCTCTGTGCAGCTGAAGTTTCTGCTGAGATGTCTGAATGATGAAATGAATGAAAAGTCTACTGGCTGGAATCTATTTTTGCCTCCAGTGTTAACAGGCCATCGCCTCTTTGAGCTCATGAAAGCTACCTCTGTATTAAATTCACTCTTCTGTGGAGTTTTGTTTGGATCTAAGAGTTTTATTGTCGAATCCGGGAGAAGGCCAGACGGCTTTGTGCTTACTCAAACAGAATCATCGTGGTGGAGGAAGAGTTCAGATTCTTTACTCAAGTGAAGTACTACTACCATACTGCGAAAATACTCTGCAACAAGTAGAAGTCCTGTATTGAAAGTAAAAGTATGTCGGTATAATTAGAAAAATGTACTTGACTGACATTATTTGTACTCATGCATTCATGTAATAGCAGGATTTTACTTTTCTGATGTAGTTGGTCGAGGTGGAGCTCATTTAGAACTATTTTGCATTCGGCTGCAACTGCTGATTATTTTCATTATGGATTCCCTTGCTGATTATTTTCTCTATTAACTAAATGATTTATAAAAATTCTAAAAATAGTGAGAAATGTCGTCACAATTACCCAGAGCCCAAAGCCAATACTGGTTTTCTCCAAATGACCAAAAAATAGATAACAATGATTAAAACAATTAAAAGGAAAAGCAGCAAATCATTACAATTGTGAATGAAATGTTTTTACATGAAAAATGACTTCAACGATTGTCAAAATGTTTGCTAATTCATTCTCTGCCAATCCATTAATTGATTAATGGACTAATAGTTTCTGCTGTACTTGTATAAACTGTTGAGTAGTTTAATTTAGAACAAAACATCATATGTTAGAAGTTTTTGATATATTTTTTGTCATCAGTATGAGTAGTAGTAGTATCAGTATGTTTGTCATCAAGTATTGAATTGTACTGAAGAAGAAGAAAAGGGCATGAAAAGACTCTAGTAAAGTACAAGTAGATCAAATCTGTACTTGAGTAAGTGTACTTAGTTACACTCCAACACAGCAGCCTCAAATTCAGATGCTATTTAATCAAACCTAAATGCTGGAGGCTCTTGGTGGTGTCACGTGTCGATACACCCATCACGGATCGTCATCACACAGTCTCAAAGCCACATCTCCGCCATTGATTTTACCTCTGCACATTCATCACAGGGGTCAATACTGCTTGTCCTCTCGCGGTCAAGTCTTCTGTGTATGTCTGTTTATCTAGGCAGGAGGAGTGATGCTTTACCAGAATGCTGATGAGCCTCTTGTCATTTGAACAGCAGGGGTTGCCAATTAAAGGGAAAGGGTAGGATTACTGAATGAAATATGCGTCCTGGAACATTATAGAATGTATTGTAGGTTTTAATGAACAAATGTGGAGCAATCCTACTTTTTCAGTACTGATGTATCAATAGCATTTCTGTGTAGAGCATGTTGCCTTGCAGCTTCCTCTTTATTGAGGGACAGAAAAGCAGCAGGTAGGCAGTCAGGGGACTAGCTGATGTTTCCCTCCCTCCTCATTTGTTCATCCCTTTCCTATGGCAGCCTTTTCAGGCCCGGAGGGGAGCAAGCGAAGGTGTCAGTACATTGACAGAGTTGGGACTGCACCATTAATAGCAGGCAAAGGGGAGAGCTGAGGGAGGAAGTTGAATTGAGAGTGGCGATGAGGCTCAGCTGCACAGAAACACACCCCCCTCGAGACGCGGAGCAGATTTAGGCTGCCGGTGTTCGTCAGCATGTTCATTTGTGACCTGGCAACTGGGCTCTCCTGAGGTCTGGAGATAAGGGCTGGTGCCCCACTGATGGTGAATGAGATTCTCACAATATTATCAAATATATAAACATCACTGCCATTCATAAATTGCTCTTGAGCTGAAGAATAACATTAAATTCTATTCAACAATGCGATGGGGAAACATGTCATCTCCCACCTGCTCCAATGCCAGGTATTATCTAGAATCAATATCTGATGATGCACTCTTGGCTTACATTAATGCATATGACTGCAGTCAGTCTAGCGCACTGTCTGTCTCTTTACTTGGTGTTTAGCAGCCTGACTCCACAGAGCTAAACCCTTCTAGATGGTCTTAAAAGGCTCAGTAAATCTCAGCCCAGCCTGATGGCTCATTACCTCTCCATTCTGTGCTCCAATTTAACAACATGTGAAATATTTAGGCTGAATCCAAGGGCCTCACTACAGCTTCTTCCTCCACTGCCCTCTCTGAAGGGTGAGACAAATAAAAATAACATCACCCAGCTCAAGGTCAAGATGTTTGAGGTCAGAGCTGTAATGACGGAGAGCCATATTGTTGTCATCCTGTGGGGAATATTTCTCATGTGGCATCAAACATCAGATATGATTTTTTTTTTTTTTTCCTTTTTTCCTTTTTTCTATCCATAGTGCCTGCCACGATGATTTGGTGCCATCACTTTCAAAATTATGACCTGCGTTTATGCATGAGGCTTTAAGGTGAGTAATACTGCAGCAGGATTCTGGCTGTGACCAGAGGACATGAAACACTGCGCTTCCTGCTGCATAATTTAAAAGTGTGATAAATGACGTGTTCACAAGTCAAGTCACACATCCTAAGCACTGAACCAGAAGCCGCAAAACAAACCCTGTGATAAGTTGTGTTTGGTCAGGCAATGAAGGGGGGTTGTTGTACAGTAGCTCATTCACAGGCTACAGGCATTGGGGGGGGGGGGGGGGTTAACTAGAGAAGACAGAAAAATACTCAGAGGTTGAGTAACCATCATATGATCAGTGGTTGCCATGGCAACTGATCCTGGCATTCAGCCCTTGGAAACTGAGTCACATGAGTGAACTGAAGGAGACAGGAAGCATACTGTGCATACATGTTGTGGTTTGATGCAGTACTACGCATGTGTGTGTGTGTGTGTGTGTGCGCGCGCGTGTCCAGGGTTAGCATGCACAGCTGGGTTAGGATGCCCTCTATGTTTTATTTTTGAAAAACATTAGCAGAGTGGGAGCTGATGTACAGGAGGAACAGGAGCGATCACTGAACACCTTCACTGTGAACATCTGACACCGTGAAACAAAGTTTGGGCTAACAGTCAACAACGCTATGATGATAGTCAAGATGTTATCAGTGGCAAAGCAAACTGTCACTCCTGCAGGTATCCTTCAGTGTCAGACACATAGTAGCACATCCCATCCCTAAATACTCTAATCCCAACAACAGTCTCCCTGTGCTTGTTTGACTCACACCTTCTGACAGCCTCATTTTCCCTCTCTAAGCTGATGAGAGCTTGAGTTGTCTGAAAAATGATCCACATTTGTCTTCATCTGGGCAAACAATTCAGTCCAAAATAGCAAAAACAAGGCCATGAAAACTTCCCTGTTGCCTATTTTGTGAAAATAAAAAGCCACCCACTGAGTGAGGAGAAGATGTATGGAGTGTGGAGCCCTGGCAGGCAGAGCCAAGGGGAGAATAAATTGCTGGTGTCAGGGAGAAAAATGACTGTGCCACAAATTATCTACTCTTGAGAAACGTCCATTAGGAAGCTCTGCCTTTTCACACCTGTTTTATTCTGCATCACCATGGGCTCAAAGTCTGACATATCTATTAGGTACTAACATCAAACACTTCCTAAACTATTTATCTCCATTAAAATGTAACACAATATGGGCAAATTTGATGAACTGATAGATCTGTTCATTTCTTATACTAATCATCCAGATAATAATAATAATAATAATAATAATAATAATAATAATAATAATAATAATAATAATGATATTGGTATATGATATGATATTTGGCCACCATTTGCACGAGCGGCATATTCAGTCAGTTCGTTTGATGTACCTGACCCCCGTGACGCTCTTACTACCGTCCTGTGAACACTGCAGATGTTATTTATTTATTTATTTATTTATTTTAATCAACTGCTGACGTGTGCACGAGCGGGTGAGTCAAACCTGCGTCAGACTTCGTCGTGACTTTCCATAGTAATTTCTCCATCCTCGGGGAGTCGATTTATCCCTCAACGCAGCCATAATCACGTGGAGAGCAGAGGTGCGAGCGCCTCTGTAGCAGAGCTGCAGAACATCGTTAAAGCGCCGGAGTGAGGGAGACAGAAGCAGTGGGCCGTCACCTGCACACGTTAATGTCATTACAGTAACCGAACTTGTGGCAGGCGTTGAGCTCCTGCGTCAGACTTTACGCACCATGCGCCCTGTGTGACTGGGAGCTGTGTGATTTCGCATCTTTTTGCGCGCAGAGATGCTGCACACGACAGAGCCTGAATGAAGACACCGAACATCACCATTGGATTCACGCAGACTCGGACGTTTCAGCCCGTTCTCCACGCTCCATAAGGTAAGAACGACGCTCTTCTAACTGTTTTCGCAATTTGATCCGTTTTTGTTTAGATATGTTTGTTTCTGCGACGAATTCATAGTTAGTCGTGAATCGCTCGAATAGCCAGCGATAGACCCCCCGCCCGCCTCCAAAAAACCCTCCTGAAACGACTTGGTGGGGATGAATGTCAGCTTTCACTCCATCACCTGACAAATGCTGATTTCGCCGCATCATTGACGGCGAGCGACGCTCATTAATCCCCCGTTTTTGACGACGCCGCGCCATGTGTGTCCGCATTTGGCTCCAACATGACAAATCCGTGGACCGCTGATCACCTGCCGACTTCCACCGGTGCTGTTTGCATCCCCGCACTGTTGTTATTAGGTGATTCATTTGACCTTGACAAGACATCAGAGGTTATAACCACGCACAGCCCTCAAGCTGGGGTGCGTGGGCCTGTGTGTAACGTGTCCGGAGGATACCTCAACATGGCCGTGCAGGTGCTGTGTTGTACCTGTCAGAATCACCATAATGTCCAGGATCAAATTCCAGTGGGAGGCAAACCTTCTATTCCACAATGACACCATTTTCTATGAATGAGTCTTTTTGTGATGGCTGTCTGATTGACACTGCAACAGATCCCACATCAGACCGTCACCCCCAGTTTTGCCACAATCTATCCCCCCCCCCAAGTCCCGCCACAGCAGCTCCATGTTATTTGCAGCCGACCCTCAGGGGATATCATGCCTGTCCTTTTGAGATGGAGAGAGGAGAGATAGGCGACCACTGATGCTGCAGGGATGGGATTTCAATTTTGCAGGAAGAGCCATTGCTTAGCAACCAGACAGACTAGATAAAAGTGAGAGGGTATCTTTGTGGGAGAAACAGAGAACCTGTGCCGTTACATCATCAACACCAAAGTGTCTATGGAGTATATGTTTTCAGGAAGCCACAACAGACTCACATCTGGGGGTCTGTTGGCACCACTCCCATGTCTTTGAAAAGTAAATCCATACTTCTCTCTCCCCGCAGCACCTTTCCCTTTGCATTATGTTCCTCAACATCCCTAAATTCATGCATTTTATTCCCCTCAGTACACTTTTTCATAGTATCCTTAAAAAAAACAAAAAAAAGCAAAACACACCTCTCACCACTCACTATGTTTCCCTCACATGGAGACTGAGTCATAATCTAAAGAGTGTCTTGCGCTGTGTGTGAAGTCCTGCTGTCGCTAATGTGCCATCTGTGTCAGCACAGACTGTGAGACTCTGAAAGTTGCTGCTGAATTTCTGCACCAACATGGACAACTTTCACTGCACACCATTAGAAAGCCAGAGCGAGAATCCTGTCTTCCATTTTTGTTGAACGGGCTGCCGTCATCCTAACCTATAAGTAGTAACTGGGACAGTTTGTTGCTAACTATACCAACCTTTCCATTCATAAGAAAAGTAGAGCAAAACACTGTGTGAGCACTCCCTCAGATCTCCACTCTGCACGTCTCGAAATGCTAAAAACTCTGCAGCTTGGCCACAATATAATTTTTTGTTTGCAAACATGCTCGTCATGGCTTCACACCTCATTCGGAGAGTGCTCGATGATGACTCAGTATTGTGGAGTTGTAGACTGCTGTGGGAAAGGTCGCTGCTGCTCTGGGATCTGCGTGGAGCTCTCAGCCTCGGAGCTGCTGCGTGTCGTGACTGCAGGGGTTTATCGCCACTGTTGAGGAATGCGATGTGCGTGCTACTGGCGTGGCCTCTGGATGGGCTTAGAGTCCAGCTGGCTGGCAACCGTTCTTGAGAAGTCACTGTGAATAAAAGGCCGCCTCTGATTACAGTCGGCTGCATCTGTTTTCAGATTAGAGGCCTTGTCTGCAGATCAAACACCTCCGGCTTCTATTCTCTGCCTTGAACTGCCAGAGTGAAAAGTCAGATCTTGTCCATCCCACACGGCAAACTTCAAAATCTGTCTTCAAAGTCTGGTTTCTCTCGTTTTCTGCTCCTGTCGCTGATTTTTTCGAGGTTGTCTGCATCATTCATCATTAAGATGACCTTTAGTCAGTTAATGTACAGTGAATGCTAACTGTGTCACAGTGTTTTCATGTCCTTTTCAAGCACCAGCCTTTGAGGGTCAAGGGCCTTGTCATTTTGAGTGTTTCATACTTGCGGCTACAAATTTCCATTTAAATTTAAATGGCTTATGCCTCCATCTTTACAGGATTTCCCACAGTGTTTTATAGAGGATGTGGGCTGCCTGGCTTGAAATAAAGACCAATTTCACTGGCATCATTAAAGAGCAGAGGTGCTATTTCACTCAGCCAGTATATTTAAATGGAAACTCCATCACTTTTACACATCACAGCTTGTTTACAGGTCTTAGGGAGTACTACTGCATGTGTGAAAAAAGTTGTGTAAAGCATTCGAGGCTTCCTTTGGAGTACAATCTGATTAATTGCCTTAATTGATGTTACCTCAGTTAGCGCAGATTGGACCCAAAGACTACACATCTGAAAATGCTTGAGGCCACTTAAGCTGCTACTAGCATAACACAGCTGAATATCCGACCAAATTGCTATTGTTTAACCCATTATCTGCTATCTGAAGTGAACACAGGTCAAGCGGTGTCAGAATCTGGGTGGCCTCCGCTGAAAACATAACTGTAAAATCCTCATTCATGCAGGAGAATCAGACCTTCTGTGATTTCTGACACAGCAGCTCTCGTACTGTGTTGTTATCTACACCAGTTTCCTTTGAGGGAGGCACTACACACAGGATTGTAGGATTACTAGTGGATTTTTGACAAAGGGCTTCTGTAAGGGTAACACATGCCAGAGAACTTGGAGAGACTAAGTTTCCAGGCATGTTTTCTCTCCAGGAGAAAAGACAGTTCATTCAGGAGCCCTGGAGTACCCTCTGAAATCTTAAAACAACCTGCAGTCAAGACGGTGAAGCTGTGTGATGAGAAACAAATAGAGACGCTAATAGCTGATGAAATCTGTGCTTGGAGGCTTTAGTTTTATTGCACTGCATTCCCCTGAGACCAGCAGCAACACAGACAGATCTGCTGCTGTTCATGCTGTTCACATGATTCAGTTGTAGTATAATGGGCTCTGCTGTGAAATGAATTGTAATTCAATCTTAGGATCTGATTCACCATAATGAAGTGGATTAGTGAAATACCTCACTTATGGCCCTCAAGTGCTGCAGTTTTATTACCCTTTTAAAGTACTCTGTGTACTAACTAGCAATCAGGAAAAGCAGTGCACGTGATTTTGAACCAAACCAGTTAAACTGACTGTCTGGCTCCTAAGCTATTTCCCTGTGATGTTGTGAAGGGTTGCAACTCATGATTATTTTCATAATCACTTAATCTGATTATTTTCTCGATTAATTAATCAATGTCCAGCCAGCACTTCAAACCCCAAAAATGGTTTTGCTAATATCACTGAAGAGTAAAAAATCAACGAACGTTCCTGTTTGAGAAGCTGAAACCACTGAATGAAACCAGAGAATCTTTGGTAGTATCACCATGAAAGACTAAAATAATCAAAGCTGCATGACTCATTACAACCAGTTCAAGTTTCATCACAAACAGTTTGTTTGATGATGCATTTAAAGTGGACAACTGGAACAGCAACTGACCCTTTACTCTTCTACTTTCTGTCATTCACTTAGTTTAAAGTTTTCAGTGCTGTTAGTTTCCAGCTTGGGTCTCCATATGTGAAGTGCTGCTCTAATAACATTCATGGCTTTGGCAGAAAAAAGCCCTTTAGTTATTCCTACTTTTCCTGTCTGTCTCTTTTCTTCACAGATTTAAGAAAAAAGCACAACTTTCTGCTTCTTCCTGATCTCCCTCCTGTCAGTCACCTCAGGCTCTCCCCCTCACCTCCACCACCCTCCACCTAAAGGAGCTCCTGCTCTCGCAGCCATGCCAAAGAACACCAAGGTGACACAGCGGGAGCACAGCAATGAGCCGGTCACTGAGTCGGTGGCTGACCTGCTGTCCCTCGAGCACCCCATGGACTATAAGAGCAGTCAGATGAGTATGGGTCTGAGTCCTGGCTCCACTGCTCCAGTGAGGGCCCTGCTACCCTCCCCTGACCCAGACGCAGAGGACGGCCGACCGGCCTGGAACAACAAGCTGCAGTACATCCTGGCCCAGGTGGGCTTCTCTGTAGGCTTGGGCAACGTCTGGAGGTTCCCCTACCTGTGCCAGAAGAACGGGGGAGGTAGGTGGATGGATGTCTGTGCGTGATTTTGGATTTCAATAGTTCAGTGTCTGAATCATAGAAACCAGGAGTTTTCTGTAGCCCAGTGGGCAAGGCGTAGTAACACATCCCAGGTTTGAAAGTCGGTTCCTAATTGGACCACTCATGCTGAACATGTGTCCCCTCAGGGTCCTGAGTAATTGTGAACAACAAGAAATGTTGTGCTGAGTCAATGATGTTAATGCAAATCTTTTTATTAGTTCTGTAAAATCCTCAATAAAGTAAGCTGCCAGATGGGAGTAGTAAACGTAATCGCAGATAACAGTTTTTATTTTACCCTTTTGTTTGAGCATGGCTTTTGCACTTTCCTGTCGGCGCTCTTGTCCAGGATACTGTTGTGTGCCTGGCAGCTAATTGCTGAGACGTGATTTGATTGAGAATGTCCACTGGTCCCTGTGATTGGTATAAAATTGAATGCTGTATTTCTCTATCTCATAAAACCTTCATTTGCATCACATTACAGAAAGAAATGCTTCAACTAATTTAGCTCTTAGCTCCTCCACCAGATAAAGTCAGTAAATACTGTCATGTATTGTCTGTCAGTTGTTGTCTTTGACTTACACACATAACTCTGAACTGTGAACAATCTAATTTTCAGATAGGAGTCAGTTTAGTAACAGGAAAATGCTTACACACTGCAAAACAGCCTTTCTAAAATAATCCAGGATGTGATAAAGAAGATCTCTTACATTACTTTCACATCACTCTATCATGTAAATACTTGAGTTCATCATTGGTGGAGTTTGCTAAGCCAGAATTTGACTGATAAAAATTGTGCCTGTGTTCTCAGCCTCCATCGTCCTTTATTTTGATTAAAGGGATAGTTTGACATCTTTGGAAATGCACTTATTCACTTACTTGATGAGAGTCAGATGAGAAGATTGATACCACTCTTGTCTTTACTGTAAATGTGAAGCTACGGCCAGTCTGTTAGCTTAGCTTAGCACAAAAGACTGGAAACAGCTAGCCTGACCACAGCTTTCCATTTTTACGCTTGGCTTTGTTGTACTTTGTAAACAAACGCAATATAACCTGTTAATTGAGGGGCTTTGGTGGAGCTGGTAAATGAATTCTCTGACCTTTGGACAGAGCCAGGCTAGCTTTCCCCCAGTTCCTAGGCTTTGTGCTAAGCTCAACTAACTGGCTGCTCGTGGTAGCTTCATATTTGCTGTACAGATTATTTTCCATGTAATTGTACATACATTGCAGTATACGGTATACCAATATCCAGTGCATACGGCCTGTGCTGCACCTTTCTAACCATTCTCACATTAAAGTCCTGCTCAGTGTGCCTGCTGACGGGGCTGCAGCCTCCTCCTCCTTGATAAATTGCGTCCTGTCAATCAATTAGCCAACTATCGTGCGAGTCAGAGGGGCAGTCTCTTCAACATTTCTCAGTCTCTATGAACTTGTGCCGTCAGCGGCTACAGGATGAGATAATTTCTCCTCAGAGGGGATGATGAGGGGAGATTGAGGAGTCTGGTCTAATGCTGTGAGAATTTCTCGTTATTTGCTTTCCTTGCAGGTTTCTCAGCCTTATCTCTTTGCTATTATGATTTGCTGGTATTGTGGTGAGATGAGAGGGTGTTGGTGACTAAGATGGAGGAAGTGGAAGAGTAAACACTGATTTCCTGGCCTTTCAGACATTGTCGGCTCTACCCTGTGTGGGAGGTGTGCGTAAGGAGGCTGTTTGAAATGCATGATATAACAAAGCTGGATAATTTTAATCTGTGTGTATGTGTATGTGTGTGTATGTGTGTACATTGTGTGCTATCCCCCGCTGAATTTTGACTCAGTATGCAGTGCTGCATTGTCTTGTCTGGGCTTGTCTCAGAGATGAGGACAAAGTGTCTCCAGTCCATCTTTGTCCATTGCATCTGAGTCTTTATCACCGTTTCGTGTCAAGCAGAGTTTCATATTCTTGTCTTCCATCACAGCAGTTCATTTTGAAAGAATATAAACAATCATCAATCACAAAACAAATTAATGTTATGTAGTCCACAACAAAATCAGAAATATGGAAAAGGAAACATGTCAACAGGCTGACTGACGATCTGCCTCAGTGAAGCAGTGGCAGACAAGGACAAGTAGGTACTTTTAGCAGGTCACAAATGTGTTAATGTTGATACCATTAACCTGGAAAGTACCTACGTATTGTATATCAGATCAACAGTAAAGAGGCACACGGCTTGTGGATTTATGGTGACAACAACTGAAACCCTCTCCGCAGCTTTCTTTAAATAATGTGTTTCTCTCATCAAAAAATACTCTAATATATAATGGTACTTGTCTCCTTGATCTCCTGCTCATCGCCACGTAAATGTCTGTTCTCTGAAACTGACAGATGATGACAACGACCACGGCTAAATTTATCGAGATTTGCTGTGTACACATCAAGTCAGACAATCAGTCAGTCTTAAACACCACACAGCAGGGTATAATAGACCTCAATGTGCCAATCATTAACATCTATAGCCTTGAGTCTCTGCTTAATCTCAAACTTTTTGGATCTCCTGTGTTAATCTGTTAATTTTTAATTTAGAAGAAGGGTCGAGGTGTCATTAAAATGACCATCCTCTGATGTGCTGAGCAACATTCTGTTCTCAAAGCTATTGATGGATGGAACAATCAATTTCACCATCCTGTTGCTGGTGGGTCAAAAACCTTAGGTGGGGTATTTCATATATGGATTCCAGCTCGGCTGAAGTGCAGTACATGTAGGGAAAAACAAAGAAAGAAGGCAGTTACCTGGACAGCGTGCCTGTCTCCTCACTAACACGTTTTGCTTTCCTCTGGTCTGTCTGCTCAGAATAGACATCAAAGACAATGAAAGCAGGCAGCAACGCAGTACTTCTAACGGTTAATAGTACCACTGTGTAACATGACTCTGTGTCCCTGTCTTTGTGTCCTTTGTCTGCTGCTAGCTCTAATAGCCACTCGTGATGTTATCAGTGTTTTTGATTGAGCCAGACGTCACAGTTGCTTGTGTCCAGTCTGGAAACAGGCTGCTCCCCCCAGCCGTCCATCAGTCTTAGCCCGCCCTGTTTCTCTGTGGCTGTTGATGGCTTTGTCACCATGGTGCCCCATCATGTCTTGACGTAAGCAGGACTGAACGTGACTTGTTGTCTTTGAGTGCCTGCTGCTCTCTCTGCGTTGTCCCTTCTGCAAAAAGATGGTCCTGTCTGACAAAGTGGTGAATGGAAGCTGACGATGACGAGGAAAAGAGGACCAAAGAGAGAGAACGTGTGAGAGAGAAAAGAGGAAGAGAAGGGAGTGGATAGAGTGAAAACAGAGTGGCAGTGGATAAAAAGGATAGACTCCAAAAACAGAAGTTTTAACAATGGATGTAACAATGTCCCCTCTGTTTTAAAATGAGTCTTTGTCCTTTACTATACATACATATCATAAGTAGCTGTATACTCTACAGTAACGCCTCACTCATCTGTCACCTTCTGTCTCAGGTGCATACCTGGTGCCCTACTTTATTCTGCTCCTCCTCATCGGCATCCCCTTGTTCTTCCTGGAGCTGGCGGTGGGTCAGAGGATCAGACGTGGCAGCATCGGGGTGTGGAACTACGTCTACCCACAGCTGGGGGGCATCGGGGTCTCCAGTCTGATGGTAAGTGCCAACATTAACCAATGAAGTCATCATGGTCGCACTTTACAGCATGGTATGATAGGGATGGGAAGAGAGTGGCCGCCTTTTCAGAAGCAGTGTTCATCAGTTCATCAGTCTGTTGTCCTGTTTCAGTTTTTTTGTTGCAACGATAATTTCAATGATGCTTAATATGGAAACACACGACTTTCCTGGATGATGTGACGATATTATAGATTTACAGTAGGACCAACAGTTCCATTTATTTCAACTTTGTTTCTGAGGAATTGTGTTTTATTTGTGATGGCCCTAAATACTACAATACCCATGAGTGTCAGCTGCCATTACCAGGAAGAATAAACCAGTAAGCAGCGTGAATCAGAGCAGTAGACAGATCAAAGTGCTTTGTTGTTGCAGATCATAGATAAGTTCTCCCATAAAATCTTCATGTGCACAAGCGTATACTGTCGACTTCTTATCAAAGAACCAGATATTTTCAATGCAGTTGTTGTTGTTTTAATATTAACAACTGTGTATTAACTGTTAACTGATATTAAATGTTAATATGCCTTGTTATTTACCAGGAGAGTTTCATGCTCATCCAAGCTCCAGGGGAACATGACTATGTGTACCAAAGTTCATGGCAATCCAGTCTCTAGTTGTTGAGACATTTAATTTAAAACCACAAATATTAGCCTCATGGTGGAGCTATAGGAGAAGTCAGGGGATCACCGAAGTCTTCAGGGATTCTTCCTGTGGAGAACATGAATATCTGGACCAAATTACATAGAAGTCCTTGCTGTAGTTGTTAAGATATTTCAGTCAGGGCCAGAGTGGTGGTCCATATCTCTCCTCTCCATAAAGGAGCCTGTCTCATTAAACTGCATAGTGCCTACCTTCTGCAGGAAGGCTGATTTATTAATGACCTACTAATAGTTGAGGTCTTCGTATTAGTGGAAAAACCCATGACATATTCTTTCCACATTACAGCAAGCCATTGAGGTTGCAAAACAATCAACGAAGCTGCAATTACAAAAGATACACAGCAACCAACAAAGAGGCCTTTTGTGGTCTCACAACTGACAACTAAAAAAGGTTTTTTCATTAGTTTTATTGGCTCATCACTGACCAGTTAGGCATTAACAAATGAATGGTTGATTTACCATTAATAATCCTACTGGTGACAATTTATGATCCCTTTTGTAAAATACAATACACAGCAACATCGTGCCATAATATGTTTACTTACTTATGATGATCACAGTAGGTATTGAAGAAATGCAGTGTGTGTTTGTGACCAAGATCCTGAAACACCTAGTCCAACTGTTATTGAACTGGTTTTGTATCTAAGATGATAATTTTCCCACTTTGACTTCTCAACAGTCAGATATGTCATGTGCAGAGACAACAAGCGTGCTGTAGAGCTCAGTCACTTGAGTCCCTCTGCCTGCTCATATTACGTCCTCGTGCTGTTTTACAGCAGGCAGCATGCAACAACCACTGCCGATCACTGTCATAATCTGTCCCCATCATCAGTCACCCATCACGTCCCCATTGCGTCAGCATCATCGGCCTACAATATAATCAAGTCGGCAGTCGAGTCTGTCAGTCAGTGATCTGCTGCATCAGTCTTTCTGTTTGTCAGTCCTTCTGATGATGATTTCATCAATCTGGTGCAGAAGAAGGGAGTGCCTGGCCTTGGGCAGTGAGGCGTGTGGCAGGCCGGATATGGCAGAGGGAGATTCAGCAGCTATAAATACCTTCTCATAGAGAACCCCAGCCTTTGCCGCTGAGAGCAAACAGCTCAATAATTCATACATAAGCTGTATGCTCAGTGTCTGTGCCCTGGCTCAAGAAGAGGTGTTCACCTCAACAAACTGCATGCTGTTTAGCCCCTGTGCTGTCAGTGTTTGTATATTTATGTGGTGGGACAGTGATTGTTTTTAGGAGTGATAAGTCTTGTTGTTTTCTCTCATTTCCCCTCAGGTTTGCGGTTTTGTGGGCCTCTATTATAATGTGATTATTGGCTGGAGCATCTTCTATTTCTTCCAGTCTTTCCAGTATCCACTGCCTTGGGCTGAATGCCCCATCCAGAGGAATGGAACCCAAGCCAGTGAGTGCACAGCACAATTCACTACACAACATGTGAAAATGCAATAGAGACAACAAGAGACAAGTGCCCGTACAAAACAGTTTTTTATTGTACAGCCCTCGACACCACATCAAGGAAAAATGAGCACTGCAGAGTCCTGCAAGACAATCCCATATTCAGCAAAGAATCTCAGCAGATGCAGACACACACACAGGCTGCCCAGTGCTATGCAGGGCGGTGCTTAAAGCTGCAGAACGTGTCTGTGCATGGAAGCAGCTTGCCTCAGTGTGGCTCGGCAGTCAAGCAGCAGGGTCTCAGTGGGCTAACAGAAAAGTGCTTGTGCTGTCTCTATAACCGAGATGCCTCCACTCTCCATCCTACAGAGCAGCTCTGTTGGCGAGGCCTGTCAGATGGTATGACCCAGCTGACAGTGTCAGCTGGTAGCCTGTGGTGGAGGCACATGCAGGTTCTGGCAGAGTAAAGGGCATCAGCCTTCATTATCATTCAAGGACAGCATGTCGACTCTGCTTATGATTATGAATGCAGCTGGGATACTGTTCAGCGTCCAATAGGATTTAGTTAAGCTATGTGCAGAGGTGGAATTGCACAATTCTGAAATACTTGTACTTTACATGAGTATTTTTTCCTTTTCTTTGTACTATTCTGCTATACTTTCTACACCACTAACATAATCTGAGGGTCACCAGTACTTGTTACTTTGCATATTAAAAAGAAATTTTGCTACTCATGCACACACTTAATACACATTCCTGTCAATGGTTTCACACTATTACACTGAATGACACATGGCGGCTATGCTAAACATAGTAATGTAGTAATGTGCGCTTCTTTTAAGAAAATAAGGCTCAATAATGAGTAAAGGTTGCTTGTTAGGATGGAGGTTTTTGCAATGTATGGTAGGTTTAAAAATATGAGTCATTGTTAGAGCATAAAATACTGCTTATACATGAATGCAGCAGCATAATACAGTGAATACAAGACTTTAAAAGGAACATTTCTGCATAATGTGTACCTTACCATTAATACGTACAAGTACATTGTGCTGCTCATGCTTTTGTAATTTGAGTCACATTGTGTTTTTTTATTTGAACAAAGCATCTGAGTTCTTCTTCCACCACTGGCTCTTTGCAAATACATTTAAGAAATAAAAGAAATATTTCAAGTTTCCTGTAAAACTTAGAACCGAATTGGATGTCCATCACTGAGTCCGCTGTTGGAAAGCTGTTTATTCCATTGCCTTCCATTTCTTTGTTGCTTTTGTAGTTGTGGTGCCGGAGTGCGAGAAGAGCTCAGCCACCACTTACTTCTGGTACCGCCAGACTCTCAACATCACCAGCTCCATCGATGACACAGGCGGCCTGAACTGGAAGATGACACTGTCCCTGCTGGTGGCTTGGATCATGGTCTGCCTGGCTGTCATCAAGGGCATCCAGTCCTCTGGGAAGGTACAGGGTCTGCTTGGCTTCACAGCAGGGGCACATCCCGCAAACTATAGAGATCACCACACCACAGACCACTGTACACCACCACTGTATAAGGATGCAAGCAATAAATTATTGTAAGAAAAGCTTTAAAATTCTATTTTTAATCGATGATTCATACTAAGTGTTGTATTCACTTTGCTAATGCTTTCCAGTCAAAGGTAAGATGCTAAAGCCTGTCATCAGCCTGAACCTATTTTTGGATCTCATCTATATTATGGAAGAAAGACACATGCAACATTAATAAGCTTAAACTGAACCAAGCAAAGACCAGTTCAGGATGCAGATGGGAAATTCTCCGTTTGGCAACAACTGCAACAACATCCTGTAATCTCGATCCAGAGAGTGAGTCACATACCACAGCACAACATCCAGCCCACATTTTCAATAGGAAAATACACAGATCGCCAAGGTTTGACACGGTTTTTTAAACACTAAACTTAGTAATCCAATTATCATAGTCAGTACTGCAATGATTCCCCGAAATGCTGGAGGAAGGATTTTTGACTCATCTCTCCAAACCTCAAGGAGTCCTCTCCACATTTGGTAAGATTTCACAGATTCTGTGCCAAGCGAGCACAAAGCAGGTTTGGGATTGATTCATCGTGTGTGTTTGTGTGTGCACGCATGTGTGTGTGTGTGTGTGTGTGTGTGTGTGTGTGTGTGTGTGTGTGTGTGTGTGTGCATAGTTGCAGTTTGGTCCTCCTCCATGTGTGAGGCCTCAGAAGAGCGTGTCCATGGCAACACTGCACTGTAATGTACTTGACACTATCTCCCTCTCTCTCATAGGTGATGTACTTCAGCTCTCTCTTCCCATACGTGGTGCTCTTCTGTTTCCTGGTGCGCGGTTTGCTGCTGAAGGGAGCAGTTGACGGCATCGCTCACATGTTCACCCCAAAGGTGAGAGAAAAACTGGCGATTTTGACCCAAAAATGGAGTTACCTCGGCACAATAAAGATAATACCATATGTAGTTTGCTGTAGTTTTATTGCTGCCCTGTGCCTGATCACTCATTCATGGGCTGTTCTAACAGATGTGTAACAGAAATGACACTTTGTCTATGCAAGCTGTTCAGCCATGAGTGGTTGATGGTTTTAACAGCTTTACCACCAAGGCCAGTCAGATTCTCTCAAACAAAAATGCTATTAATATCCATATTGTGTAATGCGTTGGTTGATGTCTCCCTCTAGTGGTGAATGTATATAATTATGTAGAAAAATTAGCATCATTGCATGCTGTGAAAAAAATTACTCTGCAGAGTGATTTATTTTGTGGTCTGCTGACATCAGATGTCAGAGGAGCAGACCAGATAAGATATACTGTTTGTAGACGTTTACTGAATATTTCTTTTTCCCAATTTCACTTCCCACAAACTCTCATGTGGGTCTGTTATTATAAACACATGGTGTGTAGCCAACTAGTGTTCAAACCCACAGAACTTTATTTTCAATTCTGTTCCCAATCCCAGCATCAAGGGAGTGATATATAAACTAATGTAAAAAGAGATTTTTCAATTTATTTTATCGGACCATCTTGGAACACAGGGTGTCATCGCTGTGATATAGAATATAAATATTGTCATAAAGCTACTTGAGGGGAGAGCATCAGTCTTCAAGTGGTTTTTAAGAGGATTAATGGCAATAAACATGACCGACATTTTCCCCTTCTTCTCTCCAGCTGGAAAAGATGCTGGAGCCACAGGTGTGGAGAGAAGCAGCCACACAGGTCTTCTTCGCCCTCGGTCTGGGCTTTGGAGGCGTCATCGCTTTCTCCAGCTACAACAAGCGTGACAACAACTGCCACTTTGACGCAACGCTGGTCTCCCTCATCAACTTTGTTACCTCCATCCTGGCCACTTTAGTTGTGTTTGCCGTCCTAGGCTTCAAGGCGAACGTCATGAACGAGAAGTGTGTTGTCGAGTGAGTGTGTCACGCTGTTCCAAATGCTGCCTGACCAGTCTCTCTTTGCTATAACCTTCACTCACTAACAGCCCACTTCTCCACATGCATGCAGAAATGCAGAGAAGATCCTGGGCTTCCTGAACACTGGTGTGCTGAGCAAAGAGCTCATCCCTCCTCACATCAACTTCTCCCACCTGTCCGCTGAGGACTATGCAGAGATGTACGGCGTCATTAAGACGGTGAAAGAGGACAGCTTCGGCCAGCTGGGCCTGGACGCCTGCGTGCTGGAGGACGAACTCAACAAGGTCAGAGGGGGAGAGTTCACAAGCTGAAATATTTCTGAATAAGCAGAAGTATGTTTAGTTATCAAAGTGTTTAGGTTTAAATGGTGATGCACGACAAGTTGTTGTACAGTTATATCAAACATAACAGAAGGGGAGGTTAAAAAATATCAAAAATATCACGTTATTAACGCATTAACGCAAATCAATTTTAACAGCGTCATTTTTTTTAATCGCGAGATTAACGCTCTTTGTGACCTAGTGAACTTGTAGTTTTTTATAAGCTGTGGCCACTGCTAGTAACGTAAGAAAAACTACAGGATCCGATTGTAAACCGGAAACAAAACAATAGGCACGCCCCACGCACGTGTTTGGTCTTGCCTGTTCGTTAGCTGCAGTCCGTATTTTCCTTCAGTCACAGTGATACTGCTGACCTTTCCAGGCTCAGCAGTATCCAGACTTCAGCTCCACTTTGCATCTGTTTCAATCACATCTTGAAATAAAACAAACCTAGAAACCTAGAAATGGAATTCAGTTGTTAATTTATCAGATAATATCAGTGTTTTCCTTTAACCCTCTACCTCCTCCTCCAGGCAGTTCAGGGCACTGGCCTGGCGTTCATCGCCTTCACGGAGGCCATGACGCATTTCCCTGCCAGTCCCTTCTGGTCTGTCATGTTCTTCTTCATGCTCATCAACTTGGGTCTGGGCAGCATGATCGGCACCATGACTGGCATCACCACACCCATACTGGATGCTTTCAAGATCCGCAAAGAGATCCTGTGTGGTGAGCAAACTGTCTTAATACAGTTTTTTTAATCAAACTTCAATCTCTTTTATTTGATGAAATCGTTTTTGATTCACGCTGTTTGTTTCTTCTTCTCCTCCTCAGTGGTGTGCTGTATCATAGCCTTCCTGTTAGGCCTGCTGTTTGTGCAGCGCTCAGGGAACTACTTTGTCACCATGTTTGATGACTACTCAGCCGGCTTGCCTCTCACTGTGGTGGTGATCCTGGAGAACATATCTGTGGCCTGGATCTACGGCACTAAGAGGTAACTCAGACTGAAGCCACATGTGGAAATGATTAATTTTCAGACAGTGTGTTTGTTTCCAATAGACATTTGCAGTGTTTGATCAGTTTGAGAAAAGAGCTGCAGCATGTGATCTGTTTCAAAACTGGCCATCTCAGTGTCCTTCGTCCAAAAGGAAAATCAGTTTAATAACCGCTTTTGTCCAGACTGAAAGAACTCTATATTGGATGGATTGCCAGGAAATTTTAATGGTAATTACTTTTGATGATCTCCCAAGTCTCCCTCTAGTGCCACCTTGAGATTAACAGTTGTGGTTTTAAGCAAAATGTCTAAACAGTTGGATGGATTGGAAAATCTGATACAGACATTTATGTTCGCCGCAGGATCATTCGTAATAACTGTAATGATTCAGTCACTTTTCTTTGTTAGGTTGCAATTTCAATTTGCACAGTACTTTGTGACCAAACAGCTGCAAAACTAATTCCCATCAGCTGTACTTTGTGTTTAGCGCTAATTAGCAAATGTTAGCACCACTCAGCAATACAGAGCAGCTAGCACTCCAAAGTAAGATTATGAACAGAATAAACATTTCCTGCTAAATATCAGCATGTTAACTTTGTTGTTGTGTGCATGTTAGTGTTCTGATACGAGCATTTAGCTCAAAGCAAGTAAAGCCTCACAGAGCTGCTAGCTTGGCTCTAGACACTTAGTCTGTGTTCAAAGTTGCACAGTGTTTACTGTCACAAAGCAAAAGTAGCAACCACGGCATAACAGCACTTTCTGCTAACAATCCCGCCATGCAATACTTGGCATGTGTAGAGAGGTGAAAACTACAGTCACCTGTACAAACAATAGAGCCTTTCACAGCAGACATTTTGACTTGTCCTATAATGAGAAGTACAGCTGTAATTAATAACTGTAATGATGAATGCAGTCCCTTCAAGGTTTTCCAGTTCCAGGACTCTGGTATTGTGCATGTTTGCTCATTGGCATGGCCAAAAGGGACTTTTACTGTAAATGGAATCCCTTCCCTCTCTGTCTTTCTTTCACTTGCTCACAGATTCATGCAGGACCTGGAGGACATGCTTGGGTTCAGGCCGTACTCCTTCTATTACTACATGTGGAGGTACGTGTCTCCAGCTGTCCTGCTGTTGCTCATCATTGCCACAGTCATGGAGATGGCCATCAGTCCTGCAGGATACAACGCCTGGGTGGAGGCAGAGGTTAGTGTTTGGTTTCTCTTATTTATGTGTGTTTACAGAAGGAAACAAAGACAGTGGCAAAAGAGATAAACAAAGACTGAAACCAAAACCAGATCTGCAAGATTATTCCATAAGTGCCCTTCTCCTTTTTCCCCTCCTTTTGAATCTCCTCATCATTGTCTTCATCCTCTTCCTTCTGCACTCTCTCTTTGCCAGGGTGCAGAGCGTTTCCATAGCTACCCTCCCTGGGCTTTAGGCATGGCCTATGCCCTCATCGTGGTGGCCATGCTGCCTTTACCCATGGTCTACATCGCCCGCCACTTCAACCTGATCTCAGACGGCTCCAACAAACTGTCCGTCTCCTACCGTAAAGGCATGATGAAGGACATGTCCAACCTGGAAGAGCAGGACGAGCAGCGCTTCATCCTCAGCAAGAACCCCAGCGAGGCTCCTTCCCCGATGCCCGCCCACCGTGCTTACTTGGGACCCGGTGGCACCCAGGAGATGACCAACACCAACTATGGCACCAGCACCAAGACGGGCTACCAGAACATCGGCTCGCCCGAGTCTGAGCTATGATCCACTGAGCCCATAGATCCTCCCATCCATTAAACCCCGGCCCTGCCTGGAGACAGATGAAGAAAGGGAGGAACAGAGGACATCAAGAGGGAGAGAAAATCCACTGCCGGTTGTTGCAGCGTTCATCACACCCTAACCCCCACAGCTGAATCCCTCTATCCCCCTTTTCTGCTCCATCGCTCCTTGCCTGTGGTTGTTCCCCTCTCCCTTGCCGTAGGATTTGTGCTGCTAACTTCCTGTCAATCCCAGCTGGATCATGGGACTGTGAGTCCCACCAGATATGATGACCTTTTTCCATCTGTCAACATTTTACAGGGGCAGAGAGAGAGAGGGACAGAGTGAGGAACAGAGGGACGAATGAGGCTTCGAAAGGCCCGCTGAGGGCAGGATTTGTTTTGCAATAAGCTCTGGCCGAGGTTAAGGTGTGTGCAGCGCTAAATCACATGTGTAATCGCATGTGTTCACTGGTGTGGAGAAGGTTATTTTTTAGATGGTTGGATGTTGCTAGATCTAGGAGATCATCTTATTCTGGTTCAGTTGTAGAGGATTGTTATTTGTGGGGAGAGGATGGAAGGAGACTCCAGAAAAAAAAGACCCTTTGTCCTGATCTGCATCAGCGAATGAGAGCATTTCTCACCAAAATCAAATTGATTACAAATACGCCCATAACAGTATAAGTCATTCTGATAGTGTAAACAGTGTTAAAAGCACATCTAACTTTATTGTGCCTATCATGCATCAGCAATAATAACCAGTCAAAGTAGGTTCTTCATAAAACTGTGGATCTCCTTCTATCCCTGTTTTCCCCACTGATGTAGAATACTGTACATATGTGTTGTGCAATAGTCTGAGATGTCATCGTAAATCGTGTATATACACCACAGTAGTGCAAAACGAGGGAAAGCTTTTCGCCTTCATTTCTTCTCTGCGAAAACACCGAAGCACAGGCGCCCGCTGTTGTTAGAGCATCTTCAAGCCTTAACACAGAGCAGCACTTTCCTTTTAAACAACCTTTCTCCTTGACAAACAAGGCTCTGAAGTTGTTGCCAGCAGCGCTGCACACGTCATCTCTGTGCTGTTCCAGTCACAGCTGGCCTAGAAGAAGCTTTTCCATTTTAATCAATCATTTGAATTAAGCGTTTCCATTTTAATCAATGCCTTAGATGGGCAGAGGTGGCAGTGCACGAGCAGAGATAAGCAGAGCGCCTTTCTGTGAGCCTGTGTGGCTGTGTGTTAGCGAGGCAGAGCTGAGCAGGAATTGGAAACGCGCGTGCACGTGCAGGTGTGCATGTGCCAGTGCACGTGCGCCAGTGTGCTGTCTGCTGCTGAATGAGAGTTCACAGTGACCCTGGCTCTTTAAAAATAGCTGCGTTACCCAGGGGAAGCCGTGGCAACGCACCATAGATACAGATCCTCTTCTGATGTGGAGGAGGAAGAGGAGAGCGGACACCTTGCTTCGTCTGCTCCACCTGCATGGCTGTTTGTTCAGCAATACAGAGATGAGACATTTTACCGTCCGACAAGAATATGTCTCTCGTGTCGTTACAGTGCACTGAGAAGAGGTTCAATGCCATGTGGGTTCATCATACTGCGTCCCTCAGAGGATGTTCAGGTTTAATTATACATTCCTCAAATCATGACCACTATAGACATCATTTCATAAGCACTACAATATACACTTTGATGTCTTTATGTGAGGTGTGAAAACTAAAGCCTTTTTTATTTTCTAATGTGTACTCTTGTATGACAATGTGTGTTTAGGGGTATAATGTGGAAAACGTACTGTGATATAAATGTTTGGAACAATTGATAATACACCCATTTGGCCACTGGGTGTCTCTGCTGGCCAGCAGAGGAGCAAATGGCTCTCTGTGAGTCTGGCCCCTCCCTGAGACAGCAACAATACTTGAGATTGAACAGATGTAGTGTGAAGCACAGTCAGTCACATTGTTTGGTGCCTGAACAGCATCTCTGTTGTCTGTTTGCCTTATGCTTTTGTCGTTTTGTT
>JBBMOE010000009.1:8667222-8724722 GCA_037975065.1 Chaetodon trifasciatus | reverse complement strand
AATCTATAGATCACTGGAAATACTGTGGGAAGCATCAACACTTTTGCATATTGTTGCACCATGTCTGACAAAAATAGAAAAACAACATGTAAGACCCCAGACTGTGATGCTGTTTGGTCTGCCCACGGTCCAAAAAGAGGCAGGAGGTAACATCATATCTGACCATGACTGATATAATCCTAAAATCTGGTCTTGTGCCTCCAAAATAAGTCATTTGGTATAATCCTAAAATATGTTATAGAGCAATAGATAATAATAATAGTCATTCTTACCTGTTTATTAGCCAACTCTTATTGATAAAGTGATAATCATTTGCTGTATTGACATTCAATAACCCAAGAAGAAATTTTGTTAAGTGCACTTTCAGCCCACCACAGCCCCTTTGGAATATTTTACTCCTGCGGCTTCCTTTTAACATCTTCCCACAACTGAATTGACGGAATTGTTTGTCTCGTGTCCCACTGAGACAGTCAGATGGTCGGAAATGGACAGTTTGCTTTGGTAGCCCACAGTGGTTTGCACCATGTGCAGTTTAGCCGACCAAACCACCATGAGCTAAACTACAGCGTGTGCAGAGCTGTGCAGCACAGATCCATGCTCAGCCAGCTCTAATAAGGCAGCACTGACACAAATTGGGCCTTCTGCCAGTGTAAAGGCTGCACACGCTCATATAGCCATCGCAACGCAGACTGATTGTGGACTGTTGACAGGAATACATCATCTGCCTTTTAAGCTGTGAGGTCCATCACCTGCTGGCTCTTTACAGCTGCTCACAGTGGCTCGGAGTTTATACAAGTGCAGTCAGATGGTACAGATTTACATCAGGGTCACACAGGAGACATATTTGCAGAACACCAGTGGTCACAATGGTGTGGAAATGTCATTGCTCCTGCTTCTAAACATGTGGCTCCTGTTGCTTTCATGCATGTTGAAATTGAACGATTGAGATGAGTATTCCAGTCTAATTCTGCTGACTGGTGGATTTAATAATATGCTGCTTCACTCCCACAGGCCATCTTGGAGTGATGTTGCTTTAATTGATATTGGACTGCATGCACTCAGAGTTCCCATAAAGCAGGGACTGGTGCTGCTGCTGTGTTGGTTTTGGCCGCACAGATTGTGTGCGTAAATGTCAAGCTATTTGTCTCCCAGGCTGCGTCACACTTCCTCTTGGCTGTCTGGTGCACTTTGAAGAACATCCCACTATTCTGCATCCTGTAAACAAATCATTTCCCACCCACAGTGTAGAACATGAGAGACACAAATAGGCTGAGGTGACTTGGTAATGCACACACAGAGTGTATATGCACACGCATTGATGGGAATCCCACCTGCAGGTTCCCTTGATGTTTATCTAAAAACAGGCCGCTTCCCATTTTCCCACTGTCCCGCCAGCTGATCCAGGAAAACACTGTGGACATTTTTCACACTTTGAACGGCATTTTTCTGGCAGATCGGGATTGCGTGGGCAGAGATCCATCAGTCATATTCTCACATGGCTCTTTCAGCTGCTTCCACAGCAGAGGCCAGATGGTCCTCTGTGAGGCCTGCTCAGACGAGTAACCCGACAGCCACGACAGCTCATTAGTGTTTGACCAGCAAGTCTCACTGCAAACAATGATGAGCTTTAACAGCATTTTCAGTGAAGGGGTAAATGGTAAGTGGACTGTCTTCATTCACCCACTCACACACACACATTCATTCAATGGTAGCTAGGCCACCTGCTCATTACGATTTAACCATTCACACACGTGGCTCAGTAAACAGGACGACAGTGGTTTCATGCTCGGGAAATGATGTTTTCTCTGTCACTTACTTTAATTCTGATCCATTTTAAAGATCAGTACACAGATATCAGCTAATGTTATTTTTTTAACATCGCAATGTGACAGGGAAACAGGTTGGAGAGATGTTCACAGAAATAAATGCTGGTTTGAATCCTTGGACTGTCTGCAAAAGACTTCAAAATGTGAATGTGTAACCATGTGAATCCCTCAATGAATTAGATAGAGCTGTTTTTAAGCCTTGCTTGCAGAATAGGCTCTAGGAATGGTAATGGTTGGTCTGTCTGTCCACCACCAGATTGAAATGCCTCAACAAATGTTAGATGGGTTGCCACGAAATTTTGTCGACATTCATGTTCCCCTTAGGATGAACTGTAAAGACTTTGATGATTTGCTGACAGTTTCTCTGGCGCCAATCTCAAAATTTTTATTTGCCCAGTAATTTGATTTTATAACCAAATACCTGCTGAACATAAAGACTCTCCCATCAGCCCAACTGTACTTTGTGCTAACTGGAGTTGAATCAATTAATTGATTCATTTTTAACACCAATAATATTTTTAATCAAGAAAAATAGAACTCTCTCGTTTGAGCCTCGCAAAATGAAGTTACGATTGGCTGATTTCCTATGTTTTATGTAAGGGATAATGCCCGACGAGGTGTCCATTATCAGAGATGAATGGACGACGCGAAATGAATGGACTTCGGCGAAGTCCATTCATTTCTGATAATGGACACCTCAAAGGGCATTATCTATGGAATCAGATTTGTGTCAAAATAATCAAACAAAACTTCTTCAAAAAATAGTAATGGAGCAGAGACAGTGTAGTCATTCCAGGGGAAGAGAACAGGGAAGGCTCCATTCTTCAGTGGTCGTCGTCCATCTGGAGTCTGTGGTTCAATTAGGTCTGTAGCTTTGAAATGTAGGCTGCAAACTCTGGAGCTATTTGTAACTATAAATTTGTCACGTCTGATGTTAATTACCCAGCGTCAACAACAGGTGTGGAAGCTGAGGTAGGAGTTACACCTAGCCGACGCTGTGCATAAGGGTACACAACAGTGGTGGCTGGCTGTACTACCAACACGTTTCTGGTGTGTAACTTTTGTCTGTCTACACGTCATCGTAAATGAAAAATAAACTAAAACTAAAAACAAATACAAATACGAGGAAACATAACAACATTGACGTGACTACAGAAAGACTAGCATCACAGTTAGCATCGCACTCAATGGGCGCCAGAAGTAAGCATGCGTCCTGAGATTTCAACAGAAGTTACGTCATGTTTCTATGTGCAACTAGCCTATTGGTGATGTGTCGGATGCGAACGAAATGGGGAAGGGCAGGGTTACAGACACAGTGCATGCGCACACATGCACACACACACACACACACACTTGCACTAAGCAATGCTGAATTGAATAAATATTTGTATCAATTTATGTATCATTTATCAGATCAGACCCCCGTCCCCACCCCAACCCTCACTGCCGCCGCCAAAATCTCACTCTGAACTCAGTTCAAAACTTGAGAGCCCTGCACAGGTAATGTCAATAATAACGTGCATAGCCATTATTTATTTCATAAAATCGAACAATTTTATACAATATACATTTCTTGAACTCACATACTTGCTTTAGCTTGCAAGATAAAGATATTTACATGCCGATGATGCTAGTTTAGTGCTATCGTTACTGGGATTAGAAGTGGGCCAGTGCTAATTAGTTAGCACTAAACAGCATAATATGAAACATATAACATTACCCCCCCCCCCCCCCCCCAAAAAAATGATGCATTGTTCTCATAATTTTTCGACCAAAGCATTAACAATCAAGCCACATTTGAGATGAGTTAACGTGACCAGTAACTTGTAACAAATTTATAATTTCACTTGTAAACCGATAATAAGTGTGATGATTCATTTATTTTTTATTGATTCAGGTTTATTTCTCCATATCAACCTTCTCACTCTTTCCGTGTTAACTTTACACAAAGTTACTGGTTCACGTTAATTCATCCCAAATCTGGCTTGATTGTTAATGCTCTGGTCGAAAATTATGAATGATAGCACCCAGTAACGATAGCACTAAGCTAGCTTCATCGGCATGTAAATGTCTTTAGCTTGCAAGCTAAAGCAATAAGTATGTGAGTCCAAGAAATGTATATTGTATCAAATGGCTCGATTTTATAAAATCAATAATGGCTATGCACGTTATTATTGACGTTACCTGTGAAGTCTCTCCAGGGCTGGCAGCGTTGCCCTGCATGTTTGCGTCTGGGGCACTCATGTTTCAAGTCACTCAAAAACTCCCAATGGCCAATGGCGACGCACCCCTGAAAAAGCCCGCCCACGTGAGAGGTTTGTGTCAGAATCGCAAACAAAATCTCAGGGAGCGCAAACGAGAGAACTGGCAGCGTGACTGCAAAGCTGACGGTGAGAGCAAAAGTCTGAGCAGTGAGAAAGAAACAGAGGATATGAAAAAAAGTAAAAGACCAATAGTTTACTCAATTGTATAAATAATTTGTTTGCAAGTTACAAGTTTTACTTTTGAGATGACATTTTTTTTGCATCAGTAAGTTTTATTCTATTTTTCTATTCTATTTTTGTTTGATATTGAAGAAGTTTTGTTTGATTATTTTGACACAAATCTGATTCCATAATTATCCCGCTTATACCATGGTCACTTACGAAAGAAATAAATATTAAATCAATTATTAATACGTTAATGTTGTTTTTTTTACCGTTAAAATCGTAAATTTTTCACAAGAAGCGGCTGAGTGGACTATTTAATATCTGTCGTTGTGACGCGTTGCCAAGGTAACCGGCTCTGGCCACAGAACCTGCCACAGCCCGCCGCAGCTGTTCTATTAGGCCTAATCAGTGGAGGGAAGTGAGATGATTGCTTAGCGTTATGTTACGTCATACAAAGTATCATTTCAGAGGGCAAGTGCACCTCTTACCGCTTGTGTGTGTCCAGAGGGTGATGCGAAATTTTCCACAGATGGTTTCCTAAATCGTTTATATTGCAAGAAATATTATCCACCATTCACTCTGATCATTAAATGTGTATAAATAAACTGTGAAATAACGTATGTTAACGTTTGTTCTGAGTTTCTGTTGCCACGGTTACCAACTAAATTATTGAGCCAGCGCAATAATTTAGAACAATCAGGCTATTTGACCGGAACTTTTTTATAGTTGTCCTATCTTTGTCCTATATTTTAACGGACACCCTGCAGCCAATCAGAATCGAGTATTCACCCAGACCATGGTATAAATCATTTTAAACTGATTATCTTCGGGTTCTAGACCTTGAGACTGTTGCTGGTTAGTTGTTCATTAGTTAGTTGTTGTTAGTTGCAGTCCTCATGCTAAGTAGCAAATGTTAGCATGAACCTAGCCTTTTGGATTAGAGGCGTCCTCAAGAATCAGCTGAGCAGTTACCTCTGACATAGCACTTCTTGATATACCATGACCTGAATGGCTGCAAATCTTCACGGACATTAGCATGCTAACATGCTACACAAACACTGTGAACATGGTAAACATACTTAGTGTGTTATAACATGTTAGCATGCTGACATTAGCATTCTTCCACATGGGACATGATTTGTTCATGTTGTTTGTCTCTGTCTACCAGCAGGACATCCTTAAACTTGTCAATGCAATTCCATCGCATTTACCTGACAGGCACAGCTTTGTGGCAAAGAAGCACTGTGCACATTTGGAAATTTCTGCCACCAGACACATACCGTTTCTGAACCATTACTATGAAACACAGATAGAGATGTTCCTGACTGTACCCCTGCAGGGTCAGAAAATCCATTTCAGTAGCAGGACAAAAACAAGTTGGAGTATTGTTGAACTTGGATGAAGGTTTCAATGAGAGGTTGAAAACTTATGATTAAATATACTGCATAATCATGGCCAGCTATGTCATAACATTATCATCTAGAATTGTAAGAAGGTAAAGTGCTGATGGATATAGGTAGCAGTCATAATCAGCTGGAAGACTATTCAGGCACAGAGAAACAGGTGGAGCAGGTCGCAGAGGCGGCTGTTTCCACTCCATTTGTTTTTTCCTGTTGGATGAGCAACAAGTTGTGTGCGAAGCTTCATGCACTGCTGTGAGAGCTGCAGAGGTCAATTATCTGACGTGAGTGAAGGGAAGCAGGAAGCAATGAGACGCTTTTAAGAAACACCCAAATTTATCTTGGAACATTTGGTTTTCTGAAATATGATGGGACATACAGGATGTAAGGGTATAGCTGCTTAAGAAACAGTGGTCTTTGCAGTCAGAAATCAGAAGAGCCAGAAATATCTGTGGACAGACAATAAAGACAATGGACTGTTTTTGACAAGAGCATCTTCCCAAAGCAGGGCTCTTAAAGCAGATATTGATGCACTGAAAACCTACTTACTCTGCGGTATGTGAACAACACTCCATTACAGAGAAAATGCTGTTGTTATTTCAGCGATAATGTTCAAATACATACAAACAAGAGCGGTTCCATTCATCTTCACGTAAAAGCTATGTGTGTGTGTGTGTGTGAGGTTGAGAGGTCACAGGTAAACAGGAAGATGTTTAAAATGCACCAGGAAGAGATAGGGGGAGTGCTGAGGTCATGGATCCATCGGAGTAATACAGTTTAAACAAACAAGGCCATGGACAAACACTGCCATCTGACTCCATCAGTCATTTCTGTGAGTCAATCTGGAAAACACTCATTTTCAAACGGAGGCAATTGCACTGTTCAACTGTTCAAAAGCAAAACGAGAAGATAATTTTTCACCATGCATCCATGTAAAGGAATACATATCATTCCTTAATGATAAATGCAGTCCATCCTGAGAGTAGACAAAACAGAGAAATGCATAATATATGGATTTTGACATCCAAGTAGCTTTAAGTTTGGTTGCAACAACATTTTTCCTTTGACATGAGAAAAGGGTTCAGACTGAACAGCAACCACCAGGGGTGAAAAATGAAGCCAAAAACTGCAGTTCCTCAAATGGTCACTTGAGGCTGGCTCCAAAAGCAAATCAATCCCCATAGATCCCCATACTGAAATGGCCATAAATAAACATGTTTACAGCCTGGCGCTATATTGGTCACTGTAGCTAATTTCCTTGTTTACAAGCAGTAAGTTTTTATACAGCTCACTCATTAAAATACATAAAGGCTTAAAGTTAGGCATAATTGTGGGCATGGCTGCTTTGAGTGACAGCTGGTCGCAAGGTTTCAGCAACCAGGCTTCATTCCACCTGCTTCAGCTCCACCCATGCTCCACCTCTTTGCCCATTTTTCAATTTGCCAGCCACTATGGCGAATGCTGGACCACTAAATGGTTCAACCTTTTTATAGGGTTCACAGTGGTGTCAGCAGATGGACAGCATACCTCTGGTAATCTAAGAAACAAGGACACTGAGACGCTGACATCTGACAAGTCAAAGAATCCCTTGAACATAAAAAGCTCTAGTTTCTGTAAAAATTGGATATTGAACCTATTTTGTTGCAAAGGGTTCTTTGAATTAGGTTATAAACCCCTCAGGTTCCTTACTGAACCTTTTTGTGAGGATCTTTTTTCTGAGTATTCTGTGCTTCTAATCACTTCATTGCTTCAGGCTGTATCACGTTTACATTGAGTGAAACATTAACACCCAAGACTCTTGGGGTTCTAGAAATACTTGCCATGTCTTGTGCATCATTTTATATGTTTTTCCCCAGAATCCAGCTCGACATATTCCCCACTTCACAGGAAACTTTGAGACCTCCCTGGCATCTACAAAAATGTGCACAACATAAATTTGTAGCGTGCAAATGTAACCTCTTTTACAGCAAAACACTGACACACCTTCTGCTTTCAGAGGAAATCTAAAGTTAAGACTGAAGATTTGTTAGACAACGTGAAAAAGAATTCCACCAAAAACAAAAAATCACTTATCAGAAGTAACAGCCTAAACCATGAGCAGGTGGAAGTATCGCCATGGCTTCCTGCGATGAGCATACTGAGATATCTGGCAGCAAGATCACTGAAAATATTTGGAGTCTGTTCATTCCTTCAGATTCATCTCCAGCAGCACTTGGCAGGAATCTTGTAAGTCAATATTGTGATATTGATCTCACTTAATCGGGGGTCTTAAATGAAAATACTACATCCTCTCACATGGTGACAGCTCACACCAATTTCAAAGGCAGACATACTGAATTTCCAACTTGTGATCTCTACCTCTAATTTCCTGGAGGGCATCATGTCAGAAATGTGAGAAATTGCATTTCACTGCAAGAAATGGCTCTGTGCTTGTATTGTGAAACACTCACACACAAAGATAAGACATGGATCAATACAGAATATCCCCTATTGCCCCACAGTGGCGGGGCGTGAGGTGTGGGGTCTGGTGGTATTCCCTTTGTAAGTCTTCTGATGGTTGATGAGGCTGATTTGTTGCATTGATCACTGCATTGATTGAGGCTGCTCCTATAAGAGATCCTCTTTGGTTGCTATGGTTTCAGGTCTATACTAAATCTGTCAGTTGATGCTGCCTCACAGGAGCTTTGGCTCGCACCAGGCAGGTTGGTGTGAATGAAGAGAGGGAAATCACCACCAGTGAATAAATGATCCAGATGGTGATGGCAAATGTACAGTGCTGACATTATGCTGCCAGTCCACTGCATGTCTACTGTTTTAGTGTTTGTCAGTTTTAAGGTGAATATGGCAGCAATAGCTAGAGATGTGTTGTTTTTTACAGCCCGGGGCTGCTGGGTAATTTATTTCTTTATTCTTTAGAGACATTAGTAGGTCAGAACTTAAGACTTTACATTTTTTGCTTTCCCAAGTGAAATGAAGTTTAACAGTTAAGTCCAACTCTAGTCTCAGATCATTTTATTTTAGATTATATACACTCAGAGATTTTGCTGCTACAGCCTTAACTGGTCTGGTATGACAATCAGTGTTTGGGCAGGATTTGGACCCAATAGCAGACACACAGACAGGGAGGAAGGGCAAAATAGGAATTTATTGAGTGGATAATGAAGAAAAATGAGAGAATGGATTGAAGTTCAGAAAGCCTGGGGGTCGGGGCTCGTGGATAGATGATCAATGGTCGTGGATGGAGGTAGGCTGGAAACTCCAGGTATGCAGGAAACTCGTAGCTGAACCTGGGAATAGCAGGTGAGGCACGAGGCACTGAGGTGGAAAGCAGTTCAGAGGAAAGCACAGAGCTCAGGTGGTGTGAGTACAGCATTAAAGGCATGTGGTGATAGAGACGCTGGAGCTGAAGATCGGTGCAGGAGAACTAACCGAGCACAAAGAAGAGAAACGGACAACTCGACTACTTGGCAGCAGAAACAATCGGGCCTGAGTCGTCTGCAGTCCACAGTCTTTGTGCTGTGCTTGATTGTGATGAGTCCCAGCTGAGTTGGAGCCAGCTCCCAGGTCACCTGGATAACCACACCCAGCTTCTGCCAAAAAAAGGACGCACAGGAACCAAAGGCCACACCTCTCTACAGCACACATGAAAATACCAGAATGTCCCAAACCACCACAATTAGCTTATGGTGGCTATAATGTTTCATTTGGGCAGGTATCCCTCTTAAAGCACCACTTTCTGAAGAAATGGTCCCCATAAAACTGACAGTGATAGTTAGGACTGTGGATCATCTAGAGTAACAGGGACATTCATCCTCCAAAAACACTGTGCCTTTTTTTAAATGCAAGAAAAAAAAATCCATTCACATGCATTGTTTCAGGGTGGCAGCTGATTATTCTAAGATGACAACTGTGAAATCTGTGCAAAAAAAAAAAAAAAAAAAAAGAATAGCTAGATGCCACTTGGTAATTAAGGAAATAAGATCTTTAAACATGCTAACCAAGTAGCTTCATGGAGGTAATGTCAGTACTCCATTTTGGTCCCAACTGTAATATCTTAACAGCTATTGGACATTTCAACAGACTATTCCCAAACAATGTATCCTGAGGATTTTGATGATCTCTTAACTTTTTTTTTAGTGCCATTATGGGGTAGACATTCATCTTGACAACTGCTGAACAGATCACCATGAAATGCTGTTTAAATACTCATTATCTGCAGAGAATTAATTGGACCTTGATTACTTCGTTTAAATGGCATTCCCATCAGCCTCAGCTGTACTTCGTACTTTTAACATCAGGCAGGTTAGCATTGTCATTAGCATTGTCAAGGTAAGAAGGTTAGCATTCTGATGTTAGCATTTCATGCAACTTAACAGAGCTGCTAGCATGTCTGTAGACTCTAAGTCTTGTTTGTAATTTCCAAGAATGGACCCTTCCAAGTCTCGAGCCCGCAGCTCTTTTTTTTTCACTTTGCCAGATTCTCCAGGAGTTTCCTGAAACCCGACTTGAAATCACATAACCCACCCACATGCAATCAAAGGTTGCCTGACAAAGCTGCAATCAATAGACAGCAATATTAAATATTTAGCAACTTTACATTGTATACTGAGGAGCTGGAGATAGTACAATAAGTTTTTGATGAATAACGGTGGCGCCTTAATGATTCCCCACCTACCTAGGTATGGCCTCATCACTAATGCATCAGCCATTTAGTGTGTGCTGCCTTGTCAGAAGGGATGATTGCACCCATTCAACCTTTGTCCGGGAGTGCAGTTCTGACACGCCCCGTCTGTAACGACAGCTGAAGAGCAAGTGGGCGCTGATTAGACCACTGCTGAGGATGAATGCATGTTCCTGTTCTCTATCACTTCATTGATTTCAGGATGATGTAAAGACTTCATTTTGCAAAAGTAATGACATACTGTAAGTTTGGAAGTTTGTAATGTGCTGGTATTGTAAAGAGAGCATAGAGCCTGTCAAGTTTAAAAAGAGGCCTTCACAGCACATGACAAGGTGTAAATATTCATGAGCTCCTACTTTTCACTTCTATTATATATTTTTTAATCATTCCCTTTCAAGATTGACTGCATGAGAATGTATCTAAATGGGCATTAGTAGTAGTAGAGCCTTCAGAGGGCGTAGGGAAGAGGGAAATGCACATACTAATGGATGTGTTATTTCCCGCCTGTCTTTAGGCATAATGGCCAAGCTCTTACAGTGCACAAACATCCCTCCTGTCTGGGAGGAATATCATGCCCCCAACATGAATTTGCTAAATGGCAGTAAAGAGCTTTAAGAGAGGCTGTCCAGAGACGAAAAAAAGCTTCTTAAAACTTTCTGGCTGCTTAGTTGACACCAGATTCAAAACAAAGATATGTAGCCACACTGGAAATGTCACCCAAAAATGGTCAGTCAGTTAGTCACTCGTCACTCTGATTGATGACATTGTTTGTAAGTTTGTTCAGGATATATAAATGTTTCTTGGAAAAGCACCCCATGATTGTTTACATACATAATCCACCTGGGAGATATCTGCGTATGAGGGACTGACTTCTTGGAAAAGCAAAAAGAAGCAGCAGATGTTTTGTTTTTGTTTTTTTTTTGTGTGTGTGTGTGTGTGTGTGTGTGTGTGTGTGTGTGTGTGTGTGTGTGTGTGTGTGTGTGTGTGTTTTTCACCAGCTGGCACAAATCCAATCAGCCGGGTCACTTGGTGAAGGTTGATTGTTGAGACTTCCAGAGCAGGAACACGACTAAAATGTTCGACAGTCAGGAAATCACACATGGGTCAGACTGTAGCTTATAACATACATTTCTGTTATGTTAATTACTCTGTATGTTGTTCTTCTATATGTAGAGCCTGTTTTCACTAACATGCAAAACAAAATGTGAAAAACATATTTCATCTGATACTGAATCCATGGTCTTATATAAGATGACATTTTCAGTTATTTCAAAACTATTGTGATTTAATAAAGTTAGTATTTATTTTAGGATATTTTTATTTTCAATTTTTCAGGAAATAAAAAATATAAAGGCTCAATAATCTAAATGTCCTGTTACAGAAGAAGTTCATGTCTGTGCAGTCAATATGAATAGCCAGCATCTGGTTAGCTTAGCTTAGCACAAAGACTGGAAACTGAGGGAAACAGCTAGCCTACTCTGTATATGGATATGTTTGGCAATGAAGTTTTGCATCATGAGGAGAAGATCCACTTAAAATGCTCTGGAAACACATCTGTATGAACTAGATTTCTCATCACAAATCCAGACACCACTTCCTCATATTTTTCTCCCTCAGTTGAGGCCAAATAATCTTATAATGAAGCAGCTCTGCTGCCCGACCTTTCCATTGGCTTGCAAGCTGCAGCTCCTCAATCACTTATTAAGATGTGGATGAAACAGCTGAGTCTTCTGGACAGCTGATGGTAACCAATTAACCACATTCCCAAATGCAAGTATCTATACTCAGTCCTTAAAACAAGAACAACAAATGAAATCATTTACTCGGCTTCATGGACATGCTATTATTTCCATGATATCTATGTGGTCTATGTGGGAGAATAGCCATTAGTGGTAATATATCACTGATCAAACCTCTCCTGTATTATTTTAGTCACAAGCTGTTTGTAAGTGATTCGGCTCTTTCCCATATGTCCTGATGACTGTTCTTGGCCTCCTCTTCAGTGAACATCATCAGTACTTTTCAGTGTCAGCAGCGGCCGGTGGTCATACATTATATGTCGTTTATCCAACCAGCCAGGATTAAAATGCTAGTTTGAATAAAATGCAATGTTGTTTCTGATTACAGCATTTCTGCATCCAGCTGCTGGTCTGATCATTATATGAAGGTGGCAGGAGTGAGGGAACCGGTGTCATTTATAGTCCATCAGGGCCATTGATGATGGAGCTCCCACTTTTTACCCCTCTCTCTCTGCCACCCATGATGCACACACACACACACACACACACACACACACATGCACGCACGCACGCACACACACACACGCACACACACACACACACACACACACGCACACACACACACACTGGGACACAGGAGAACAGGGAGTGCTGTCCATTAGTGGCCCACATGAGACTGGGCTGCTGAAACACATAATGCTTCTGCGGCGGAAGGAAACTCCCTTTAGGATAGTTGACTGACAAATAATTCTCCTGCTCTTCACAGATCATTGCATCTCCATCCATGCTCGCAGGCTTGGATTGGTTCTACTTATCATTTTAGGTTTTGTTGTCATGGTCAGTGGATTTCTCTTTAGGACAGTCATGATCATGACGCATTCTAGCAGAACCGTGGTGAAAAATGTTGATAATTAGTGACCTGATGACAATGTAGCTGCAAACGGACAGTTTGGTTCTAGCTGAAAGGACTCGGATTTTGCACAACATGTGATGTTCTTTAAGAGAGTCTCTTAAAAAGAGTGTTGCATTATGGGTTACTTCTAAGAGCCTGACAGGAGAATGTGTGACTATGTGACTGTGATTTGATGAAGCTGCCCAAATGTGGGATTTAGATTATGTAAATATTTCATGTTTTACTTTTACATCTTATAGTCAGGGTTGGCGAATATTCCAATACAAATATTTCTTCTCTGTTTGATTACTCGTTTTGGAAGGCATTTGGAAGTATATTTCATCAATGTTCAATCTGTGAACAACGTGAGATTCAACATCCCTAATAATGAGCTGCAAGCTCAGTCCAGAAGCAACGTGACACGAGATCTTCTGCACTCTGTGATGGTGGCGGTGAAGAACTCCTGTGGCTCCACATCCCCTCAAGTTGTGAAGGCTAATCGAGGTTAGCTCTCCATATCAGGATGACCCTTGAACTCAGACAGTGGAGCACCTCAGAGCTCCATCTGCATAGCAACCACATCGTGCTCCTGTTTTCTCCCTCCTCTCATCTGTCCCTAAAAGGCTGGTGGAGCTGGACTTACAAATGCCTGACAATAGCATAAGACAATGTGGCATCGTTGTGGCTTCACTGTGGCTGGATTGTGATTTTTAATGTTGCTGAAGCCTGATGAAAAGTGAAAAGTATTCAAACAAAAATTTAATGAAATCTTAAATTGAAGAGAGTCTAATCCCTGTTTGAAAAAGCTGTATCTTCTGATTCAAAATAGAAAAACAACCATGTGTTTCCACTAGATTAATGGACAGTCTCTTATTCTAAAAGGAATGACTTGAACAAAGTGAGTTCAATACATTGATCCGAATCTCACTGCGCCAATCTTCATTGTCCGAGCGCTCTTAGAGTTTGCAGGCCACAGCAATGCAATAATAATACATAATTTATACATACATGGGAGGTCCTTATCCCTTATGTATAGTGGAAAGTCTGCATCTCCTGTTATAGGCCACCCTCTAAATAACATCATCATAAAGCCATAAATAAGTGGAAGTTCATTATTCCACTAGGCAAGATATGAAGTCAAGATGGACCCTTTTCCACAGTGTCGCACCAACGAATGAAATGGTGAAATGGCTCGGGCTCAGCTTTTCTCCATGGAAACAATATTGTCATGACAACCTCTGACGGAGGGGAAAAAAATAAAACAAGGTATTGAGGAAACAATGAAAGGGGAGTAATCAAGGATGACAGCACAAGCCCTGGCAGATTCTCCCTCTCAACTTCCAGCCCCGGCTCCTTCTCCTCTGCCCGAGCTCATCTCGTTTCACGAATCACAGTCTCACGAATATGTCAATCACCTCTCCTCCGGGCCCCCTGAGCAGGAGATGCTGCTTCACTAATGGAGTTATTCAGGTGTGGGAAAACTGTCAGCTACTAGCATGATGACTGCTTTGTGTTGATAGAGTCATCAAAATGTGGCATTCAACCAAATCAATGGATCCAGATGGGCAATTATCACCTCTGAGCACAGAGACATGCACAAGTTTAAAGAGGACTGTTAATGTGCTGGTTCCCTCTGGGGTTTGAGATAATTTGTGCTGTATGTTATCTATAGTGTGGCTGCCGCAGTGCTGTTCAAACCAGGTGATTATGACAATACCTGTGATGTATGACCATGACATTCAAAAAGCTAAAGCAAAAATGACAAACGTTAAGCTGAAGTTTGTCGACACAATGAGCTGCAGAATGTCCAACATCAACTGTATTGATATACATTTAAGGCTGGTGCTTTATTTGTATTACAGGCTTGATGCAAACATGAAGTAAAAGATTTAAAGTTTCTCTCCTGGCAATGACTAACCCCCTAAAAACTCATTTCTGCTCATCAAAATTACCTATTTTTTCCATGAAAAAATCCCATCGTGCTTTAATTAGATTAGATGGAACTCTACACCTTCCCTTCATTTAGAATGAGCGGATCTAAATAGTCCTCGTCTGCATCTCCACCCATCCCCCCTCTTTTCATAATCATATAGCCATCATCTAATTCAGCAGTTTAGCTATCTAACAAACTGTTCTGAGTAATGTTTGCTGTAACTCTCAAGCCATATATAATGTCTTGTCAGCGTTTGGCATGAATCATCCTTTGGCAGGCTAACATTGGCTAACAATAGCTAGCACACTGCAGATGTGGATGGAGATGGGTGGATAAAACAGGAAAAATAAACATACTCGCTGCAACACCAGGATAAATGTATGGAACAGCATCAGTCTTAAGTCTAAGGTTTATAGCAATATCCATCAGTTTTTGTGTAAAAGTTTCAAAACAGTGCTCTGGGAAAAGGCTGCTGCTGGCTACAGTTTGGCTCTTGGACTTTCAGATCCATAATACATGAAGGCTCATCATTTCTCCTTTTGCAACCTTGCAACTGAAAACAGAACACTTCTCTGCCATCGCTTTGAAAATAGTGAAACTTGTAAAACAGTGATACATAGCTCCACCTGGCTTCTCGTCTGATGGCCTCGTTTCACCCTGCAAGTTGACGCGATTGGTTCCTTAGGTATGTGAAGTAAGAAACTCTGGCTGTCTGAATCCATGTTTGTGACATATCATTGGCTCACTGTAGTTCCAAGGCAGAAATGCTCAGAAATGATAATGACTACTTTTTTTGCTCACGATTTGTCTTGTAGCATGTACAAAAACACCAAATGGACATGTTAATGAGGTTAAAAACTTTAATTGGGGAAAATTTTAAAGAAAGAAGCAATGACATCATCATACAAAGGATGGAAACAGCTCAAATCATCTGAAATCTGTTCTGTGGATTATTCTGAGCAAGAGGAACCTGCATCTGAAAAGAGACTTTTGAAATGATTGGATGGCCTACCTGCCTGTTTGTCTACCTATGTATCTGTGTATGTGTATGCACTCTGCTTGTGAACTCATTGCATATAACCAGAGTCTTCCACAAGGCAAGGCAGATATATTGGTAAAGCTATAGTGACTGAGTCAGACAAGAACAGCAGGGAAAGTGTAAAATTTGCAGCTCCAGCTCTATCAACAGCTGGCACTGCTAAACAAGCAAGAAAAGAAAAACAGAAGTTGAAAAGGGACTTTGCCGTGTTCGTTCTTTCATTCATTATGATAATGTTGGGTGTTTTCTCATGAGGTAGCTGGATACGGTTAGCGATGACAACGATGTGCCGCGCTCTTCTCTCCAGGGCTCTCATGGACTCGTCCTCAGAGGGGAAGGGATATTTTCCATCATATTCTTTCAAAACCTAGCTCGCACCTGTTGGTTCCTCTTGGTTTCCCAGCTTTAGATTTCATTCACATATACAGGTTTGAGGTGGAAGCAGACATCTAAGAGATGCATATTTCAGAACCTGAAGAAACAAATTAAACCTGTCTGTATGCCTAGATACTTTCAGAGGTAGGTGAGAAAATGAGTGAGTTATCCCTTTAAATCCCCTTTAATTTAATGTATTCCGCATATGAAAAAGCCACCAAGCAAAATCCACTTGTCACACAAATGTTCAGTGTATCATAATGCAACCATGATTTCAATCAGATCTCAGGCTTGAGATGTCGTCACCTGAACAGATGTGATGTATGCACTGCAATAACAGCTGGAACAGAAAATCCTTCATATGATGATCTTGTATGAACCTCATATAACCCCAGACATGTGTAACACAGTGTAAAACTATTCGACATCTGTTCTATTCTCTGCCAATCTCACCGCATCCAGCTCTGTCTGGTTTCATGACCTTCAAACTGATTATAAGGACACTGATATTCTCTGTATTCTTCTTTCACCAACAGACTCTTATCTGTGTGTCTGAACCCCTTGCAAGGCCAAAATAAAACTCTCATGGACAAGCTTGCTTCAGCAATCTTTATTTCAGATTTCCACCACACTACAGTTTGTGGAGATGAGCTGGATATTTCTATGCATGTGTTTACATCCTTCAAGGTAAGAGTTACTATCAGTGCAGCCAAGTACTGTGAGAGACCATTTGTCACAGCTCCGCCCTGCTTCTACCTGACCAATCAGTCTCTGTCCACGTTTAGCTTTGGTAAAAGACAGTGTCTGTTTTTTGTATGAACACATGGTGTCTGCTTTCATGTTTATGCAGCCTTGATGGTTTAGACACCCAGGACATCTTGAGCCCCCCGCCCTCCCCTCCCTTCATCACCACAGTGCACTGCACAATACATCCCTAAACATCAAAACGTTCCTCATGGGCAACAACAGTAATGATGATCACCCTGAGGTGAGTAGGTGTAGGTGTGTGTGTGTGTGTGTGTGTGTGTGTGTGTGTGTGTGTGTGTGTGTGTGTGTGTGTGTGAGGACAAAGAGAGAGAGTGGTGTTTCTTTGCATGTGAAAGGCACAGGGAGGGGGGAGATGGAGGCAGCTGAGCAATAATTAGTGTTGCCTGTCATCCCAGATCTCCATGGAGATGTTTTCTGTATGCCATCTACACCTTCGGTACATAATCATGGAGGCACAGGAGAGCAGGAGGCATGGCTGTGACTGCTGTTACACCACTTGGAGCAAGCACAAGATCAACCACCAGACTCCACTTGTGTCACCGCTATAAATAGCCATACAGTAGATGACACAGCAGCAGCACTATGCAGCCACAAACTGTGCGATTAATGGGAAAATTCCTAATGCACGCTATGAATGAAAATAAAAAACTGACATTAACAACAAGATTTTATCTTCAACACCGGTGGGGAGATGGGGTGGGGGGAATATTATTTCTATTCTGCATAGACACGCATGCCTACGTGAAACAACATCACACACACGCACACACATACAATATCTTACAGCTGGAGTTCAAATCCATCAAAGTCACGTATACAATCCATAATGGTGGGATATGAAAGTGATGTGCTGTGTGCTTCTCTGTCACATTCAGATATATACAACAGGGAAAACAGGAAATGAGGTTATAAAGGTGAATTATCAAAACAATAATCTTTCATTATTGATTAGCAACTACTTCATGATGCATACTCATATCATACACAGAAGACAAAATGGTTTAAGGAACAATCCAGAATATTGTACTGTGCTACATATGTACAACTGTGCTTATACATAATTACAGACCTCTGGGTCAGCACAGGAACAGAGCTGGAGTGTGAAGATGACATGGACTTTCACTTTGTTTATCAAACTTAAGGCCACTATGGTAGACCATGAGGAATATATTATAAGTCACAAGTGAAAGAAACTGCACTCCTCTTCCTCCTCCTCTTCTATCCGTGGAAACATGTAACAGGGTTTCAACAGATCTGACACAACCAGAAGTGTTAAGGAATAAATCTAATTACATTACTGCACATTTAAGCTCCATTACTAAACATGAGGCACAAGTGGAACTGATGGCATTGCACTGTCTGCATTTTTTACTAAGGATGGTACTGAAAATCTACCACGCAATCTGAGTCTACATTTGGTCCAAAGTCAACCAGTAGTGATGCATCAATTGTATACAGCTAATGTAAAAGACAATACTGCTCCATTCATTTTTTTTTCTTTTGTTAAACTCTCTTATTATACAAGGATTTACAAACAATGTGTTGCCTGAGCAGCATTCATACCACGCTGTGTCTCGACAAAGTATCTGCATGTTGTCCCTGTGGTCAGTGTTAAAGAGCAGTGGCACGACAGAAGGGAGAGATTGGATGACCAACAAAGAACTCAGGGTCTGTTTTGAAGGGGATCGAACAATGATTTCAAGTTTTCATCTAATCGTAGTTCACAGTAACAGTTTTACTGTATAAACCCATATTCACAAGTAGCGGACGCTACTCAAAAAAAAAAAAAAAAAAAGAGTCATGATAACAAATGCAAAGATATCGACAGTTAAAACAGGCTCCTCTCTAATGTTAAATAATCGTGACTAAACAAACAAGAGTCAAACCTGACCAATAACTACTAAGTTAGTTATTATTTATTGAAGCCAATCTGCTTCATGACGACCGCGTGGGTGTGGTCTGATCAGATCTGATTGACAGTGGCAGTAACAACCCACCAGCTGTCGCCAGAGTCTGATTCAAGTGTTGCTAAATCCTGATTGGAGCCTGTAAACACACAACATTGCCTCTTTCCAATGGAGTCCCACCCACTTGAAATCAGTGAGAAGAGTGCAGAGAAAAAAGCAAACAGAAATCTGGAATATGAGATCATTTTGAGTTGATGGATCAATATTGGAAGAAAACAGCGTGTTCGTGTTTGACCCCGTAAGTTTTTATCAGCATATTTTTATGTGCTTTTTGAAGAACCCGTTAGAAAAGGTTGACTGAAACAGCAAAGTTTAAAAAAAATTCCTCAGTTTTTACATTTTGTTTGATTGTTTGAGGTTCAACTGGCGCTCTTTAAAGACATCTTAATGTCATCTTGGTGCACCTTCTTCTTCTGCACTGTTATTATGGTTTTCTGGAGAATTGGCGCCACCTTCTGCTTACTCTAGCTGAACCAACTCCTAATAATCGTGTAACGGTACTGCATGGAAAGAAGCATTCATTCACATTTTCTTTTGCAGATTTCTTCAAAATTCAGTCAAAATTTGCAATACATTTGGACGGAAACCATCCTGTAATATCAATCATAACACAAAGCTAATTGAGAAAATACATTATTAGGGCCTTTAAGTCAAGCAATGACCACCAGATGACAAGCATATAAATAGTAGTCACTTTTGTACAACATACAATGCTAGATCATGCAAAACATGCAAAATGCTTTGTAACATGTAAATTAGCATAAATATGATAAATCTGCTATGTAACTGAATTTGTACCACAGGGATTTGAATGTATGACAGAGACAAAAAAATCTTGTCTTGAATGAAAAGAATCCGGTCTGCAGTGAACTCAGGAGGGAAAAGAAAGCAGTGATGAGAGCTGAAGCTCCGCACAGCATGTGCTCTGCCACAAATTCATGCTCTTTCTTCTTTTCGTGGCCAATCAGCATCAGGTCAGCGTGGTGACCTCCGGCTGAGTGTAGTTTCCAGTGGCGGCGAGGATGTCTTTACAGCTCTCTGTTAGAAAACACAAAAGACAGAAACACAATCAAACACGGTGACTTACAAATATGATATGAGCACGATAGACCAAGAAAATGACTTTTTTCACATCATCTCATGAAATATCTCTGCTGAATAAAAGCTGAGCCTCTTCAGGCTGTGAGTCAGTAATATTTTAACTCTACTCCACAGACAGAGAAATCCTGCAAACCTGAACTTCATAGACCAGCAGGAGACTTCAGCTTTGACCACCTATGCTGTTAATGGAAACCTATTAGTGGTGATCATCCGGAGGAGTCACTTGGGAATATGGATGATCATCTGAGTTCAGAGGCCGTTTCTCTGCTTGTGTGTATATCCGCCTGCTGCTTCCTCTTACCAGCACTTGAACAGTTTGCCACAACCATTCTGCACTCATCGAACGGAAGCGAACTGCTGACTGGAAGACAATGCGCCTTCGACCAGGACAGTGGTTACTTCTCCACGTACGAATTGTGACGTCGAGCGCGAGCCCTGTGACAGGCTCCCTGTGACGACCTTAATCGCTTCAAATCCACGAGCATTTTGTTCCTGCTGCAGAGAGGGCGACCATTTCCTGTCACTGATAACATCTGAGCATCTTCAGACCTGCTGCATCCATCTGTCCTTTTCTCTGTTTCCTGCCATACTGCTCTAGTGAAATATTATCCATACCTTATATCCTGTAGCCCTGGAATCAGGCGAACACCATCCCCTATGGGCATAGCTCTGAAGAGCAGAGCCACATAATCTCTCTCCATCTAGTCAACTCAAAATGGCAGCAATCACAAAGACATGTTTTTTTTTTTTTATTCTGACTCTGCCATAACAGTTGAACACTTGAACCCTGTCTGCAGGTAATGTGGACTGAAATGTGTTGTGTATGTGTGATATTCCCCTGTAAAAGACTGAGATGTCATTATCCACATACTCGCCAGACACAGGGCTCAGGATTGAATTACCCCCCTTCCCATCTCTCTCTCATCTCTCTCTCCTCTCTCTCTCTCTCTTTCTTTCTCTCTCTCTCTCTCTCGTCTCTCTCTCTGTCTCAAAGATTAGTTTTGAGGTGTTCTGGTTTGACTCAGCTTTCCATTTTTTTGTCTCTGTGATCAGAAGACATCACGCTTCGCAATTTCACAAGCTGACCAGTTAATTTAGGGTATTATTAAAGAAATGAGTGTCAAACAGGTTGGAGTCGATCTGTGTTATCTCTGCATTTGTGTCTTTCCCACAGCTGTGACTGCAAGGCTGTAAATTTTATATTAGCGGATGATTTGCTATGCGCATTACTATGCGTCCACAAATGTCCCTCTTCTCATTTATCTGACAGATTTAACTGAAGTTGTCTGTTTTTTGTTTTTTTTGGGGTTTTTTTGCCATATGCATATGACAACATGCCATTAACCTACAACAATCTACAGCACTCAACGCATTCAGGGATTGACGAGGCTTTCAGGAAACACGTCCAAATACAATTTCTTGTAATGGGTTGTCGAAAAAAGCAGGGGTATATACTCTCATAGGAGCCAAGCTGTAGTAAGTGCCCCATTTATGTGTTGTTTTTCCTCAACAGTGGTGTGCTAATGAGCTTTGGTAGAAAAATGTGTCTCAGTAAAGTGCAGTTATGCAGGAAAGCACCTTCAGTTTTGGGCTGTTTGTGGACCGGAGTCAGGATGTTGACTAGGGTGGGATGTGTGCTCAGGATGTCAGGAATGAATCCATGACTGCCAAATATAGAGCCTCTTCTCACAAGGGGCTTTCGGCTACTTTGGGAAGCTCAGATGTGAGATCCAGCGGCCATTCAAGCAGAGAGAGATGGCAGGCTGACAGCGGATGTCAATTGAGAGAATTAAAGGAGCTTCGCCTTCTCCTTTTATCCACATTACCTGCTTCAGCTCTTAAAAGAGTCAAAATGACAGGATACTAGTGGTACATGCTAAAAATGTGCATTTTAAGTTACAGTCAAATGTATATCAAAGCATTCTGGATGTCTACAAGATCCAACTTAACCTGAGAAATACTTGCGCACAACTGGTTGTTTGGGACTTTGTGTTACTACTAACAGTAACATAGCTCTGTGAGGATGACTATTGAAGAAAAGCTCCTTCACGGAGCGCACACAAACAGATAAATGATGCAATTAGTACTTCAAAAGCTCTTCCATTGATTTCCTTTTAATCTTTCCTGTGAATATTGACTAAAATCTGCTTTCAGTGAGATGGAGATTTCAAGACAGTTTCCAACAGAAGTGGGTACATACAGTGGAGATTTTCTCACTTCTTAATGAGAGAACTGAAACCTTGTGGTATTGATTACAGACACAGACACAACTCAGACTGACATGCACTGGGTTTGTTTTAGCCAGACTGGTAGCATGGCTCTAGGGATGTCAATCAGTCACTCTGGTTGTGACTGAAATATCTCAGCAACTGTTGGATGGATTGCCACAAAATGGCTTGAACACATTCACGTTCGCAAAAAATTTAATTAGTGCAATACCTGCAAAAATAATCACATTCCCATCAGCCTCGGATACTTTTGGTTTGGTCCTAATTAGCAGATGTTAGCTTGCTAACACACTAAACTAGCAAAGTGACTGGTGGTTAACATTAGATCTGCTAAACATCAGCATGTTAACACTGTTAGCCATTAGCTTGCTCACTTAGCATTTAGCGAAAAGCACTGCTGAAGTACAGCCTCACAGAGTTGCTAGCATAGCTATAGAATCTTGGTCCTGTTTAAAGTTTGTTGCTGAAGCTGAGTGCACATGTTGTAAAATGTAACACTTTATGTCACCCGTAAAACATTTTTATTAACACTGTGACACCTAACAATTCCAATATATCATATCACATAAAATAATAAAGCTGATCACAATATCCTAACAATTGGATGGACTATCAAAAAAATTGGTCCCCAGAGGAGGACAGATTCTACTTTGACCATCCCGTCATTTAGTCCCATGAGTGTGTCAAAGTTCAAGGCGGGATTCAGTGCCTCTAAAACTTCGAACAGAATGGACATCATACTGAGGATAAAGCTGTTTTATTAAGCTAACAACATCCTCTTACAATATCTAGTGAACAACATTCATCTATTACAACCCTGAGGCCAAACTTTACATGTTTTGCCAAACTACCGGTGAGGTAAATATAGTGAAAATTTCCCTGGGTTTTTCATCTATCCATCAACTGCGTTTTCTTGAGTGTAATTACAGTAGGGGCCGCAAGCCCGGCTGTGGGCTTTTACTCTCGTTAAACCTTTTGACAGCTCAAAAGAGAACAAAACCATAAATACTGTATGAAGTCCACAGTTCATGTGGGGTTAGTTTGAGAGGGTCATTTTGTCTAAGAAATAAAAATCTTCAGTATGATGTCTCCTCTACACTATAGCTACCAAAGCCACCCTCAACACAGACATGCACGAATGAAAAATGACTTAAAGGAATAGTTCAGCATTTTATACTATTCTGGCCAGAAAATAGTCAACAACCAATGTAAAACTACAACATGTTATTGTTACAGTGAAACAAACAAGATTTAACAAGGTGTCAATTAGTAACCTAAAAACGTTCTTTTAGGCGAATAGCTTCATAATTAGAGAGCACACATGAGAGTCATCAATCCTCTCATCTAACTCTGCAAAAAAGCAGATGTATAAGCAGATTTCCCAAAATGTTAAACTGCCAGGAACTAGTTGCCTATAGTGTATGTCTCAAACCTAACCTCAACTAACAGGATTTTCTTGAATACACTGCTCAATTCTCAGAGAGCACCAATGGAAGAAACACAAATTACGTGACCCCTAAAAAAAACAAGTGAACTGAAACCACAGAACAGCTAAAATGCAACACTACAAACAATAAATGTGTATATTCAATTATGCACTTAATGTATGTAACTTACCATTATGGACGTTGGGATCTCCGGAGGTTAGGAGGAAGCAAGTGGCCTCTTTCTTAGTCTTGTCTCGCCCTCGGGGGCACCGCAGGGACCACTTTTCACTGGGGGACAGCGGCTGGGTCAGGCTGCAGCCTTCGTCTTCTGAAAGGGCCACATTTGCATCCCCGTTCTGTTTGGAGTCTGACAGGAAGACAAAAACACATGGCGACATAAATGCCAAAGCTTTTACTGAAACTACCCTGAGGGCCCAGGCAAAGGCAGTATACTGCATAAAATCGGTATTTTTCTGTGATGAAATTCAATTTGACTGAGATGTTATAAAAAGTAATTTGATCCCGGTGTGTTACTGTCTTTATGACTAAGTACAGCTCATCTGTCAGACACACTTTAAGACTATAAGACCAGAAACACACTGGCTGTTTGTTACTTTTAGGCTCAGGGCCAATAAAATATAAATGTTTCATTGATTAAATGTACAGGTTAAATAAAACAATCTTTCTAAATTAAAAACCTATTGAGTAAACACAAACAGTAACATTAGGGTCAGTTCACCCAAATTATAAAGAAAGTATCACCTTATCACTCGTGGTATTCCCCATGCATATAGTTTTGTTTTAGAGGGATTCCACACTTCAACAAGATTTAGACGGAAATACAATGGAGGTGAACAGAATTTTGAAATAAAAAAACAAAAATCTAAAAATTCAAACAACTCACAATTTTCTCACAATGCTGGAACTATACAGAAAACACAGGTAACAAATTAAAATATTTATATGGTAGAATTGAGTTTCAAAGAAAGCTGCTCACAGTGACATCTGTGAAATACTCTGAGTAACTAGAACATCAGAAGTTAAAACTTGAGCAAATAAAATCTGCATGGCTAAGTACCTGAAAGGGTGAGGGAGAAAGTGTTTTTTCTGCGATTGGGTGAACTGACCCTTTAATGTTGCATTGCGGCCTGACCTGAGCGGTTCCTGCAGACACTCTCCTCTACAGCCAGCGGACAGGTGTCGCTCTGAGTGCTGTCTCTGTGGGAGTTTGTTTCCGACTTCCCAAATGAGACCGAGTCAGTCGGAGCATCTGGGTTCGGGTTGTGCTTCTTCTTCTTTTTTGGCAGCTTCTGTTTGGCCATAGCCAGCGAGTAGTACATCCCAAAGTTATTGACGATGACAGGGACCGGCATGGCGATGGTCAACACCCCGGCTAGCGCGCACAGCGCCCCCACCATCATGCCTAGCCACGTCTGTGGATACATGTCTCCGTAGCCCAACGTCGTCATGGTGACCACAGCCCACCAGAAGCTGATGGGGATGTTCTTGAAGTGTGTGTGGTTGGAGCCTGTGGGGTCGTCGGGCTTGGCTCCTATGCGCTCGGCGTAGTATATCATGGTGGCAAAGATGAGCACACCCAGTGCCAAGAAGATGATGAGAAGGAGGAATTCATTGACACTGGCCCTCAGCGTGTGGCCAAGCACACGCAGACCGACAAAGTGCCGAGTCAGCTTGAAGATCCGAAGGATCCGGACAAACCGCACCACACGAAGGAAGCCCAGCACGTCGCTGGCGGCTTTGGATGACAGACCTCTCAGGCCCATCTCCAGGTAGAATGGCAGAATGGCCACAAAGTCAATGATGTTGAGCATGTTCCTGATGAAGACCACCTTGTCTGGGCAGCAGATGATACGCACCAGGAATTCAAATGTGAACCACAACACACAGATGCCCTCCACCAGGGTGAGGATGGGCTTGGTCACCATCTCTCTCCTCTCCACTTCACTTGTGACGTTGCCAACTACAACCCGCTCCGTCCGGTTCTGCAGTTCATTGAAGGCTTCGTGGGTCTCCAGGCAGAAGGTGGTGATGGACACCAGGATGAAGAAGAGAGAGGCAAATGCAACTCCCTGGATGAGACATATAATTAATTTATTATTAATTAATGAGCAATCAATACTGTCTTTATTACATCAAATATTGTTTTGTGCAACATCTTGCATTTAATCCTTTGTCTGCGTGACTTGTGCCTCCAGAAGACTTTTCAATCTATGCCATATGTAATTATATCATATTATTCTTTTTATCCACAAACTTTACAGCATCACAAATAAGAAGACATGGATGTGCCAATCACGTCTGTAAAGCAGCATGTTTTGGGGGATTATTTTCTGGAGGAGGCAGTGAGCGTCAGCTGACTGACAGTAAGCAAAGACTAAAATACTAAAGACTAAAACACCCTGATATGAGAACACTCCAGTCAGGCACAAAGAAAGACGGTAAGACAAAGTCTGACAACATCAAAGTAAGGATGTAAGTTTACTGTGATGGATCATTGTCTGTGAAGTTAATTTAGCATGAACAAGAATGAAAGTCTGCAAAAAACTTCATCTGAGGGGGAGCAAATGAGGCCTGCTATCTCCAACTATGCTGACTGTGTGCAGACACCAGCAGGCAAACAACACCAATATACCAAAGAATACAAAGGAAAGGGGCTACCCAGAGGTGGGTGACAAACCTTCACCCACCTACCCCTAACAAATACCAGATATATGCTAACATCAGCATGCTAACATGCTCAAAATACTAACATATTGATGTTTAGCAAGTATAATGTTTACTGTCTTCACATCTTAGCTTGTTAGCATGTAAGCATTTGCTAATTAGCACACGCTAGTGATTAGCAACTCCTACATACAAAACAGAGCTAAGACTAAGGGGAATGTCATTAGTTTGGCAGGTATGTGTAAACCAAAGTCTCAGACAATTTGGGCTCAACAAAGCTACTACACTTCATCCTGAGGAGGAAATAAATGCTTGAATCAGATTTCATGGTAATCTAAGTAACAAGATGTAATCTGCTGCCGTTTTGCCTGTTTCATTAGTGTTTCATTAGTTAGAAACCAATAGAAATGAGTGTCTCATCAAAAGGCAAGTATCATCTCATCATCTAAATATTATCATTTTACACCAATCATGCACCCCCCAAAAGAAAAATCATAGAAAAAGTTTGAAATCAAACATAATCTACTTTGTTCTTTTTCATGCCATCCTATTACCTGCCAGGAAATAACTTGTTGTCATGATTATCCATGGCCACTCTACATAGAAGATTACTGAGTGAAGTTTTTATTTATTCTTTATTTGAAGAAGCACTTTGTCCACAGGAGTGTCAGGACAATGTTCTCAGAGAAAACAGCCCAATTTCAAAGCAATTACTCCCATGAACACAGAGACTGAATCATGCTGAGAGGAAACGTGATTCTATTAGCATGAGATCTGCCAGTCACAGACAGCAGGGGGCGCACACATGGTGCCAACACTGACAGAACGGACTGACTTGAAGAAAATCAAATATATCATAAGGGAAATTGCCTCATGGTTTTTGGTTCATTTGGGAACAACACGAGTGGAAGTGACAAAACACACAAGAAGAAGAAGGAGAGCTGAGTCATGAAAGATTTACAGTCACCTGTCCTGTTGTCACGTTGATCAGACATGTTTCAGTGATCTATTGCAAGCACAATATAACGCAAACAATGCCCCTTAATAACATAAACCTAAACAAAATGGTGAGTCAAACCACTTTTACAATTCATGGGAGGTAAACTGAACGATGTGGCTGCATGGTATTCACCTGACCCAGCACAATGGCCCTGCCTGTCTGTGTTTGTGTTAACACTGTGTGCTAACTCATACCCGATACGTCCTTATTGTTTACTAAAGCCTGGATTGATTGTAATGACTCTCCAACCTTTCTAATCTTCCAGCTGGATAAATATGTACCTGTGCCTTGCATGCACAATTTTCTCCCTCTGGGGCCTCTCACATATCATTCAGCTTTATAGTGTTTGGGTCTGTGATTAGAAAAAACAAATAAAGCATGTAATGTCTAAAGGGGGAACTAATTCATTGTGGCACAAACAAAAGAAATAAGAACTGGACAGTTTATGGAGTCTAGAATAATAGCAGCTCATATTCAAAACAGCAAAAACTGAGACACTGCATGCATGGAAATATACAGTATAAAACAGGTCTTATCACATCTTTATTGTGCACCAATGTAATGTGCAGCTTTCTACCGTGACAATTTCCTTCAGCTTTGTCCCTGCAGAACTCCGAGGCGCTCACAGCTCAGATCCCCTGAGAAGATGAGCCATGGGACAAGGAGCCTCAACCTTGCCCCTGGAGGAGCTCAGAGTTCCCCCTGATGGTTTCCCTGAACATCACCATGGCTAACTGTGTGCAGTGTGTGTGTTACAGGGCTGAGTCATGGGGTGTATCACAACAAGCCCAACAGCATAGAAACTAAAAAGAAACTAACAGAAACATATGCACACGGGTGGATTTGCAACTTATCTGGCCAGTTACAGTGGCTGAGGTTAAGGATTGTTGACATGTAAAAAGGATTTTTCAACAGTTCCCTACCAGTTTACAACCAATAGTGGAGGAAATACTCAGATAATTTGGTAAAAATATGCACTTTGTGCAAGTAAAAGTACTGAAGTATTGCCAGCAAAATCTCTTTTAAGTATCAAAAGTCAAAGCAGATTTCCTTTTAATGCTTGTGTTGCTTAGTTTAATCCGTAATCATCATTATCATCATCATCATATTTTATATGTTAATCACATGTTAAATCATGTCTTTTGGCATTAAAACCTGCATTATGGAAACAGATTTTATTCTTACTTTCATCTGAAAAATGAACATCTCAGTAACACTGAATTTGTTTTTACAGCCTTTATTTACTAAAAAATAAGCTCTTCCTAACATGCAGTCACAGTTTCTGTGACACAGAGAGAGATACAAATATGGCTTCACTGTGTCCTCTCATCCATGTCTTCTGACTGGAAAGCCAGACAGACGAAGAAGAAGAAGAGCCAGATATAGTCACTGCCAGATAATCGTGGTCTCCATCAAACCAGAGGGTTCAGCCTCTGTTGAAGCACCTCGGCAAGACAATTTCCAAAGTCCATTAATAAAATATGACCCTGGCTTTTCATCAACCCTCTCTGGACTCCTGAGTCCCACTTCTTCACTTGACAGACCTGAATAATAACCAGGATAATAGCCTGAATAGTGGAGCTCGGTGTAAACACCAGAAGAAGAGCTGCTTAGGAAGGAGGGATATGTTACTGGTCAGACATATGTAGATCAGTAATCAACATGTGGGACCATGATTACATCCCACCAGTTACACCACCACACCTCAAACCATCGTTAGGCTGTGCAGCAAAAGTTCGACTTAATTGAATTTTGACTCCAAATTCTTTACACACTGACCTCTGCAACACAGGTCCAATGTGATTCTGGTGCTGACAGGAAGCACAAGTGAGAATTTTACAGCAGAGAATTCAGACAGCTCTGAAATTCAGCTGTCCAATCCACCAAATGTCACATCTGGCAGGATATCAGAAGGAACAAATACAATGAATACGAGGTTAGAACATTTACATTGTCATTGTTCCATCTGAGTGATGCGGTCCAAGGCATTATTCTATGAAATCTGACAGCTTTTTGGGACTTTTTTGTCATAGCTTCTGATAAGTTCTACAAAAACAATTGGATTGGTATTCAAACAGGATTAAGGCTCAGTAGCCAGGCCGAATGATAGCTGGCGATGGACTCGGGAAAACAAAATGTGATTAGGCACTTCAAAATAGAAAGCAGTACCATCTCTTCATCTTAACAGCCCTTAATAAAAGCAGAAAAAGACTTAAGTAACAGAAGCACCTTCCCTGTCCAGAATATCTGATCAAATTAATGTCATAGCACACGTTGTACAGATCACAGTATGTGACACACCTGGGATTTGAATCTTACCGTGGCACACCATAACAGACATACCCTGAAATGTAAAGAAAGCAGTATTTTGTCATGCAAATGATGACTGGGAGCATGTTCCGCTTTCACAGTGCATTAAAAAAAAATCACTCCAGCACAGATGAACACACTCAGAATGAGTGACTGAATAATTTATTGCAGCACTAAAAGCAAATGAATTTACAAGCTTGATACTAATAAAACCCTGCAAACAATCCTAACACAGCATTTTAAAATGTTAAATCATGTGCTGCCCTTTGGACTCGACGATGGTCAGTTCTCAGGTGATCTGGCAGCTATGCATCTCCTACCTGACTAAATAGCAAAATGTGTATCAGGTGGTTATCATGTTTTACTGTGAAAAGGACAACAGTGATCATTTATGAGACTTAATTTATATTTACTAAAAACACAAGTGACCTTGAATTACTGCAAATTACTTCACCATGAGAGCAAAATTTTACACAAAGCCTTGACACATGCAGGCTACAGGAGGTTCAACTGAATATATACATGTGTCATCATCAGCTCTCTATACTGGGCTCATGCATCTATTCAGATGTTCATTCCAAGTGACATTCATCATTTTGGAGATTCTCAATCCCACTTTTCAGGCTCTGCAGCACATCACAGAAACCGCTGCTGCACTGAGAGTCAGTTTGATAACAAACCAGCAGCCACTAAATAAAACTGTGAGTCCTGCTGCTGTTCAGATGCTTGTGATGAGCCTGACAGGCTCTGACAGAGTTCAGTTTACTCAAATGCCAAACAGTTTATCCCAGGACTAAACAGAGCTGGGTATCTGCGGCCGGGGGCACCTCTGCAGGGAAGGTGCTGGAGGTCCTGGCACACATGAGGACAATTTGCTCTGCTCACAAAAGGTTCAAAACCAAAGTCTAACAATAACACGACACGGCTTAACCTCACACTTGTGTGTGTTTGTGTCTGAAGGAGGCTGTATGACTGCCGCTTCTCGTCTCAAAGTACTTTTGGGTTTGTAGTGAAGTGTCTGTCTCTCCAGCTGTTTGCATTGTTATTGTCTGCGTGTGTCCATATCTGCAAGTCTTGTTGCCTTGTTCAATAAATCTTGCAGCATTTAAATGTGTCTGTATGGTTTATTTGAGGCCTGACACAAAAAGGAGACCACAATCTCATGTTTACAGCGCAGTAGTGGAAACTTTCAACACAGCCACAGCGACTTAGTGATTGCCATAATGTCTCTTTGCCACCACAGAGTGTTTCCATGTCGGTCGGCTGTTATACAAGCAAGAATCATTATGAGGTCAGATGAATGTTAACACGGAGCGTTTTGTTTTTCACTTCCTGAGAATGTAAATGAAGGCTCTACAATCTCGCTCGAGGCAAAAGCTGATTCAAACACTATATCTTTATTTATATAGCATATTTGTTAACTGCATACTGTATATCTTTTCTGCTTATTGCTGTCCACTTACTTCCTAACACTAAGTGTATGTTTGTGCAGCTGTAATAGTAAATTCCCCAACTGGGGATCAACTGTTTATTTCTTAGATTTTGGACGTGCAATTTTGAGGTACAACCGCGATTCCAAAAAAGTTGTGATGCTGTGAAAAACATGAATAAAACAGAATGTGATCATTTGCTGATCCTTTTTGACATACAAGACAGTTTATTTAATGTTTTATCTCATCAGCTTCACAGATTTTTGTAAATGTCTGCTTATTCTGAATTTGATGCAGCAACACATTTCAAACATGTTGGGACAGGAGCAGGTAAAGACTGGGAAAGTTGTGGAATGCTCCAAAAACACCTGTTTGGAACATTCCACAGGTAAACAGGTTCATTGGCAACAGGTGATAGTATCATGATTGGGTATGAAAGGAGCATCCTGGAAAGACTCACAAGCAAGGATGCAGAGAGTGTTCACCACTTTGTGAACACATGACTGTATAAAGGAAATTACTACACTTTGTAAAATGTTGTCAGTAAATACAGTTTGTCTGCAAATGACTGCATTCTGCATTTTAATTTTGACATTTTCAGAATCTGGGTTGTACATGTACATGTTTCCATTTGATGCTACTCTGCTACATTTCAGAGACAAATATTTGAATATCTTGAATATCGTTCACAGGTCTGATCAAATCAGAGACTTGAGCGGCGATGACCGTCATGTGATGACAACTGAACCATCTACCTCTGCTGCTGGAGACCATGTAATTGCATTCAAGTGGTGAAATTTCACTTTTAATTGAGAGATTTTGACACTATGGAATTACTTCTTTTACCTGAACCTACAGTAACTGACTTTTGAGTGCTTTCATCAGAAACAAACTATAAACACAACACTGACGAATCATCACCTTCTAAAGTTAGAAAAGCGAACCTGTTCACATACAGCTGTCTATGCACACATCCAGCAGAGACTGACTAACATTAGCATTGATTTAGAGTTGTGTTTCTGTCCATTGGGTGAGGGTAAGTCCAATATTCACTATCCACCAACTCCTGAGGGCTCTTTGGCTGCTAAATGTTTCACTGTGGTCACCCGCTACTTTTGTTTTGCCATTTGGTGCTAAGCAGGTAGTGTGCGGTGGATTTTCACTGAAAGTTTTGCTATGAGAGAAGTGAGAGTGAACCAAAACAGTTGCAGCAGAACAGCTGAACAACAAATGAAAAGATGCTATAAAGCTGAAGTAATGATTTATATGAATCATGATACAGATGATATCAAAGCCTCTGAGTCTCAGGAGTAGAGTACAGTGAGGCCTTTGAGGAAATGTAACACCAAACACTGGTGCTAAAAAGACATCAGTCCAAGGTCATCAGGTGCCAGTGTCCAGACTGAGCATGGGTCCCTCGAAGGGACGGTCGGCCGGCCCCAGCTGGGAAAATCAAGAGCGGGAGGGAGCGAGGCAGGGTGCACGACAGGCAGCAGGCTGTGCATCAGTGTGCAGCAGCTGGGGAGTCCCATCACAGCCATCACCTCCAGCTGTTCAGCATCACGCTCTGTTACTAACACAGACATGCCATACGCAAGAAGCACAGCGACAAGCCCACTGAGCAGTCAGCAGCTGCAATGCCAACAAGAGAAGCATCTTGTGGCGTTTTCTCAGAATACACATCACACCTGAGGAGGACTGATGTCCAACAACAAGCCTGTCCGCTGAGACAAGTCACTCATTATCACGTTCACATGTCGTGGAACCAGACACATGAAGCAAAAGGAGTCTGATGATCTGAAAAGTGATATAAAACAAGATCAGGGGTGCAACCCCTCCGACACAGAGCAGATCATCATATTAATGAGGAGGAGGATGGAGAGAGAGGAATTCCAGACCAACAGGTACAAGATGACGATGATGAGAGTCCTTAAGACCTTAAGAGCCGACAGCTGAAGGCATTTTGGAGCAGAGACAGGGGATGAAGACCATGAGATAAACTATAAAATGGAAACACAGATCTCACCTGAAGAGGTTACACTGTTTGTGCCATGGCTTTGAGACACCTGTGGGTGTGCGTCTGCTGGTGTCAAAATATCTTGAAATTCCAACAAGCGGAGAGTTGAGGCAGAAATCTCAACATGAAGAAAAATAACCTGCAAATATTAAAACTGATCACCAGTCAAAGTCTTTCGTCGCTCTCCAAACAGTCAGCCAGTAAAAACACTGCCTGCACGTATTTGACAAAGATCTCAAATCTGCAAATACATTAAAGTGAACAGAGAAGAACTTTTTGTTTTTCTTTCCCTCTGGAATGTAAATACACTTTTAGCAACCCTGCTGCGGTTTAGGGCTGATAACAGCTGCTGCCAATTTTCTTCACTGATGAATACACTGTTATTTCATAGTAATTAATTCAGCTGAATGCTCCGTATCAAATTATTTCTAACTTTTTTAACCAAATGGATTTTTTAAAAGGGAAAATCACAGACAATTGCCAGTTAAAGTGCAGCTAAATTATAAACAGTCCACATCACTGATAATTGCTCGTTGGTTCATGTTGAAGATGATATTTTCAGTAATGATTATTTATTGATTTCTTTTTTTTGTCTACAAAAAGACTCTGCAACTCTGTGCAGACTTTGTGATGCATCGCTGATCTCACAGCAACACAACCGATCTATTTTCAGCAAACAGGCTTAGAACCGAGCAGAATAAACAACCACCATAATCACACAGGATTACGTCCCTCTTTCACTGAGAATTCAGCGCTATAAAAGTCTCCTTAACGAGGCTGTGCAGCTTTGATGATGTGTGAAGCATCAAACCCCGTGTTCCATTCACAGAGCAGCGGAGAAAGGTGTCAACGCCGTGAACGCCGGGCCCAGAGGAATAAGAGGTTCTGCTCAGTACACTCCTTTATTATTTATCAGCTGGGTGTCACACTGAGACAAGATGCGACGTGTGAGAACAAGCCTCAGAATCAGCAACGAGCAAAGCAACTCACTGAAGGCTACTGAACAATATTTTCTTTTTAAAATCAACTGTTTTCACTGCAGCACTTCAAGTGGACATGAAGTATTGAGAAGACGTGGTGACACTTCTTCTGCAAAACTTCATAAGCAAATATATTGACATGATGCCCTGAAGACAAAGGTGAGGTGATTCAGTTTGTCTTAGGGTTAGACTTTCCCCCAATGTTAACATGCATCAGTATCAGTAATATCTTGGCTCACATGACATTCTAATCCAGGTGATATGTTTGAATGTAAAAGGCAATCAATAAAAACAGCCTTCTATTATTACCAAACACGCTGGTTATTGGAAATCTAGACTAGGATAATACGCATCAGCCCTCAAGAATCTCATATCTGTTTATCCCTTTGTCTCACAACAAAGACTAATTGATTTGTTTCTCTATGTGGGATACAATACGTTGCTCTTTTCTGTGGGAAAGGCAGTTATAATTGCTCACCACTGATAACATGTTGCAGCCCATTACCACAGCATGATTAATTAGGGGCGCCATGGCTGTGGACTTCATGAAATATTGCATTAGGGAAGATTGAATAAAGTTATCAGGTCTGAGTTAAAAGTTACTGTCAAGCCTATTGCAACATGTAACAAAGCAATGTCGACTACAACAAGGAGAGTCATGAAGTTCTCCAGGTGTTTAAACTGAAATAACACTTGAATTAACTGCCTGTTCATTTCTATAGCAATGCTACCTGATCAGTGATGTTTTCAGAGTTTTGGCTCTGTGCTGCAGTTATTTGGTTTAAAAGTGAAAGAATCTCTCTGAGGTTAACGTTCTGACTTTCAGTTTCAGAGGCACTGGAAAGCGCTTGCTCCACATTATCTGGGAGTGTAGAAATTGTCAACCTTTTAATACTTTGTTCCCAGCAGTTAGGACAAACAGCCAAGGAGGTTTGGAGGCCAGGACAGGAATGTTGTTGACTGGCCAAGTCAGTCATCTGACCTCAATCCATCTGAACATGTGTTTGACAATATGAGAATGACTGTAGTCCATCCCTGACAAAGCATAGATAAAAGTCTGCAAATGTCTCTGAGTGATAAAACTCATGCACAGAAAACTTAGAAGCAAATATCAAACATGATGACTTAACATTAAGGTTAACTTATACAAAGACTGTCTGTCCCCTAAAACTGGAGGACTGTACATAGTCTACAACCATGCTAGCAGCTCTGTTGTTTCAGCACAAAGCTAAGGACCGATGGAACCAGTATTTCTTTGTTAATTCTTCTGAATTCCGTGTTTTATGATCAAAGTACATTTTGTCATCAGAAAGGGCGTCCAATCAGGTGGTGGATGAATAAAAGGATGAATAAAATTTCAACAACTCCATAGGAAAATATCCAAAACTGAATGAACATCAATGGATTTGATGTGACACATTATTTTCTGCAGGACAGCCTCCATATGCAACTGAACACACCATGGGTCTGACTGAGGCTACTCTCACATTCAGGCAACTCTCCTCCTTGTTTCAGAGCAACCCATCTCATAGTTGTTGGCCAACGAGGGCAAAAAGTCACACAAAGTTCATCTGAGGTAAACGAAAACACCCTCAAATTAAAGCTGAGGGTCAACACCTTTATCTCACAGCCATTGTTTCATATAGGATCTACTGTGCTGGAGTAAAGAGCCGTTACTGCTCTAACACCTTCAGACTGCACTGAGTGTTGCTGCTGTTTGTGATCTTCTCATGTGTTTGATTTGTGAGTGGTGCCATTATCAGACAACGCTCAGAGAACTACACCTCCAGTCTTGGATGATGGTGGGGAGGACGTGGCTTAAATGACGGACAGATGAACATCCCTCTGGCTTTCAAGAATCACATTACCTGAGATGAGCGTGGAGGCGCTTTGAAACAAAAAGGCCATAAAAGAAACGTGAGTCCCTGAAAATTCCCTCTGCATCTTTTCTTGATGCACACACAGCAAACACACATGAACCGGCTGCAGAGGAAGTGGACCGAGAGCATGATGACTGGGTCAATATGTACCCGCCTGCGCTCATTCTTCTACATACTTCCAGAAAGATCCCAATCTGATTCATTTACAAATATTCCGCGGTGAGAGACGCAATAAACATGGCAGGCTTCGCGGTCATCCTCAGATGGCACCGACACAGCGGCAGCTGTGACTCAGAGACGCCGGTTGTTCCACGGTGACAGCCTGCAAATGCCACCTGGACGAGAAGCTAAAATAAACACTATCTGTAGTGAGACTGGCATGCGAAAAGAACACTATACTTCTGCAACGCTGCGAGAGTGTCTGAATAGACCATTCAACTGCACAATAAGGCAAACAGAAGTGAGGGTGAGCATCAGCCTCTCTTTCTGGACTAAATGTATTTTTCTTTTTGATGAGAGCTGCTGGCCCTTTGCCTGACAACTCCTGCTATAATGACACTCGATACTTGCTTTCACGTTTACTTCACTAAGCACTCTGCCGCTTTTGTTGCTAATCCATTAGGCATAGCATACTTTCAAATGCTTACAGCTGGCTCATATCCCCTGTGGAAGAAATGAGAGCAAATTGATTTTAATTTACGACACAGCAACATTTCTTTTGTCGATAAACCAAACAGCAGTGTATCTTGTTCATCGTGAGAAAGCCACATAAGTTTTTCGTGGGGTTGCGTCTGCTAAAATCACAAATACACGTCAAACACTTAAGCTGTGTCACGATAATGATCTTTCAACAACATAAGAAATCCAGAAATCTGCTAAAAACAGGCAGCGGTGCTTCGATCAATATCACACTGAGATTCTTAATGTTGATTTAAACGGACGATTCTTTTTTCTCCGTCCTCGATGTGTATCTGGACCCTGTTCTTCTGTTTAATACACTGCGTGATTAACTGTATATGGATGTACACTCCAGCCTTTCAAACACTCATGTTTTGAGGACCTTTGAGTGCAAACCTTGAACAGGATGTGTGGGAACACTTCAGCATCACTGTATTTTCGCCATGAAACAGCATTTTCTCTATTTTCAGCATTTTGGTACGATTTCATAACCTAGACTGAAAAAACTGCTTATTCACATGACTGACAGAAACATTAAGTTGTCTGGAGAGAGCCTTGAATATATATGTAAAAGGGAATTAAAAGATCAGTGTGTAAGACTTAGGGGACCTATTAGCAGAAATGTGACATAATGTTCAGAATTATGCATTCATAAATCTATATTCACCTGAGAAAAAGAGTCATCTTGTTACCTTAGAAGGAGCTCTTTATATCTACAGAGGGCGGGCGGGCGGAGTTAGACCTCTGTGGGGTTTAAATGACTCGGGTGCCGATACTGATGTAACCCACTTATTGGATATCAGACAGACGTCACTGATCTATATACATCCGGATTCCATTGTCTACTTACAGTTAGGTTTTATGAACATTAATTAAAGGAGTTACCATAGCAATTTGCCCTCCAACAACTGTCTGTGCAAATTCTTCCACAGCAAACAGGGAAAACAAATTCTTTACAGACTTGTCTTTGTGCACAAGGACACTAACTACGTTTACATGCTCATGAGTTTTCCACAATTATTCTGAATATGGCAATATTCAGAATTGGATATGAGTCTTGTACACAGCATGTGGACATCACAAATAAGGCCTTGTTCCAAAGCTAGCATTTTATTACTCAGGTTTTACAAGCATTCAGTCGTGGTTCTTAGTTTGCGACACTCTGGCTCTTGCCTGTTTACAGTCAGCTCTGTGTGCTGCCTGGACTGACGTTTGCAGGGCTGGGGTAGAGATGCATGCACAAAAGAAAAGCCCACATTTCTGGTCAGAAGGAGAAACACACCTGCTTTTAAACACGATGAAAGACTTGGAAATCAACAGGTTTTTGGATATGTGTAAACATTGTACTGCTAACCTTTCCCTGTTTATTTTGTAGGTGGGAAACCACTTCCCAAAGTGGACTCAGAGTTTGGTAACAGCATCCTCTTGTATTTATTTGTGTTTTCTTTCAGTGGATTAATCACTTTCACCACAACAGTGATACAAACTCATCAGTCATGTGTGTGTTTGTGGTTCTGAGTTACAATCACAAACAGAACACTACTGCTTTTGTAAAAGTGACCAACTCAAACAAACAAGCAAATGTTTGGTGTGAGATTTTCCTCTAAACTGTTGTTTAAAACATTAGCAGAGTAAGAGCGAGGATGTAAGATCAATCTTCTCTTTTAAGGATGTTCAATCTCTGGTTGATGTGTGGGCGAGTCCACGTCTGTTCCTGGAAATGCAGTCAGTGGAACAGATGTGAAAATGTGAACGTGGCCAGAGAGCAGACATGTCCCTGGAAAAAAAATAATAAAAAACACCATCCAAAGAACCTCATCGAGCATCAACTCAACCTGCCAAAAACTTCCCAGAAATGTTTCATATTCAAGGAAATCCAGCGAGTACATGGACTTTAACAGTCACATGGATGTTGGTGTCCCCAGGATGAAAAACCGCAGATATTATTGTGAAATGCATGAAAAGTGTCATTACTGGCAACGCTCACTAACAGGAGTTTTTGACTTGGTTAACTTTTAAACCATAAAACATTTGAGGCCACTGAGGAATTAAGTGAAATGTGAACACCAGCACACTCGACTGGCAGGCTGTTGCTGTTGTTTTATTGTTTTATTGTGTCCTGTGTTGGTCTTGTGTACCCTGGAGGACTCAGTAGGCAGTGCTGATATTGAGTGAATGAACCTGGTGAAATGGAGTAAATTGAAATTGACCCCTCAGACAACAGTGAGACAGACAGACAGACAGACAGACACACACACACACACACACACACACACACACACACACACACACACACACACACACACACACACACTCAGCTGTACCTGGAGCTGCAGCAGTCTGATTGGCTGATCCTCATGGGGACACCTGTTGATTAAGACAACATGTGCGCCTTTTTCCGCCCAAATGGAAAATCACTTTTAAGGCTTCATGGTCTCACACTGACATCTTACTGCCCTGTAGAAAGAGAGAGCACCTGGTGAACTCACCCTGGCTGCTCTGGACGAGTACGGGTCGTCAAACAAGGCCCAGACCTTCGGCTGCCAAACTTCGCAGCAGCCCCTCGACCTGTCGGGACAGTCCTCGATGCCGAACCGCCTCGGTATCTCTCGGTCGTCGTCGGTGTCGTCCGGGTCCGGCGGTTCAAATATATCCAGGGCCTCCTCCGCGTCTCGGTGCTGCCGGTAAGTCATCCAGCAGCACGGCTCCACGTCGGTCTCGTCAATCCCCCAAAACGCCAGCTCCTCCTCGAAGAGCGGCCCGCAGACGTCTGCCGGGCAGTGCAGCTTGCCGGTTCGGTAGTAGTTCAGCACGTAGGCGAAGATGCCGGGGTGTCTGTCGAAGAAGAACTCGGTGGCACTCGGGGGCGCAGCGTCCGAGTCAGAGCTGACCTGCGCGTCCGGGTCTGCCAGCCATGCCAGGCGTGTCCCCGGCAGGGTCCTCAGGGTGCTCTTGTAGGTTTCATGTCGAGTGCCGCCCACGTTGATGATAATTTTGTCCGAGTCTTCCCCTCTGGCCATCTCCTCCTTCAGACATGATTTAGACGGAGGTTTGTTGCCCGACTTGCGCCCCCGGTAAGACGAAACACACACCGAGCTTATCATTGAGAAGCAGGGGTGTTCTGGCTGCTCGCCACTCCGCTACAAACTGGAGTCCAAAAAAAAAAAAAAACAACTAAAAAAATCAGAAAATCAACGCCAAGTGCGCCCTCATTTTAGACCCCAAGTCTTACAATGACCTGTGTGTCTCATTTCTCCAGAAATAACAGCCTGATGGTCCAGACAGTGCCGGAGTGAGACGCTCAATAAAAACCACCTGTTACTAAACTCAGTCTGGTTCACAGGCGGTCAGTGAGCCTCACTGTGTTCTTAATAGATTGCAAAATGTGACTTGAATTGATGCCTCCAGATGTTGCACTTATTCCCCGCAGCTGAACACGAGGTTGTTTCCAATTAACAAAAAAAGGCTAATTACGCACGGTAGCACGGACCTACAGGACGAACCACTTAACCTGACGTAATGTGTCACTCCTCATCCCCTTTTCACAAATCATCGGCAAATTCTGCAACGCCAAAATCCACAACTACTCCTGACAACTTTTCTCTCCTCCACACAGTACGAGGACGCCTCAGGTTGATCCGGCCGCGCATGTAATCACGCACTGAGATTATTCCTCCATATTTTCCTGCTGGAAAAACGCTTGGCTCGGGTGCCAGATGTGGGCTTGTTTTCCAGCTGGGGATCTGTTGCTTCTCCACAAGTAGCCTGTCTTCCCTTAGCGACACAGCCCGGTTGGATGGTGCGTTCAACAACAGGCTCGACAGATTAACTCTTTGGCTGCTGGCGGAGGCTGGCGCATTATTGAACCACTCCCTCTAATCAGACTGAGAGGATGGGCTGATGAGGAGAGGAGAGCAATATCTCAGGTGTTTCATCAACCCTCGATTTCCTGTTTCAAAAGGGTAATTATTTAGCATATTGGAATCTCGATCATCATGGGAGCATGCTGAGCTGTACAGACAAAAAGCTTCACATCCTGAGTCTTACAGGATATCTGGAACAAAAAGTAGAACCAGCACTGAGCACAACGTGTGAATCGATCCTTTTGCTATAGGATTTTTTACACACTGGCAAATGGAGATGTACTACAGAAGAAGTGCACAGCAACAGCGACATGACGTGCAAAGACCTTTTACAGAACCTCTTAAATTAGGCCATTTCATTATTCTTTATTATTTGTAGGGATTAATGTTAACGTGGACGTTCAGCAGTCAAGTGAAAGGCCCAGAAAGATGGAATGTTACCGTAATTTTAGTACACCGAGATTGTAGTTGTTTTTATGAAGCGACTACAAAGTGTGATCCAACAGGTAGCTTAGTCCTCTAGTGTGTTTACTAAAGTCATGTGTTGCTGACGCCAACTAAGATCGCCACCTAGTGGATCCGTCAGTGAACAACACGTTCAACGAGCCACTGAAGATTGTCATTTGGTGATAATCAGTTGTGGAAGAAGTGCTCACTTGCTTTACTTGAGGAAAAGTAGTAGTGCCACAGAGTAAAATAATACTAAAATACAAAAAATCACTTGCAGAAGAACCCCACTGGTTTTACACGTTTCCACATGTTTACAGTTTTGTATTAGTACTAATAGTTACTGCTTATTTTAAAAACAAGTTGTATTAAAGTATTTCATGGTTCCAGAAGGAACTGTGTAGACTCTAATAAATGTTTTAAAGACTTCAACTATGAAAATGACATAAATCTGTGCGTGTGGACAAAGAAAGAAGTGAGCTCAGCAGGCCCCTGTAGACCACTCCTCATCTCTGCTTGAGTCTCCCAGCTGAACTGTCGGCGGTCGCGTTGCATTGTGGGTAATTTATGCGGAAGTAGAAGATAAAATGAATAAAAGATATCTCTGGTTTGCTGCTTCGATTTTTGCTTTCATTATTTTTTCTTATATCGTCCATCGTCAGTCAGTTATAGCAGTACAATGCTGGAATCAATGAAGTACTTATTATTATTATTATTATTATTATTATTATTATTATTATTATTATTATAACTCATGTAATATAATCAGAATAGTGTATGATGTGTTACAAGTAAAAACTCAGCATCTAGCATGGACACTGTCAGTTGTATATCTTTTAATTTGTTACAATTACAGATGTGTAAAACTTAAGCCCCTGCACACCTACAGTACACCCTCAGTTTTTTTCACTAATGTTGTCATCATACATGCCATCATACATCCCCTAATTCCCAGTATGCCTCCACCTAACCTACACCTGACAAGAGAGTCAATCAGCCAGAGTAACTGAAAACATTTGTGTGGATGTGCAGAACCTTTAATTTACAAAGTAGATGATAGGCCTAATGAAGGTAGTCGAGTATAAATATAAATGAGCAGACAAGTGGAATGCTTAAGTAAAGTACAAGTACCTCAAAACTGCAATTAAGACCAGCACCAGTAAATGTACCTAGTTCCATTCCACCACTGTCATCAAGCAATGCTTTCTCTCTGTTACTATTTATTGATATGAAGGCTCTCTGAAGTCTGTCTAAGCATGGCTTGGGCTTAAGTCAGGAAAACATGCTTGAGAGTTTGCCAGTATGTACAATGAGGCTAAAACACAAAGGCACAGAAGCTACATTTGATTAAATCTAACTATTCATCTTGATGATGAGCTTTCTGGCATTAATAGGCAGGATGTGTTATTTTGAACGTTGTGTGTTTTCTTTTGACAACACGGTCAAAGAGATTTGCCAGATTCATAAAACACAAAGGTAGAAATATAAGTACTAGGAAAGTAGCAATCAAGCATCATTACCAAAGTCAGTTAATGGTTCCCTGAGATAATTTTCTGCCCAGAATCACAAAAGGAAAAAGCATTAAATCTGTTCTAAATTAAGATAAACAAAATGGTAGTCTAATTAGAAGAACCCCAAAAATAAACATAGAGTTTCAGATTGGAGAAAGCTGTTGTCTTATTGTGTTTAATGTTTTATTGAACAGTGACAAAAATATGATTCATTCATTATTGGAGAGAAAAACAGAACATTTATTACTTATTAAAAATCATCTGTAAATTCTGCTTTGTGCATTACAAGAACAATTTTAAAAGATTAAAGAGGGTTGCATTTTTTTAACTGTTTTAGTTATGACATAAAAAAAACAAAAATGTGAATTCCATTTTTGCTGTCAACCAACAGTGAAAAGTATTTATGTAAACAAAATGCTGACACCCGTGGTTTTAGTCCACTTCTTCAATAGTGGGGCCTGTGGAGCTGCCCCCTGCCTGGCTGCCGCAGCTTCCTGATGGTGCTGCTCCCTGGTACAACTTGGTCACAATCGGCTTGCACACCTTCTCTAGTTCTTTCTGCTGATGCTCATACTCATCTTTCTCTGCCAGCTGGTTGTTCTCCAGCCAGGAGATAGCCTGGTTGCAATTGTCAATGACCATCTTTTTGTCCTCTTCGCTAATTTTTCCTTTCATATTCTCATCCTCAACACTACTCTTCATGTGGTAGCAGTATGACTCCAGTGAGTTCTTTGCTGCTATCTTCTCCCTCTGCATGTCATCCTCAGCCTTGTACTTTTCAGAGTCCTGCACCATCCGCTCAATTTCCTCTTTGCTGAGGCGGCCCTTGTCATTAGTGATGGTGATTTTGTTTTCTTTGCCGGTGCTTTTGTCGACGGCAGACACATTCAGAATGCCATTGGCGTCAATGTCGAAAGTTACCTCCACCTGCGGTACGCCTCGGGGAGCAGGAGGGATACCTGTGAGCTCAAACTTGCCCAGGAGGTTGTTGTCCTTGGTCATGGCTCTCTCACCCTCATACACCTGAATCAGCACACCTGGCTGGTTGTCTGAATATGTGGAGAAGATCTGGGTCTGCTTGGAGGGGATGGTGGTGTTTCGTTTGATTAGAGGTGTCATAACCCCACCTGCAGTCTCAATGCCCAGAGACAGGGGAGCCACGTCCAGCAACAGCAGATCTTGGACGTTCTCAGAGGTGTCACCCATGAGGATAGCAGCCTGGACTGCTGCACCATAGGCCACAGCTTCATCTGGGTTGATGCTCTTGTTCAGCTCTCTGCCATTAAAAAAGTCTTGCAAGAGCTTCTGGATTTTGGGAATTCTTGTGGAGCCACCAACCAGGACAATTTCCTGGATCTTGGACTTATCCAGTTTGGCATCTTGCAGGGCCTTCTCAACTGGCTCCAGTGTTCCCCTGAAGAGCTCTGAGTTGAGCTCTTCAAAGCGTGCCCTTGTGATTGAGGTGTAGAAGTCAATGCCCTCAAACAGAGAGTCGATCTCAATGCTAGCCTGGGTGCTGGAAGACAGGGTCCTCTTCGCTCTCTCACAAGCTGTACGCAGCCTCCTCACTGCTCTCTTATTTTGACTGATGTCTTTCTTGTGTTTCCTTTTAAATTCCTCTACAAAGTGATTGACCATCCGGTTGTCAAAGTCCTCTCCGCCAAGGTGTGTGTCTCCTGCGGTGGCTTTCACCTCAAAGATGCCGTCCTCAATGGTCAGGATGGACACGTCAAAGGTGCCTCCGCCGAGATCAAAAATGAGTACGTTGCGCTCTCCTCTTTTACCTTTATCCAGGCCATAGGCAATGGCTGCTGCTGTTGGCTCGTTGATGATCCTCAGAACATTCAGTCCAGAGATCACCCCAGCATCTTTGGTGGCTTGCCTCTGGGAATCGTTAAAATAAGCTGGAACAGTGATGACTGCATTTGACACCCTCTGTCCCAGGTAGGCCTCAGCAATTTCCTTCATTTTAACCAGGACCATGGAGGAGATTTCCTCTGGGTAGAAGGTCTTAGTCTCCCCTTTATACTCCACCTGGACTTTGGGCTTTCCGTTGTCACTGATCACCTTGAAAGGCCAGAGTTTCATGTCAGACTGGACAATGGGGTCGTTAAACTTTCTCCCGATGAGCCGTTTGGCATCAAAGATTGTATTGGTGGGGTTCATGGCAACCTGGTTCTTGGCAGCATCTCCAATGAGTCTCTCTGTGTCAGTAAAGGCCACATAGCTGGGAGTGGTCCTGTTGCCTTGATCATTGGCAATTATCTCCACTTTACCATGCTGGAAAACCCCAACACAAGAATAGGTGGTGCCCAGATCAATGCCAATAGATATTCCCTTAGCTGAGGACATCTTGCTTGTTGCTTTAGAGTTCCTAGAAAAAAATAGGGGATTGGTTTTTAATTTTGTAATGCCACATATGAAACTGCATCAATCACTGCAACTGAAATCATTCAAAACTACTAGACTATTGAGGTTAGTAATATTGATAAAACACTTGTTGTGCCATCTCTCATTTTTGTATCAAACACACATTAGAGGTTCAACTAAAGTTAAGGAAACGCTGACTGAAAAATCTCAACATTATTAGTTATGCTCTGCTGAGCAGACTGTTTCTTGGCACAAGTTTAATCTAATGAAACTGCTTCACTATGGAAATATAAATAAATAATAATGGTAATAAATGTTACACTCATCCATTTGATTTATGTAGTCCCTATTTTTTTTTTTTTTCTATTTTCAAGTAATTTTAACACATTTTCTATAATTAGATACTCAAATTCAACAGTTTCTGTAATGTACTGTGGAATGAACTTCATACCATCATTAATAAAGACATAATATAAAACAGAACTGATGCATTAGTAGTAGTAAATTTTAATGACATCTTTTACTGGATTGAAAAAATGCTTGAGGATGCATCCTGCACTACACAGATATGTCAGAACAGAAAGAAGTCTGCACTGATGTTTCCATTCAGATTAATTCAACCACAATCCAATAATGAATTGCTACTTACTGTCAGTGATAATCTCTCTGTTGCTCAAAGCTGTCGAAGGATCTCAGCAGAGTCTCCTAGAGTAGTTTCCTTGATGTCTTGAGCTTTTGCCTCTGTGGTTCTTTTTGAACTAATGCCTGGACTGACTCAGGCCCATCGCTTATATAGATATAACCAGATTTCCAGAACACTCCCACCCCCGACCCCCACCCCCAACCCGCCCTGCCAGGCTCAGTGACTCAACTGTTAATATTAGCAACTAATGCAGCTGGCCTGGTGCGAGAGAGCCGGTGAATATTCCAGAGTGGGACAGCAGTCTGACACTCAGCCAGCAGGGCTGACTGCGAGGGAACACAATGTAGTGAATGTAGCAGTAAGGCTCATTTAGGGAGTTATGTGGAAGAGTTAGCAGGCATGAAAACAAGTTTTACCCTCAAAAACCATTGACCTAAAGAGGCCTCTTGCTTTCATTCTCTGGTTTCATTTTACTTGGTACCAACACATCATGTTAATGTTACTTTTCTCTGTTAAAAGAACTAGCTTTATTGCTGATTTAATGCATTCTTTCACATACATAAAATACACTTATGCATTTTGATCACATGAAATATTACTTTAGGTGACCCTGTTGGATCAAATTAAGACAGCAACAATCATATGGCAAACATAATGTCTAATATTTTTTGTCAACATAGCTCATACATTAGAATTACAATTAATACCAGAAGCAGTGGAAGGAAGACATTAAATGCACCACTAATAGATGTGGTTTAACAAAAGAGGAATGTTCATTTAATTAAGGTCAGTGCTGATATTCATGTGTTGTAAATGATTTAAAAGGCACATTCATACCATGGCCTTAAAGGTATTATCCAGTCAAAACACTTACCAGCTGACCACGTTGCTCTTCAGTCAGATCTCAGCTGGAATGTGTGTGAGGAAACTTGGTTTTAAATGAGGGAAGTTGTAGTGGTTTGAAAAAGTCTCCCCAACATTTTCAGTAGTTCCTTTTTTAAGAATTTATACAGCCTGTTATCCATCTTAATCTGTCGTTGGCACATTAAACACCCCTTTAGGGTTGCAATTTTAGGATCATTTTAGGGTGAGTGTTTAATGCCAACACCATGAGTCAGGGACTTAAAATGCACTCAGCCTTTCACAGACTATTAGAAAGTCTTAAAATAAACAACACTGGGTCATAGTGTTTATGTAACAAGTACTATATTTCATCACTGTACTTGTAATGAAAGAGATGACTGGATGTTACCTTTTAGGGTGTGTATGCAGATACCATTCAATGAGATTATTCAACGCATGTACAACAAACATTTCTAAAATCATGTACATTGTAATACAGAGTTTGTTTAGGCTAAGCCCAAACCCTGGCTCATGGAATGTACTAACAAAATCTTAATGTCATCGACAGACAAAACATAAACATGTCCCATTCTTATGGCCATCCTTTGGCACTGTGTGTAGGGTAAACAAACAAATCAACAAGTTTGTGATCCAGAAACAGAAGCATTAGCAACTAAATAAGTACATACACATGAAAGCATGCAAGCAGGCTTTTCTTTTAAACACGTGACAGACATGTAAAATGTTAGTTGGTTATACAGTGTATGTTCTTTATGAGTCTTACTCTTATGTTTCATATGTAAAGCCATGTTTGAAGTGCTATTAATAAGTTACATTCAGCATAAGTAAAATAATTCCTCCGTTTTGTAGCAATTTAGAAAATAAAATAGATATCTCTGTTTATCCCAGGGCAACTGTGCGTTGAGGATCACACCATCAGTCAGTCTCATTAATACCTGTGAACAAAATGCAATGTTATTGTACACATGTGACTGTGATCAGTGTATTACACCACACTTAATACGGAAAAAATATAGGAAATGCAAGACAACCAAAGATTGTGACAGGTGTTGGGTGAAACCTACCTGTAATAATTCGGTTTGAAGGGGCCATTCTTGTTGAGGCCCATGTACTTGGCCTGCTCATCAGAAAGCTCTGTCAGGTGGGCATCAAAGTTTGGTAGGTGCAAACTGGCCACATACTCATCTGGAGGAAAGACACAGAATGAAATCAAGAGCACACTCATTGGAGAGATGTTCACTTGAAGGTGGCATTTTTAGGTCCAGTCACAAGGTGGCAACAATGAGCAACACAAATAAAGGCAGGCCTTGGTAACTACGACACTGTGTTTTACATGAAGTTAAATGATCATTCTTATACTAAAGCTAAAATCAAAGCATAGCAAATTCTGTTTTTTCTTACCCATTTTCTTGGGCAGAAGATACACATCCTGTTTGTAACGCCCCTCTGGAGCATTGAACAACTCAATCAGGGCCAGGGCCTACAACCAACACAGACCACACAATGGTTGCAAGGCTCAAGAGGAATGCCAGGAAACTACATCTTAACTACAGAACAGCAGGGTGGGGTGGTGAGAGGTAAAAGTGTCCTTCACCTGCCCCAGAAGTGTCAGTGAAGGGCTCTTCAGAATGGGCCAAACTACTGACCTGAGTTGTAGCAGTGATGGACAACACAAACGTAGGCACTGTGGAGCAGCTCAGATTTAAGAGGCGACCCTGAGAAATTAAAGAGAAGCAAAAGCAGGGACAATATGAAAAGCCTTTTTATACTTGAGTGGTATCCAGGGTTCAATTGGAATGTTATCAGGACAGATGACCCACAGTTATCATGACAATTTTTAGTTTTACGGCCACTGTAGGTTCTCAAATATGCTTCAAAAAGGAGCAGAGAGGCGAAGGGGATTCATTTGGTTGTAATCTGCTACCTCACCGCTAGATGTCGCTAAATCCTTCACACTGGTCCTTTATTTGTGGTGTTAAAAGACATTAAGTGAAATGAAACTCATCGTAAGCTTCTGAAGATGACAGAGTGTAGAGGGACAGTACCTCTGCAAGCAGAACGACCCTCTTTCCATCAGGCCAGATGATGTGGTCAACCTGAGAGCGCACCCTCTCCCAGGTCAGCTCAGGGCTGCGCAGACTTGCCTGAGGACATAAAAGACAGATCAGGCCTACAACAGCATAACAAACTGAAATAGATTACAGGTAAAAGAACAAAGCTGAGAGGATTTAGTACAACAAGAGGGGTGTCATTTATTTGTTATCATGTCCATGAAGAAAGGCACATGTAGGAAAACATCAAGAGAATTCAAAGAAAGAAAAGCAGAACACAAAAGCACGAGATGTAAAAAAAAAAAAAAAAAAGATGTATCCAGTGAGATCTTGCTCCTTAAGAGGGAGGCCTTCTGGACCTCTAACTGGGAACTTAAATTTTGAGAGGGCTAAATGAACTGGAAATGTACATAAGTGTCTGGCGAGGAATATAAAACATGGTGAACTGGAGGAAAGTTGTGACACGCTTATCTGCAGAACATGCATACAACACAAATGCACACGCTACCACATCAATCTCAGTATTGGAGTGTCCCATGTTGCACACGATGCAGCCATTCTTCATCCGATCGAGCTGTTCTCTGGTGACGACATTCTTGTTGCCTATGAAAAAAATGAACTTAATTAAAGAAGACTAATTTACTGTGTAAGCAGTATCATTGCAGAGGGTGTGTAAATAGTGACATCTGTTTCTGTCACAAGAATGGTTTCACATCTACATGTAAACTGGGACTACTACGATCTGACTAGCACACTGTCTCGAAAAGCATTTTAGCATTCAGATAAAAAGTCTATTTTTGACCCAGAGACCTAAACGGGGATACTTTAATGAGGCGTGCATTTGTTTGCTGGAAACACTGTGATTATCAAAGCAGAAGTAATGGATGTCACTGCATGGGGCACAGTACCAGTGCAAGTTATCACCACGTCCATCTGGCGGATGACTTCGCTCAGCTTGACCACTCGGAAGCCGTCCATGCTGTGTGGATACACACAGAGACATGTTTCCATTAGATTAAGCAGCACAAACACAGTGAAGACAACTTGAAACAAATGGTGAAGATAAATAAACTTTTTGGAATTATCATCAGCATGGAGACAAAAGCACAGCCATGAGAGCACATTTACTGATGGAGCGGCGCTGACTGGTGATGGCTAGTGACTCACCATGCCTGCAGGGCACAGATGGGGTCAATCTCTGTGATGCACACAATAGCTCCGAGGGCCTTTAGAGCTGTGCAGCAGCCTTTGCCCACCTACACACCACAGGACAGTGCAATAGTTGTAAAGAGAGTTATAAAACACGTGTAAACAGGCCTGCTGCACCTGCAAACATTCATCCATCAAAAGTGAGATTTTCCTTAAATCAAAGAATGAGTCACCTCTCCATAACCACACACGACTACTTGTTTCCCTCCAAACATTATATCTGTGGTCCTCTTCAAGCTGGCAGAGACAAGCACAATGACACACATTAATCCATCTGCACAACGCAAACACAGAAACTCTGCACACTGTGAAAAAAGGGAAAAGCTGCTGAGACGTGTTTGCAAGCCATGGCGAGCTGGACGATGAGTTCTCCTCACCCATCCAGGATAGATTCACGGCAGCAGTAAAGGTTGTCAAATTTCTGCTTGGTGACGGAGTCATTCACATTCATGGCAGGGACACACAGCTTGCCAGCCTTCGATAACTGGTACAATCTGAGAGCACACGGGGGGGGGAGGACATGTTCAGGCAGATACGCACACACATGCACATATCCACACACAAACTGAGCTGCAATCCTATGTGCCCTTATACTTTCCAGAGCGTCAGGGTAATTGGTTCCATGGAGAGTTGTACATGCACAGCTGCTGTGACCTGTGCTGGAGCTCTGTCATGTTTCTCAAATAGGCTCTGGTCAAATTAGGCCAGTGACCTTTTCAATCTACAGCGGGAGTGTGTATTGATACCACTATGACTTATATAACTGCTTTTGATACTGTGTGTGCCGACACAGTATGCATATCGTTCAGCAGGAAGCTTAGTTTACCTCCAGGTCAGATCCAACTAGAGGACAAAATACTGTTAAATGTCATGAAGCCTAACATGATCCACCTTTGTTTGCATCTTAAATCTCACATCCTTATTTATGAAGTGTTTTTTGAAGTGTTGTCTCGTTCAGTTCAGTTCAGTTCAGGTTATTTCAGAGTCATTGGAACAAAATGACCATAAAACAACTGCCCGGGTTTTAATCAATAGTAATAACTCAAAAATACTGCCAGTCTTTATGATCCTTTATGAGCCTTTCTTATTGATAGTCCATTACAGGCTGTCATAAACTGTGCCACACATGTCAATGCTGTAACTTACTGGTGGCTAAAAGACAAATGCTTTTTATTCTCATATTTCTGGCCATTATTGGCAACAGTCATGGCCGTGGACACCATCCATCTTTACTTCACCGTCTCCAAAATGTTTTCCAAAACTATAATAACAGGGACAATGCGTACAAAGACATTTTTCCTTCAATTCTCACATCCCCAAAACTCAGCAAAACTACAGCTCATTTCACCTGTGCACTCCAGTGACACTCTCCTCCACGATGCCCCGGACCTTCTTGAAGACGCTGGGATACTTCTTGTACACCCAGTGGGTTAAGTCTCCGCCATCGTCCAAGATCTAAAAAAAAAAAAAAAACACAGAAGAGTTGATGGCAAGAAAGATAACCTCCACAATCTATGATAGCACAGCAGAGCCCAGCTTGTCAGCTTGATACCATATTGGCCTGCCAGCCCTCCGTGTTGACACAGCGATCGATGCACCACCAGAAGTCATCCTCTGACTCACCCTTCCATGCAAACACAGGTACCCCTGCAGGACACAAAACACACACACTTAATGGTGAAGACAGGCAGCAGAGGAGAAGAGGGCTGGCCAGCTGCATGAGTATCAGGTCCATTAGAGCTGCATTACACAGAGAAAGCACATGCACAGATTGGTGGCTTTTAAGTTGCATTGGGGTGAATCCAACCTTTACACAAGATGTTTGAAACAAAATCCAAAATACATACAACACTCATTAAAGCATTCAAAACACCAATTAACGTTAATGTATAGGCTTATTTTTAGCTAACAGAAACCTTGGTTGAAAGTCATCATGTTATTAATATTGAAGGTAATGCAAGATAACATCAACTGCTGAGTTAACTTAGTTTTAAAGGTTATTTAATTATCAGAGAAATACATGATTTATATCTAATGATAATCAACAAATCATGACAAATCTTAGTAACTCCTGATAATGGTGATGTGCACCATGTCCCTCACAAGCTGACTCTCTGATGAGATTTAGGTGCAGACAAACCTGTTTCAGCAAGAGCAGCAGCCACCTCATTCTGAGTGGAGTAGATGTTACAGGCAGTCCAGCGACACTGGGCCCCGAGGGCCACCAGAGTCTCAATCAGGACCTGAGTGGGAACGATGGAATATACAGACAGATGAACACCTAGCAGAGGTGAAGAGGACAACAATCAGAGTGATCTGCAGTGAAAAGGATGAGAGGACGTACTGCTGTCTGAGCGGTGATGTGGGTACAGCCCACGATCTTCGCCCCAGCCAGTGGCTTTTCCCCCTGGGCTCTCTTCCTCAAGGAGATCAGGGCAGACATGTCTGCAGAGGAACAGATTGAGCAAAAGTCAGTGGAAGCTGAAAGGACATGAAGGTCAAGTTTTGTTTGGGAGGGAGAAGAATGGTGGACCACTCTGAATACAAAAAAAGCTCTTTCTACATGGTGGATGTGCAGTAAATGGCTGTAGAAAGGAGACTGATTAAACAACGATGACAGCAACAGCTGCTGCTGCCCCGGCTCTGAGCCTGAAGAAGACTCGTCAGGCGCCAGGGGCGCAGCCAGGGACACAGAAGAGAGGAGGTGATTCGTACACAACTCAAAAAAAACAAAAAAAACAAAAAAAAAACCCAAACGCCTGAGATGCGAGAAGAAGAAAATAAGTAACAACTGATGAATAGAAGTGAGAGAAAGAAGTCCGATCATGTTTCCAGAATCATACTGACGCGGCCCCAGCCTTGGGTCGCAAGCTATTTTGAAATCAGGAGACGACCTTTATCAAATAGTGTCTAAGGAGCAAAACCGATGCCATATGATACAGATCTGAACAGGTAGCACAAAGCTCTCTTTGTATCGCTGGAAATGATAAGTCTCTCATCTCACTGTATCACAGTAAAATCAGAGAAAAAAACAAATTCTAAGATTGACTACAAATCCAGGCTCAACTCAAACCCATTTAAAAACACAGTGTGCTTTACGGAAGGATCAAAAAAGGATCTATTATTATGTGATATCCTATTTCATATTTAGAAATGTGGAAAAAATCAACAATCCTTTAAACATGAATGTGCCCTTGAGGTCAGATATACCTTGTTCTGCTATTTCAATTTCACGGCGGCCAAATTCGGCCTGCTTGATGTTCTTCACACAGAAGTCACTGCTGCCGTGAGTGTTGACCTGAGCTTTGTCCCGCGGGGAGGTCTCATCGTCGGAGCTGTCGGTGTAGGATGCAGCTGGGAAATGGAGAACACAAAAGGTCACTATTGTGGGAAAGAATGCCAAAGAGCCAATTATGAAATATACACTTCATATCCATTGTGTGTAAGGTGAAGCTTGTGTGTGTGTTTCCTGTGTGTGTGTGCTTCCTGTGTGTGTGTATACTGTACATACATGTGTTTATTACAAACAAGAGTGTGCTTGGGTGTAGAGCCAGACTGATGATGGACTGATTGTTGACATTTGGAGGAAAAAAGTACTATTTTTAACATAATCACACAATATGAACAACATTTCTTGAAGAAGAATTCAGACCAAGATTCATACACGGCAGAATATTTTACAAAACAAACAATGTTCAGGTTACAGCTTTTTAAGGGCACAATTCAAGCACTTTTCAAGCATTTTCAGGGTATCTAGACCAAAAATTTCCAGACTCTCGATGCCTTAATCATCACATCTAAGTTCTTACTATAAATGGAAAAATGAAGTTTATAGAATCTCTCTATACTCACAGCTCAGCTGCTCATTTTGACTCAATGTTTTGATTATGATTATTTAATGTTGGCTAATTTCAACTCCAGGAGACAAACAAATGTGATGACAGGATCATTTCATTTTAAATAGCGACATTTTTTGGTTTACATGAGTAATTGTGTGGATTGAAACACCAGATTATGTTGAAAATCAAGTATTTTTCAAGGACTATGTTCAAATTCACACATATCCCTGACCTTGAAAACAGCTTAAAATGAAGCCTTTTCCAAACTTTCAAGAGTTTGTATAAACCCTGAATGTTACTAAATGACCTAAAACCCAGTTTGGTATTTCTGTGCTGCAATTTCTTTTTAGTTATTAGCTGATTTATCAGTTTACCTCAACTTATGTCTCTTCATGTGCTTTCATGCAATAATAAAAGCTTCTACATGCTGCCTTTGTGGGTGGGTGTGCATACTTCATTCCAAAAGACGACATAAGGACTTCAAAAATAAAAGCATAAAACTCATCAGTTACCTTTTAAAATGAACAAAACGAACTATTACGATGAACATTTGAGAGTTGAAGTCTTGCAATGACCTTGATCTCAACAGCAGTCGTTTTTAGTTACTGCAAGTCGGTAAAAACACAGTTTGAGTTTCATCATCTCGTGGAAACCTTCAGGTGAGCAGTACCTGAGCTGTAGCTGTCTGTGGAGGACTGCGAGATGGAGCGAGAGAGGGAGCGGCGGCCTGCCTTGGTCGGGTACTTGCTGAATTCTTGTTTGTCCTCCGTGTTGGCGAACTGGATCTGGAGAGAACCAGAGCAAAATGTTGCACAATGTAAACATAAAGGGCTGACAATGAAACCAGAGGAGAAACAAAGTGTACCATTACCATCATCATCATCATCATCATCATCATCATCATCATCATCATCATTATCACGTGTTTACAGCGATGACACGCTCAGTTATTTGTTGAGGTCATTTGTTCTCACTCTTCACGTTTATATTTGGACTCATTTCACCGTTTCAGCAACTAAAGCTGTCCTTTCAAAGGTAAATCAGAAGATCGCAGGTGGATCAGGAAGAAGGGAGCTGAAGACTATTTTTAGACGCTCCCTCCTGCTCTGTGATTTATGCTTTGTTCAAACACACAGGCTTCAGTTGTTGCTGTGGTTCATCGTGTCAACCCAACCCTTCAAAGGGCCCAAGATCAAAGACCTGGAAACACATAAAGTGGATCAGCACAGCTAGCTTGGCTATTTTCTAGACTAGCCTTTAACAGAAGATTAAAGTCTCAGCCGTCCAGTCTGTGGGGTCACTGAACCCAACCACAGTTCATCCAATATTTTCAAATCATATCATTCACATAGTAAATAAAAGCCAGTGCGTGGTGTGGCTCTAGCTCTATTTAGGGACTGGCAGGCTACAGTAAGACTTAGGATCTGACAAATCCACTAAGTGTCATTTTAACACCCTGAAACTGTAACAGTGAGGCTGCACCAGCAGACAGTCGACCGTCAACATTAGAAACAGAAAACTGGGTTAGTCAGGACAGTGAGGAGTAACTGGTTCAAATCCAGCAGAGCAATCTCAATACAAAGGTTACAAATGTAGAAACACTGTATTTTCACATACATAGAGGTCCAGGTGGGCTGCAGGCTGTAACTCCTATTTTGCTTACAAGAGACTGTTTCTAAACAGGACGATGAGTTGCTCAGCATTTTACTTAAATAGGAAGTCTGCAGGTGGGTGTCAGGTCTGAAGCTCATGGAGTCCTTCAGTTCTAGTGCATGTGGCTTTCATTCATCTGTTCCCATTTAAGGCTCTATGATCACATCTGAAAAACAACAGTGTACAACTGCTTCCTGAGGCAAGGTGTTGATGTATGAACATTATCCTGCAGAAAGGAAAACCGATACCTTTCCATGAAGGTCTACTGGTGTCTCAATGGCAAGTGTGTTGGCTCAGATCCAAGCTCATACTCTTGACTTTCTCACAACTCTGTGTCATGTCACAACATTGTATAATGTCATGCTATCAAGAAGGTTTGATTTTTTAACATCGACACACATGTTTTATCATTTCCTTTGTGTCTTCACTGTCTCCTCTTCATGGCTGTTTTGGGGGAAGCTTTCATAATATCAATTTTGTCGTATTGATGGTTTACATGTGCTTTTACAGGTTGTTCAAAGCTCATGAAAAATGTTCAAATGCCTTCTTGTTGCTTGGACTTTCAAATACCTGATCATCTGACGTGATATAAAATTCTTTCTTTAATGGTAGTCTAAGAATCCAAGCATATACTCGATCCTCAGCAGTAAAACGTCTTCACCATTAGTTTCTGCACGACTTTGTTCTCGTCCTTTCTCTCGGTGATGAATCCTTTCAAGTTTCTTCAGTCGTTGAGAAAATGCCACAGGATTTCTTTGTTCTCTTATTTTAGATGTCCATAGGATGTGTTTGCACTGAAAACTAATGTGCAGGCTGGCAGAGTTGACACAACACACAGATGATAAATCCGGGAACACATGAATGCCAGACTTACGGCGAGTTGGGTAACATTTGAGTGTGATGCGCACTGCACACACAGACATCAGCCTACCACAGGCCGTACAGGTAAAGCTTAGCATTAATGATGATGACACTGAAGAGTAATGACCCTAAATCCTAAATGCAAATCAAACATGCTGATGAAAGGATATTTCTTGGAGTGTCAGCTGGATGAAACTGGCATGCACGACTCAGTGGCCTGGTGGTCATCACACAAACAAAGCCAAGGCTGATTGAAAGTTCTTCACATGGACAGAACCAACATGACTTATAATCCCTCAGGAAATACCTCAACACAAGGGTACAACTTCTGCCTTGAGTGACACTGCATGGATAGTTTTCACTAAAAATCTGAGAATTGTCATGATTACCGCTATGGCTCCCATTCTTTAAAGCTAAAGAAACTCTGTCAGAAATGGCTAAAACTGCACCAAGTGTTTATATCTCACAACCCCCCCTTTATGTTCAGTGACACCTGGGCTTCAACAGTCCACTGTGTCAGTATAAAGAAACTCAAGAAGCTTGTGAGACAGTGTGAACCGAGAAGATCTCTGCATGGCTCTGTTTTCACAATTGAGAGTGTGCTCCGTCTCATACACTTGCAAAATACTTCTTTTATGTTTGCTTTGCATCAGTTTGGACTCTGGAGGATTCAGCAGAGGTTCTGCACAGTCTCTTACATTGTCCTCCCCTAATTCATGGGCATCTGAAAAATCAGATACTCCTTCTCTTACGGTTACGGTATTAAGGAAAACAAGAGGTTAATCTGATTAACGATGAGTTACTCAGTGTTACTTAAGACACTATTCTGTTTCTGCTACTGTTACACAGTGAACTACCCCAGAGGTGAGCTCTGTGAATAAACCTTGGCCTTCTTAGGTGAACATTTTTGTTGCAAGTCAAAGAAAAACACTTGTGTGTGTGGTCCGCATTGTTGCAAAAGATGTACAATCAGTCTACATAACAGCAAAAAGACAGAAAACTTTGACCTGCCAAAAGTAACTCCAGCACATCTGTGTGTGGGATAAGCAGTATCTTTAGGAATAAATGTGCTGGATGAGTTCCCGGTGATGTAGTAGTAGCGACTCACCCTTTCTCTCCCGTGCCCATGTTTATGTGCCATGGCTGCCAGTCACTGCCTGCTCTCTGCACTTTTCCAGCCTACTTCCCTGTGCCTGTGTGTCCTCTGTGTGATGGTACTAGGTGTCCCTGATGCTATTATCCCAGAACACTCCCAGGCAGAGCTGGGGGGAGGTTCCCACCTATTATCGTGATTTCTAATGGCCAACCTGGAGAGGGAGAGCGAGGTCTAGAAAGAAAGGGGAGGTTGAGTCCAACTGAGTCTCTCTCTCTCTCTCTCTCTCTCTCTCTCTCTCTCTCTCTCTC
>JBBMOE010000009.1:8650731-8662661 GCA_037975065.1 Chaetodon trifasciatus | reverse complement strand
ATATATATATATATATATATATATATATATATATATATATATATATATATATATATATATATATATATATATATATATATATATATATATATATATATATATATATATATATATATATATATATATATATATATATATATATATATATATATATATATATATATATATATATATATATATATATATATATATATATATATATATATATATATATATATATATATATATATATATATATATATATATATATATATATATATATATATATATATATATATATATATATATATATATATATATATATATATATATATATATATATATATATATATATATATATATATATATATATATATATATATATATATATATATATATATATATATATATATATATATATATATATATATATATATATATATATATATATATATATATATATATATATATATATATATATATATATATATATATATATTATATCATGCCACGATATCCACACACAGTGACGGATCAAGCTCTAGCTCTTAAAACCATGCCAACATGTGCATCAATATAGACGACGGTGATTACCAGTTAAAGGTCACCTTGAGGCGTAGAAAAATGTTTCACAATCAAGTTGACAAACTTGACAACACCATGCTCTCAGAAAGTCTCTGTGACAGTCTGGACTAAAAGTGCTCACCATAAGTGTAAAAAAAACCCCAGCAAAATATAAAGAGTGCATTTCTTTTCAACACCTGAAACACAAAAAGAAGCCATTCACTGTGTGCTCCATGTTTATCCACCTCCTGCTGCCAGCTGTTAGACACGGTGGTGGATTTGTAACGAGATGAGCGGCCACCTCCAGGGACTCTTTCATTCTAATGATTGTTATGCGCCGTTGTGTAACAGCCAAGGAATTCAAGGCCTTTTCTCACAGGTGCATCATGTGCCGCCGATTCATTTTCGTCATATCCTCATCATGTTCCTAATGTCACTGATTCGAGTGTGGTATTGAGGATGAGTTTGCTTGGTGCAGATTAATTTTGGTAAATTCAATTCGTGACAGCAATTCATGGATTGAAATTGTCTAGAAAGCAAATCCTGCGCCTTATTAAACAGCTGGTAGTGTGCAGGCCCCCTGTCCAGGCTCAGGTATGTCAGGCCATGTATTTCTTCACTCTGCACAGGCCTCGAATCAGAGGTTTAAGAGCTCAACTCGGCTTTTAGTTGTTTCCTGCCTACAGAACACTGGCATGATGTAGACATTGTGACTTAAATAAACAGGAAGGCAGATTTGAACAATAATCCAGTCTTGATGAAAGCGCCATTGAAATTACATGTTGTTACCTCAGTAATCACATAGCAAACGCTATGATTAGACATGTGAGAAAGTGAAGCAGAGCTTTTCTTTGGGGCCCAACTTCCCCAGATTCTTTAGCTGACTGTGTCTATTTTAAGTAGTAAATAATATTTCTCATGGAGTGATACCTCAGCGGGGTGGCTGGACGTACAGTCACTGCTATGTGTGATGCTGCATCATCATCATCACATCCATCTAACTCCATTAACCCCCCTGCTGTCAACTTATAGGGCCGAAAATGCAGACGGTGCCTGTGAATACGCGATGAATCAACACATTGCATGACCTGCCCTCGCTGTACAGTAGTACTTCATTGCAGTACAGTGCGTACCGATGTGGATGTCTGCCTCCAGCACACGGTCTTTGCAAAGACTGATGGCGAGCATCACGTTTCTTACCTTCTTGACGGATTTCAGAGTGGGGACTGCGGTGAACGCCGCGGAGGGCATTTCCCCGACATTCATATTCACATCACTGCTGTTCTTGCTCACAGTCATCGCTGAATATTTTTCCGCGACGTTTTCGGTCTCTTTGACATATTTCGTGGCTTGTTTGACCTCCGCCTTGCTGTCCACGGCCGAGTCGCTCATTGCATCCAGGTGGCGGTGATGCTGTGACTGGAGGGAAAATGCCGGTTCTGGACTGAGGTCGGACTAACGTTAGCTTCGTCTATCGCCTTCTTGCTCTCCTCGTCAAGCGTCGTGGCTTAAAATGGGCGAGCTGAAGCACTTCCACTGGACTAGTAAGCTTAAGTAGTCTGCTTAAAGAGAGATTAACCCTTTCTCTATCTTCAGTACTTTGGAAAAGAGCGGGTTCTCCGGGTGTGCTGTCATCCACAGACAGCAACATCTCCAGCAGGAGGGGGCGGTTCGTTGAGGCTGTCACCTGAGCAAGTGGGCAGTGTGTGGGCGGTGATGATCCAGTCAGCGCCGGTGCACAGAAGAACGGTTACTTGTTACTCGTAATAAAAAATGGCGTTAGATCGGGTTAATTAGCTGCTGAAATAATTTTAATTGTTACTACTTGTCAGACTGCTGTTTGCGTGACAGTTGAGTCTCAGAGGAGACCAAGAACAAGTCCCACCTCCTTTACTATGATTGGCTGGCAGTGGCACAAACGTCTAAACTTTGCAGGGTTTGATTGGCAGAGCTTGCTTGGGACAGTAATTAACCTGTGAGTTCTACTTCAGGGTTAAAGAGCACACATCAATCGTCCCATACCTGTAAGAATTTAACTGAACTGTGTTCAATCCCGAGATCTGACCCAGGGCACACACACACATTGATAATGATAACAGTTACAGAAAGTAACTATGTTATTGATCGTCAGAGTCTGAAAGAAGTTTTATTTTGAAATCAGGAGCATCTGCCGGTGCCCCTGTACACATGTCAAACCGCTCGTCTCGGTGACGTAATACGGTAGTAAAAATGTAAGCCGGCAAGCTAGCAGAATTTAGTAAAACACAAACGTCTTTGGAGAGCTTCTTCGGAATGGGAAAAAGGTCAAATGATGAGACAAAAGGAGAAGAGCCTACAACTTCTAAGAAAAAGAAAGCTGCATGTAAGAGACAATATCAGCAGTCCTACTTAAACTACGGGTTTATCGCTTCAGGTGATTCTCATGCACCAAGCCCGCTCTGCGTAATATGTGGCGACAGGCTCGCAAATGAGACAATGAAGCCTTCTCGTAGAAGAGAAACAAGCGCAGGGCTCCCACTACTTACAACAACTACATTCAGGATAATGGTGAGTTGTATTTCTAACAATTTGTTTTTATTCGTTTCTATGCCGGTCCGGCAAATTATTGCTTTACGTGAAACCTGTCCGTGGCGCAAAAAAGGTCGAGGACCGCTGAAGTATTCAACAAAAACAGCTCCCATGAGGTTTTGACAGCATAACAATGCATACAACTGATGGGATATATTGAATGAATGGTAAAAGGTCAATAGTACAGAACAACATTTAGTCACTTAATAAAATTTAATTGACATAGATTTCATGAACTCAATGTCCAACCTTTTTTATTATTAAAAAAAATAATAATGTTGCTGAACTGCATCTGATGGGTAAAAAAAATCTATTATCAACAACGAAAAAACGAAACACTTGAGTGGACTCACCAATGAGGAAGTAACTACATGGATTGAATAGGAAATATGATGTAACACAGTCTTTTTTTCTACAAACACTATTTCTAACCACAAAACTGTATAAAATGCATCCAGAGAATTGGGAAAATTAGTCAGCACATCTGATACACACTGGGGAAGAAAAGAATCTCTGTACAATATCTTCACATTTGTATCACATTTCAGTTTTTGCTCAGTGGACACAGGTTGGACGTATGATGCTGAGTCCATCCCCCAAAGAACACGGGTTGAAAAAATGAAACATCAAAATATCACAAGCATCACATAAAAGATATTGGACACAAGTGAAGCATCAATGCTTAATGAGTGTCTCTGAAAAGAAAAATTCTGTACCATTTACAAAAAATATTTAAAGCAAAAAGTATCCACTAGTGACAAATTCTCTTCTTTTAAACAGACCAGGGTCTGACACAGTATGGCTTTGCAGCTGTCTTTTCCTCTGTGCGACTAGCCCTGGTTACCCATGACTTCATGTTTCATTATTGTCCAAATTATGAAAATAAAAAGCTGGTCCTAAGTGCTCGACCAGTTGAGCTGAACGTAGAAGCATCCTCCATTTTAAGAGACGTAGACCAGAGCGGTCCACAGGCTCAGCAGCCACATGGTCAGCTCCCCGGAAGACCGGAAGATAACAAAAGAAACCCAGTGGCAGTGCTGTGGTCTGGTGTATGGTGTATGGTGATGGTGGGGCAGAAGGGTGTGAGAGGAGGTGACGCGCCTGATGGGTTAGCTGGGATGAAGAGTCTCAGGCAGAAGAGATGATGTCGGCGACGGTGCTACGAGACTCGGATCATCTGAGCCACCGTCTCATCTGCTGCCTGGGCAGCATCCTGCTGTTGCTGCGCCTGAGGAGGAGAAAGGATCCTCATAATAAATGAGGAGGAGTTTCATGTCGACCCCAAACTGTCGCCCAATTCCACATCAATTACAACTTAAACAATCTTTGAGAGGAAGTCAGGCATTGAGTGGAGTGGTGATGTAGGTGATGCTTTTCTACACAGAGCTTCTTACCTGCGCCAGGGCCAAAGCCATTTCCTCCTTGTCCTTAGGTGAAAAGAAGCGTCCTCCATCTCCTCGCTTACGCTGCATGGCGTGACGGTGACGAGACTCATGAAGGTATTTCTGCCAAGAACAAAGTGGATGTATTGGATATAGGGTTTGCATCATCTGGTATTACTTTTTTTTTTTACCGTGAAAATCTATTTAAGTCCAACATATTTAAATCTCTCTGATCATAATGTCACATGAAAATAACTGACGAGTTTGATGTGAACGTATTCTGGCCCTACACGCTGGTTCAGCTGCTGCCTCTCTGTTGCCTGATTCTAATCTTAAACAAAAAGGTATATCTCTGGAGGGATCCTTTCCATAATGCTGTCAGACACTGCAGAAACAAGTACTTTTGGTGAATGTACACTGGCGGTGTGCGAATGCCGTAGGGATTACGATGCAGCCCGTTTGGCAGCCTCAGCCCTCTCAGTCAATACTGGACAAATTTCCAAAACTGTTGTCTCTATTAGTCACTTAGCCACACAAACACGGGATAATAGGGCCCATAAAAACACAATATTTGACTGGAATTTCTCCCATTGGTCCAGGATATTGAAATTGGCATCAACAGAAACCTTGATTGGATCATGGCTAGTTTAACATTGTGAATGCATTGTGCCACCTCTGAACCAGAACTTGTTTCAAAGGTTACCGCACACACCCCAGATAACAAAGCTCATTTTCTTACTCGTCTCTCGCGGTATTTAACCACGCAGGCCCTTGACGAGGTCTTAGATTACATGGCTAGATAGCACTAAAAGTAGGTGTTGCATACTTTCTATTCTTTTGTATTTATCTGGGATATGTTTAACTTTACCCTTAATGCAGAAGGGTTGGAAACAGAGGCTTACCCTCCTTTCTTTGGGGATCTTGCCCTCAGCCTCCAGCTTGGCTCGGGCCTGTCTTCGCTTCAGGATACGATGGTACTGTTTGGCATTGACATACAGAGGTTCCTCCTCAAGCATCTCAGCCCCTGGCAGGGGGATACGCTGCATGGTGGGAACTGCACCACCTCCAGGTACCATCTGATAGAAGGAGAGACACAAACAGGGATGCAATGCTTAGAACATCAGGCAAGGAAAGCATACATGTGCTGTAAATTAACATACTGTCACAAATGAGCAATTCCTGTGCAAATAGTTAAATTGCGGTTATCAAATACTGATATATTTTACTATATCACAATGCAGCTTTCACATTTAAAGTCTAATTAGAGGCCATGCACACCCCCACAGGTGTTCTCAGTCATTCTAACTGAATAGACGTTTCTGTAGCCTACACTGGGTGGAGTTATGCTTGTAACTGCATGACATCCCCAAATAGCCTAAACTAATAAGAATCATAAAGGTTCAAGTTGTCCCTCAGTGTCATAGTGAAGGAGAGGTCAATCAAACACAAATCGACACAAGCACAGCCCTGAGAAGAGGTCTGTTCAGGCAAAATAAGTGAAAACACTTGTGTGGGTGGACAATGGGTGTTTGGGGCTTTGAATAAACAGTTATATTCACTGCAGTTAACAGCATGGTTCAATACACTGAACTAAGCTGAGACTAAAAGTACAACTTTTCAATAATGTTGGTCAGGAAGTTTCATGGTTAATTTACCAATGTAGACAACACAGTTACATATAACCAAATAATCATTCTTCATAGCATCACAATATGAGTTTACTAGAAGAAAATAAATACATTATTCCACATTTTTCAGTCTCACAATGGTCATTATGATTAGCACAAAAATTATAAACTGATAAATGACCAACTACATTTGGTGCTCTAAAAAGCTGTGACCTCCACCACACTGCACACCTTTGTGAGAGTGTAGATCAGGGGTGCCCAAACATTTTCTCTTAATGGTGGTCCGTGGACCAAACGCAAACTGACATCTAGCACAAAGTGTCACTCTGCCCACCATGCTCAGATTACGAGAACTAATTAATGAGGGATCCAAAATATTTAAAGAGCCTTTTAACTTGCAAAAATTAAACCTTTTTTTCCCCTAGAAAAACCTGACGGGCTAAATCAAACCTCACAGTGGGCCAACTTTGGGCAGCCCTGGTCTAGATTTCAAAAAAAGGGGGGGTAATAAGATTTTGGGTACCTCTGCACAGGGTCTTACCATGACCATTCCACCTGCATTGACCATGTTACCAGAGACGGGCAGGGTGACGGTCACAGTGCCTTGGCCGCTGTTCGTAGTGTTGGTGTTGGCACCCCCTGCCTGCACAATCTGGGCGCCTGCCAAGCTGGCAGCTGGAATTGTGATCATTCCTGCAAACAGATTATCATCACCGTTCTTATTCAAAAAGACAACTCAATAGTGCCCTGGTTTATAAAGTCCACAAAGCAGAAGGCAAACACAAGAGGTAGGAGAAAATTGAGTGTACCCTGCTGCAGGACGGTACCATCTGCATTGACAGGCTGGTACACGATGGTCTGTCCGTCAGCTGTCTGTGCCACCTGTTGGCCCTGGACACTTATCTGCTGCCCCTGTGCAACCATAAGTAAGGAGAGAAGACACTCAGTAATCTAATATCCATAATAATTTGATAACATGGATTTGCCATTACACTTGTCAGAATTTTTTGGGGCGCTGTGGGCGCTTGTCCTCCACCATGCCTTCAGTGCCTACTGCCCTTTGTCTCGAGGCCTTTCTGTGTGGAGTTTGCATGTTCTCCCTGTGTTCACCTGGAGTATCCTACATAAAAAACCCACTAAAAACATGCAAGAAGATCACCACCTGACCAATGGTGACAACAAGGAACTGGGTCCCCGGGCACCGCTGGCAACCCACCGCTCCTGGTCTGCCGCGGAAGAAGGACTGACCAAGATGGGTCAAATGCGGAGGAAGAATTTCACCTTAAGCATGACATGTGCATGTTGTGTGTGTTGTTGTGTTCACTAATGCATGGCATGTTGTGTAGTGATTAAAAAAGTATGGATCTTAAATCTTAAATCTTAAATTTAACACCTGGTTCTGTCCAGCTGTAATGGCTGTCTGGGGCTGCTGGATGATGATCTGCTGGGGCTGACCCTGCTGGCCCTGGAGCTGGAGAGTCTGACCGCCCTGCAGCTGGATCTGACCCGGCTGCACCAGCTGGATCTGCACATGGACAAAGCGCCACAGTACACAAATTAGCCACAGTTCACTTTTGAATTGGATGGTAAATTCAGCACACTGCAGCAAGGTTTTATTTACATTTACCTGCAATGACCTTGAACATGTACACAAACACACCTCAGGAAAACACTTTAAATGAGAAACACTCAAAAATAATTACACCTGCACTGCAAAATCTAAATCAAGTTATCGTTACGTAAATACACAAGTCAGCTGATAATGAAAGCCCAGTCACACTGTGCTTTTCATACTGAAGTATTACACCCAGCCTTCACGTCCAGCAATACTATTCCACAGAGAACACTAATACAGCACAATTAATATGGTAAATGATCCTCATCCCTTACCTGCTGTAGTCCCTGGGCTCCAGATACAGGGACCTGCATTATGGTTTGACCCTGACCTCCTGACATGGCCTGCACCATTATGGGTTGCCCTGATGACGTGATGAGCTGCCCACCGCTCACCTGGACCATCAGAGGCTGTCCTTGGACCTACAGAGAGAGAGACAGAAAGCTGTTGTAGGAGTACTGCCAGTATTCGTTACCTCAGTATCACTTAAAGGTGACTCAGATGATCACAGGCAGATGATGTCAAATCAGGTGCATCTGGGATACAAAGTCATTAATAAAAAGATTTGATGATTAGCTGTCATTCTTTCAGTTTTGGGAATGTAAACGCATGAGACCTTCCCATCCCATAGTGGATCCAAACCGTAGCCCACAGTATAGTCAACTATTTTTGTCATATACGGCAAAACACGAAACCTCTATATTCACTGGTTTTGTACTTACTGGAGTACTGCTGCTGAAGCAAGAGGCTGCACAACATTCATTTCAACTTGATGTTCTTAAGAGCACATGTTTAGACAAGATCCTAACATCAAATTAAATTGCATTCACATCTGCAACTTGACAAGTACGGATGGTCCTACTTGCATCCATAAATGAATAGATGGAAGCTTGTGTCAGCAGCCGTATCATACAGAAATAAATGGCAGCGGGAAGGAACCCACTGACACTGTGCAACAGTAAGAAATACATAGCTAGATGATGGGAAGTGACAGCCAGTAATGACTATGAAACCATGCTGTTCAATGCTGGTCTTCTGCTGACTGAAACACACAACAATAGGACTCACATTTCAAATGGCTTTCATCGTCATCAGGAAGAACACTGTCTGACTTACAAAACTTGCTTTTAAAAGCAAGAGACGAGCACAACAGTAGTCTTTTGACAGTCATGAGAGCATAAGCTGAAACCCGAGGTCGACACACAACACACTGTGCTGAGAAACATGCAGTACAGGCAGCTGCAAGACATGCCAGGGGAGAGAGGATGAACCAAACAGCACAGATGGGTCATGAAAAACAGCCCCGGTTGTTGCATGCAAGCTCATAGGCTGTAAAACTGTCATCACTGTCATAGCACTGACACAGGGCGGCGGTGACACCACTACCTGGAGTGTCTGCACCTGCTGGCCTGAGGCCGTCACCACTGGCGCCTCTGTTTGCAGCTGCACAGCCGTCACTGTGCCTTGTGTCTGCAGGTAAGGCAGGACAATACAGTCTCAAACAAGTAGCTGTCAGGATAATAGACTGGATGTGGAATCCACTGGAAGGCTTTTAATTCTGGGTACCAGTTACCAGTGATCTCACAGTAGTGGATCTGATTAATTGATTGTATTTACCTGGGCAAACTCTGAGCTCACCTGCTGCTGGATCTGTCCATTGGCTGTCTGCACAACTATCTGCTCCCCAGTAGTAGTGGTGGCAGTGGTGTACTGCTCCATAGCTTGTTATTGTCACGGTCCTCTCTTGAGACAAAAGAAAGACACATTCAGTATTGGCTAACATTAGATTTGTATGTCTGTATTTCAGATGAGGCACACGACCTTCTTGGACATCCAGAAAAAGAAAACACACAAGGTTGTTGATCTTTCCAACCCTTATCAACGATAACGTTACTGTTGCCAACACAGCGTGAACGTTAGACATTAAAATAAAGACAGGTTAGTGGCCTTTTTCATTTCAACTCAACGCGCTAATTTAAGGCATATTATCAAATATAGTGTCTGAAATTAAGAGGTGGTATGTGTACCTCACAGTGGGCGGTATACGTCAGTCGCCGCCTTGTTTTAGCGGGGTGTTTTGTGAACAAGATGTTTTGATGAGCGCTAACAAGGCTAGCATCAGTTATATATAGCTAGCTAAAAAGCGTGGCAAATGCCAGAAAGCATACAGCGGAGATCAGCTAACCGATGCAATGCTAACATGAGTCTTTACGTGGGCTGCTGTTTATTAACGTTGTAGATGAGAGTTTGCCGGGCAACGCTTCGCAGACGTCGGCAATATCAACCATTCCTTTGTTTGAGATTCGATATTTTAGCTAACTAGCTAACGTTAGCTCGGGCTTGTCGACCACCAGAGATCATGTTTCTTTGTAGGAGCCAACATTTCGAACAAGAAGCTGTTCGCACCCTAACCAGCCCGGGACGAAGCGGTCGAAATCACTCTGCCATTCGAGTTTTTTGCATTTAGCAGGGTTAGTAATTTGGTTGGTCCATAGCAAACCAATCCGTGCTGACAACTACCAATGCCTTCAATCGGGTCTCCCTTACCGTATCTTCGCTGTCCGGTTTCCCTCTGATTGGCTCTAGTACAGCTCGCTAAAGCCCAATCAACAAAGTGAGCGGACAAAATGGCGCAAATGAAACAACGGCGCCTGGGAGGAGGTGCGCAGCTGCGTGACACATGAATATGTGGACGGAGTGGGGTGCAGAGTCTGTGACGCCCGACAGATGTCGCCATTTGACTAACTGTATTTTCTGTCCCCTTTGACATTTCCCTTGGAATATATTCTTTCTTCAATTGATCTGTTGATCCCATTGTTTGGACTTTGCATTACATACATATCCGTCTAATCATGGGATGGATGATGTCACTGTGTGTCGAGTCACAAGTGAACATAATTCTTCACGTCAGGCCAACTTAATTCTTGCACCTCCAGTCCGCTAGGTGGCAGTACGGCACCGTCTTTATGTTGTGACAGTGATAGTTGCGGAAGTACATCTACGATATTTGAGAGCATTGGGAGCATGTCGACTGAGGTAAACGGCTATGGGAAAGGAAGGTCCTCCGTTGTAAAATAGCGGACTCTTTGGCAAAACAAGCTAATAATACCTGCTCAGAAGCGGAGGACAAACCCTCTGTGACCATGGCTCTCCGGCTCCTGTCCGTCCTTCACAGGCTCGGTACTCAGACGGTGATTCCCTCAGTTTCCATTAACAGTTGTCGATTTGCAAGCAGAGGTGCTAACAAGGCATGGATCGGACAGAGCCATGCGCACAGAGACAGGGTGTCAAACAAAGCTTCAAGATACGGTGATGATGAAGAGCTTCGACTGGAGGATGTAGAGGATGTGGAGGACAAGCTCCAGGCCTTGGTTGAGTAAGTGTCAGCAGGAGTAACTACACGTTATTTTAGAGTAAAAAGAACCTGATGTGCAATGCTTTGTGTGTGCTGTCAATGGAGAATGAAGTCACTTCTCCCATGTTCTTCAGTGAGGGGAGGAAGAGGCAGAAGACTGTGAAATATCACATGCTGAGAAGGCAGATGACTCCATCAGGAGCTCCACAGAGACGGTTAACCTGGGATGCTATCGAGCAAATCAGGTGAGGAGCTTTGTGATCTCAGTTCAACCACGCACCTAAGAAATAGCTTTTCTGTCTTCAGTGTGATTGCATAAGCAAGGCTTAAAATGTCCCTCAATTGTCAGATATCTGAAGAAAGAGCAGCCGGAGGAGTGGACAGTCGAGCGTCTGGCTGAGGGCTTCTCTGTCACCCCTGATGTCATCCTGAGGGTCCTCAGGAGCAAGTTTGTCCCCGCTCCTGAGAGAAAAGTCAAGCAGGACGCTAAAATAATGGCTGAACTCAGTAGTCAGCAGGTGCTGCCTTCAGGTGTCAGGACAGGGCTGGACAGGCTCAAGCTGCCTGGAAGCCGCACACCGGCTGTGCTTCCACCTGGCAGCAGAGGTGGTGCAGTGGTGCCCGTGGCTGACCAGACTTTGATGCTGCGAGGCGAAGGCTCAGGATCCCTGACTGAGAGTCCTGCCCCTGTTACTCAGTTCAGAGCTGGTATTAGTAAAGATGCTGCAGTGACAAGATCAACAGAAGAGGACAGAACTGCTAATGTAGATCCTACAGAGGAGGAAGAGGAGGAGGAAGAGGAGGAGGAGGAGGAGGAGGAGGAGGTGGAGGTGAAGGAG